>JAEQBH010001198.1:0-218495 GCA_016808115.1 Tetrastigma voinierianum
GGAGTGTTAAGGTTTAGTCTCTTAATCCATTTAGGATTCTTTTCCTTCTCTCTTTAGTATCCTAATTAGATTCTAACTCTGTTTCCTTTTTCCCTAACACTAGAGTATAAATATGTATGTTTCCTCATGTAAGTGTGAGAATCGGTGTTCCTTTTCTCTTAATAGATCCTCATGTTTATGATGGTTGGGGTTCTGGGTGATTCCTAGGGTTATTCAAATCTCTTTGTGTGATACAAAGAGCCCTTGATCAATCAGAAGTAGGTTTCTTGGAGTGATTCCTAGAGTTATTCAATCATACCCTGTTCTTCTAGCATTTTCTTATTGGTGCTGCATCACAAACATCATATTTACTCATAAATGAAGATTCAAGTGTATTGGATTCTCCCCACAACCTCTTCCAAGTCAACAAGAACTTATTAATTATCTATTTCTGAACTTTCCCAGGATAATGTCAGTCTCATCCAATAAAAATAGAAAGCCCTGAAGAAATTTAGAAAAAAGTCGAGGAACCTCCTGCCAATATAAATACATTAGTCAGGAAGAAACAATCAACCAACATATGCCACAGCTAAGTTGAATTATGACAGTCAGAAACCTGAAGCTTCTTTTCACTTGCTAAAGGGCTCAGTGTCACTCTAAGGGATGGCTGGCCTCAACCAAAACTGTAATCTTTTCCATGTTAGAGTGAACTTTGATGCTTTCCCAATGCTATCCTCATGTTAGCGTTATTTTCTTCTCTGAAACCCCAACTAATATCATTACGTGGTTTTCATTACAGAAGTAAGGGAACATAGAAAAAAAGAAGCATCTTATCCAGACAACACACCCACACACACGATAGGCATCAACAACTGCAAAACAATGACATAATTGAAGTCAAGGAGGATTACCATGGTTTTTGAAAACATCGTTGCTTTCCAGAACACCTTCTGCTATAATAACTCCACTGTGATAGTAGAAGAGCAAAACAAAGGAATTCAAAGCATGTACCACAATATTAAAAATGCAGTACTGCAAATTCTTGCTAAAGGGTTATCTCTAGTTAAATAGAACATAAATAAAAATGCATTTCACTGAAATATTAAATATTTATTCCTTTATATTTAGTTCACCAAAAATAATATGATTAGTAGGTTTGAATTTTTTGAAAAATCCCATATGATAATCATTATAAAATAAAGAGTAATTATACCAAGAGATATGAACTTCCACTACTAAGTTAATGGATACTCTTGTCCGTGGCTTTAGTGGGGCTATTCCTCAATTAAATGAATTTAGAAGGCTTTCTTGACTCAATTGTTTGGACCTTTTGCTGCAGATCTAATTATATTTCTCAGTTATTTTCTCTCCACGTTTTAAACAAGTCTTTGATTTTGGAGTAATTCTAGCCATCTAGGAACAATGTATTTCTGCCTGATTTAGTTTCCTTCTTTGTTTCTTACACAGCTTATTTATATATTATTTTTACTTGCAATCCTGTGTTGTGAACATTCAGGACTTTTGTTTTTGTTTACATTATCAATTAAAAACAACAATTGTACAATTTATGAAAATATCGAGGCTGAATATTTTATGCTTAATTCAAGTACACCATGATAAAAAGGGTTAAAAGGACTGCCAACTTAAAATCTTACCTCAACATGAAAATTAATGTATTAGCAATGTAAGCAACCATCTCCCTGAAATAAGATCCATAACAAAATTCATAAAAAAAAAGGTAACATATCTACTTAATTTAGCATTCATGGATCACTCGTGCATCCATTAATCTAAGATGCATCCATTATTTGCAATAAAATGAAAGTAAGCAGAGGTGGAAGATTTTCAATTAGGAGCCAATAACTAAGGCCAGTCCACTAAGATTTTCAAATACAGTCATGTGAGTATTTTTGAAAGAAGACATCCTGGTAGGAAAGCAGAATGAAGAACCTCTTTTTTTGGTTTTTACTTTGTCAGAAACAAAAAATAGTGATAATAAGTAAAGTCGAAATAGTACAGTCACCCGCAAAGTACAAAACATGATCAAAGAAAGATTACACTCCACCATTGTAAAAGGAGAAGTACTGATAAAAGTATGTACAAAATTAATACAGCAAAAACCTTATCACTCCTCTTTCTTCTTTCCTGTTTTTTATTGAATTCTTTATCTCTAATAAATCATGGTACTTTAAAGCCTCAAGGGCAATCCAAAGATTCACTCTTGTCCATGTAATTTACATGTGTATCAAATATGGACAGAATCAATATTTATTCAAGACAAATAAATAAATATATAAGAGTAATGATGCCACACAGAATCAATATGTCCTCTAAGAGGAAATCAATTATAGTTATTTATTTCTTTCATTAAAAATGAATCAAATATTCTTTATTATCTTCTTTACTTGTTCTTCAAAAGGAAACTAAGACCAGATATATCATACAGAAAGCCCACCACTTGGACCATTGAAATCATTAATCAGATCAGCTACTTCAATTTATATTAAAAAGGTGTGAGATATACCAAAAATGATGCATGCTTTGTTGACCATCACCCACCATAAAAGCATCTTTTATTTTTCTGGCATAAAACCTGCCCACAATATCATAATTTTAGAAGATAATTGGATTATTGCACAAAACTATGGGACTGGACCAACATCCCCAAAGTAATTACTGCCCAGAACACCAGAAACATCAGCCCTTCTTGAGCCTAGCATATAAAAAAAATACCTCTTAAGATTATTCATGCATTGAAAATGAAAATGAACCACCCAAAAGAGTCGCATGATTAGTGCTATCCTGGTTGGCTGTTCTCAGTTTGCTTGTATCTTGATTGAGAACAAATTGTTCAAAAAAGATAGATGCTATTACAGATATGTTTCAAATAAAGAGATCAAATCTGAGTTTTTCTCAATGTATTACATATTTTATAGAAGGGAGTGAACAATCAAAGAAACATGGATGAGATCTTAAGAAGAGGACACCAGATCAAACTAGTGATTAATGCAATTTTAACAACCGGTTATGTGTGGGCATTGAGGAGCATGTTCCCAATTAGGATGATATATAAGTTCTAAAGACAATACCAAACTTAAAAAAATAAAAAAATGATATACATTTGTTAAATCATCATTCATCAATACATTTTGTCATATGCACATTCATCCAACAGTATCTGATTTATCTTTTTTGTTAATAGCGCAGCAAGGAATGCAATTACCAAGGTTAATGTTAAGAAGCATGATATTCATATTAAACTCAAATCCTACAAGTTTGAGCTTTTAGGAGAGTTGGTCATTTAACATAGGGTGTCATAGCACAGTTTTGGCAAAGTCTTAAGTTCAGGCTTCCCCTCTTCTGGTATTCCCTGTTTATTGATTTGAAAGTCCTGGAGGACTCTGTTGTTTTATTTGACTCCCCACGTGCGGGTATGTTTGAGGAGGGTGTTAAACATGATATTCCATAGAAGCCCAATCCTACAAGCTTGTGCTTTTAGGAGTTGACCATTTAACCAGTTCTGTAGCAGGTTCATACATGACAATAGAATTAACATGACTCCGCAGAGAATCATAAAATAACTGTCCACCAATAATCAATTTTAGAAATATGCGATCTTTGATTGCTGAGCTCAAAACCTAGTCAAATGTATATACATTGGAACAAAGATGTAAGCGGTTGAAGATCGTCTGGGTGATAAGTGCTCTGTTGTAGCAATCTAACCAAGTCTTAAGACAGCAACAAAAACATAGATGAAGGAGAGCCAACGACTCGTGACTAAATAAATCAGAGAACTTCAACCAAATCATCTAGATTCAGCACTCAACATTCCATTACACTTTCTCAGTCATTTAAAGCTTTAACTAAGCTTACTTGACTAGTGGCATATAAGCCCTTGATGCATGGCTCAAGTAATAAAGTAATCAGGTGGCTTTGTGAGTATTTCTAAATTTGAGTCCAAATGAGGAACAAAAAGGAAAAAAAGACACTACCTATAAATAATATACACATTGCGATAACATGTGAGCTAAAACAATCAGAAATGATGAATAAAAAATTCAAAAAAATAAGCCTCAAGTTGAAAAAAGACTATAGTCAAATGTAATGTAGCTCAATGAAGTCGAGCGTAATCTACATTCTTGTATCATTAAAAGATAAACTGACCACAAGACGAAGCTATCCCAACAAGACCAATGCCTCTGCTGGACAAAGGAAAAGGGTCTTATAACGAGAATCAAATCCTACATGACCCCAACACAAATATAAGTTCTACATCAACTCGGATGACCTTGTGTCAAAATTTACCTCTGAGCCACGGTCAGCTCTTGCCAAGGACCATTTGATAGAATAGCTGATAGACCACAATTGCCGTCCTGGAAAAAAAAAATAACGCATCTTTAACGAAAACCAACTATGTAAACAGTTTCATAAAGACAAATAATCATTATATTGAGAGAAAAGGAATTTTGTATTCTCATTAATTAACAGAGGAGGAAACATACATATTTATACTCTAGTGTTAAGGCAAAAAAGGAAATACAGTTACAGTCCAAATAAGAGACCAAAGAGAGAAGGAAAAGAATCTTAAACAAATTAGGAGACTAAACTTTAACACTCCCCCTCAAGTTGAAGCATATAGGTCAAAAGTACTAAGGTTGTCACATATATACTTTATCCTAGGACCTCTAAGAGACTTAGTGAAGATACCTGCTAGTTGGTCATTAGAGTTGACAAAATTAGTAATCATGGATCCTAATGCAATCTTCTCTCTGATAAAGTGGCAATCCACTTCGATGTACTTGGTCCTCTCATGGAAAACTGGGTTAAATAAAATATGCAAGACGGCTTGAAATATGCAAGACGACTTAGTGAAGATACCTGCTAGTTGGTCATTAGAGTTGACAAAATTAGTAGTCATGCATCCTGATGCAATCTTCTCTCTGATAAAGTGGCAATCCACTTCGATGTGCCCAGATATCTCATGGAAAAGCTGGGTTAGATGAAATATGCAGGCAGTTATCACATATAAGCTTCATTTGTTCATCCTTCCCAATCTTGCTCTTGGAGATGCTTCAACCATATGAGTTCACATGTTCAAAGGCCATAACTTTCGATACGCCTGTGGGTTTGGCTACTACATCTTGATTGCTCTTCGAATTTTGGTACCTCAAATAGACACAAAATACCACTGATGTGAGCGATACATGCGTAGGTGAGCACATGATGCATGTGCGACTATGTCTGGATGCCGACGCAGCGCCTGACCTGGTGTGCTGGCCTTCGCGGATAATCTGGCTGACATCGATAGGTATCCGCAGGTGATTGTAGGAACTGATTAACTACACTCCTGAAAGAAATGTCAGGCGGTGATAGTGAGATGGATTCGAGTTTGCCTCTGATCGTGATCACTGGATCTCATATGAATTCCACGACCTGATCTGAGTTTGACATTCGAATACATAGGACTCTCTACGAAGCTACAGTCCAACTATACCGATTAATACGCTTGATATATCAAGGTATGCTTCTCTAGAAATAATACTCGAGGAATTAGACGCATTTTACCTCGATGCAGAAAATGCCAGTTTGCGAGTCTTTTGTGCGAGAAAGTGACTGAAGAGGTATTGTTTGAGTTTCTAAATACCATTCCGGTCACTGCCTGTAATGACAATGTCATCCACATAAACAATCAAGTAAATGCATTGTCCGATTAGAGTGAGATAAGGAATGATGTGTATTCAGATGTTCCAGGCTCCTGAGTATGTGTGGGCTGACCATGTTTAAGGAGGTATTTCAAACCATATAAGGAGCGGGCGTGAATTTGCATACGGACTCCCCTTGAGCAATAAAACCAAGCGGTTGCTCCATATAAACCTCCTTGGCAAGATCACCATAAAGGAAAGCATTCTTGATATCCAACTGAAAAAGGGGTCATGAGCACATAGCAGCCATAGAAAGAAGCAAGCGAAAAGAGGGAATCTTGGCCATTGGAGAAAAAGTATCATAATAGTCTGAGTGTACCCCTTGGCAACTAAACGGGACTTAAGCCGATCAACCTGGCCATCAAGTCCCACCTTCAGCCCAGCTATAAACCCAGCCCACGGCCCGGCGGGAGACTTGCAGAAAAAAAACTATGGCTCCATTGTGCCGTGGAATAAAGAGCATCCATTTCTTGTATTGCCTGTTTCAGCCGGATGAAGAGGAATCTCCGCAGTGCTTTTAGGGGTAGAGACAGAAGACAAGGTGGAGGGAAAGGCAAAGTAGGAAAAAGATAGGTAGATCATCATACGGTTGCGGAACCGGAGTAGGAGATGATTGTGGCATAGAAGATGCTTCAACAAGAGGCCCTGGAGGAGGGAGCGAGAACAGCGGTACCTCGCTTGAGGGTCGAGTCACGACATTTGTAAGTGAAAAAGGGAAATCTAGAGATGGTCAGGGTTTTCAAAGGCGTTTTCTAGGCGCGCCTTGATGTCTCAGGGGCGGCGCGAAACACCTTGAGCGTTTGTAAAGCCAAGAAAACAACAAAAGCGTCGTTTTCGAATCAACGCGTATTCATGGGCGCTTTGTCAGCGTCTTTCAGTTCTTGAAGGGATGCGTGCGCTTAGGGAAGCTATGTGGTCTTCAAGGAAAAAACAAACTAAGCGCTCGGCGGAAAAAAAGAAACATGGCTTGTTTTGGGGAGAAGCTGGAAGGAATAAACCTACCTGTGTTGCTCGATCATCTCGGCTTCATCTCGGACTCGGTATCTCTTCATCCCATCTATCTTCAATCTCTCCCCTCTGCTTCATCTCTCATCCTTACATCGAGGCCTTGTCAGACAGGCCATTTTGCGCTCTCCTCTCTTCTATCTCTCCATCTCTCCAGGAGCCTTTCTTTCCCTTTCCCATCTCTCCCACCGAAGACACTGCTCCTTTTGCTTCAACTCTCCACTGAAAACAGGCCTTACAAATAGTTTATAGTTATTCTCTTGGCGGCTGAGTCTTTTGCTTCTTTTTTTAAATTAATTCAAAGGGAGAAGGTCAGGACTGCCCTTGCTGACCTGCCCACTACCTTTGCCCACGCCTGGCCCTGGCCCTTTGCCCTTTGCCCTGCTCCAGTAGCTCATTTCCAGCCCCCTGCTCCACTAGCTCATTTTTATTTCAATTAAATCGGAGCTCATTTTTACTCTATTTTCTTCATCAAATTTTTTTTTAAATCAAGCAATAAGTACAAACCAATTTCGGACGATATGTTTCCTAAAAATATTGGTTTTTTAATTTAAACCCGATTAAATTAAGATTTCGACATTTAAATTCCTTTCAATTATGTCTTGTTATTATTTTTGAGTGATTATATTGTTATATAGAAATGTGAATATTATTATTAAGTGTTTTTTTTTTTTAGAATGAGTTCTCAGGTCGAAAATTCAAGAAAAGATTTTGTGTGGAAATATGTTGTGAAGTTTAGGGACGATATTTGAGATGTAAATTTTGCGATCAAAGATCTGTGGGGAGAGGGGGTGAAATAGACTCTCAGGCATCATGGCTAGGAACTCATCATGGTGTAAACCATGCCCCAGTTAGTGAAAGTATCAGTACAGTTGGAGATCTGGATGTGGCCAATTTTAAGGATCGAAATGGTGCTCCGAAATTGGTATGGGTCCGACTTCAATGCATGAGAGTGCTTGTCCAAAACAATTGGTAGGAACAGAATTGGGGTGGGAGTGGGAACTATTCTAGGGGACTATGGATAAATTTACCATACAACCTCATCAAAGTATACCGGGAATTCTGGGTAAGAGCCAGAAGAAGGAAGGAAGTGTGTAGAAAAATTGGTAGGTTTATGTATTCCAAAAGGTCTCCCATTCATACTTTAGTAAGTCACTTAGTTCCTATGATGGATGTTGTTTTATAGAATTACAGGCCCAGGTTTAAGCTTCATGTACGCAGTGAGAGTGCATGGATTCTTGGGAGGAGTGGAATGACCTAAGTATCATTGGAAGATCACAAAGAGCTTGGAAAGCATTATGGATGTTGATTATAATGTCGAGATGGTTGGACGGATGGAAGAGTAGGTGTCTTATCAATTTTTTGGTAGATGATCTTAAGCACTTGGTTTATAGAAATCAGGTGATGTGATACAATAAAAAATGGGAATTGATGTTCAAATATCTTGATGACGTGGTTGAAGAAATTGGGGAGGAGAATGTTGTCTCACTGATAATGCCTCTAATTATGTGAATGTTGGAATGAGGCTTATGGAAAAAAGGAGAAGATTGTGGTGGACTCCTTGTGCTGCACATTTGTATTGGTTTGATGGAGGATATTGGAAGGTAGCGATTTCATGATACTACACTTGCTCGAGCTAGGCAAATAGTAAAGTTCATATATGGTATACTTGGGTTCTTAACCCAGTGAGAACATTTACAAAAATCATGAACTTCTTAGTAAAATAACAATTTTAGTTTGCTACTTCATTTCTTACTCTTAGAAAACACTACCTGGCAAAAACCACAAGCTCTTATAGCAATGTTCTCGCCAGAAAAATGGTGTTAACAAATAGGCTAAAAAGGTAGAAGGTGTGAAAGCTCGAAGTATAATGTGTTGATCCGGTACGGCCTCATGTTGCTTTTTGCATAAAGACCCTTGTTCCGATATGAGTGAATATCTTGAGAGTTGTTCGGAGAAAGACCAGCCATAGGTTATATTTATGAGTTAATGGATTACCATTAAGGAGAAGATTGCATTTAATTGTGGGGCGTGGAGAGAAAATATGGCCCGATTTGGAAGTTGATCTGAGATGGACTCGCCTTCATCGACCTTCGTACGTGAGGTTACTATCTTAATCCTCCAATTGCGGTATGGGGATAAGTTCTCTAATGTTGATGGTGAGGAAGGGATTATTTGAATGCATGGATAGAATGTTGGATTATCAAGAACGTTTAAAGTGACATTGATTGGACTCATTTGACGAGCAATGGGTGAATTGGGAGTCGTATTGCAATTGATTCTCGAGCATTAAAGTCTACAAGTTGGTGGATGCGTTTTGGGGTTCCAACACGAGTTGCAAAAGTTCGTTATTAGAGTCCTTAGCCTTACTTGTAGTGCTTAGGGATGTGAAAGAAATTGGAGCACATTTGAATAGGTAATATTTCATATTTTGTAGAATTTTATCTGAAACTATGTTTCTATTTCAATGTTAGAGGAGCTTTATTTCATTTAACACATAAATTTCTTTATTTTATTATTTGTAGATACATACAAAAAAAAGAAATAGACTTGAACATCAAGGTTGAATGCTCTAGTGTATGTAAGGTGTATTTAGATTGAGAAAACAGTCTACAAAGGAAACAAAATTTTGATCAGATTTTGGTAGGAGATTGATTCGGATGATGAGTGGATTGCGGAGAAAGAAAGATCCCCTCCTCCCCCTTGATCTTTGTTGGCTTCGGGATGATAGGTTATTCACTTGTTGATCTTTATTAGAGTTGTCATCCGACTCCCAGCGATTCAGCGTCTTGGATCGGCGTGGTTCATTCACGTCTACAAAAGGAAACATAATGAAGCACAGTAAAGTACTCAAAATTGAAGTCATAAATTTGATTCTAAGTATAACTAAAGCTTATATGTACACAATTAATAATTTATACTAGAGTCTGAGTGGAGCGAGCGAAGAAGAGTTCAATTTGACACCCGATTGATGAAGATGAAGATTTACATGAAATGGGGATCGGTAGTGTACATTTTCACTACTTTTGATACATTGGATGAGGATGATGATGCCCTTGGAGATGAGGATTTAAATTGAAACAATTTACTCCTAGTTCTTATTCATGACAGTTATGACTTTATTAAGTTTGAAACTATTAGTATGGATTGAATCTATTTTTTTAACGACATTTGTGGTTTCTTGTAAAGTAATGAACTAGTGCGCTTTTTTTTTTAATAATTCCTAAAGAATTGTTTCATGTTTTTATTTATCTTTATTTTATTTTTATATTTTTTAAAATATTAATTAATTATATATTGTGAGAACCGAGAACTGCAGCGCCAGTATAGAACTACGCTAGCCTCGTGAATAAAACGCCTGCTTAAACTTTGTACTGGAAACTTTGGAGATGGTAAGGCAGAGGAATAGATAAGACATCAGGAACAGATGTATTCGCGAGGAGGAGAAGAAGGAGGAATCCCCCGAGAAGGTGGCATCGACAAAGATAAGTAGCGATTGTGTAGAATCAACAATAATAAAAAAAAAAAACATCTCTGAGCGAGAATAACCCGAAGGCATGATTAGAGTGGCTTAGGCTAAAGTTTGTCTTGTCACAGGGTGAGAATATGAACAAAGCGGACACAACCAAAGCCAGGAAGGGAGGTAAAGAGAGAGGTTGATTAGGTGATAAGACATAATGGGGATGCGATCATGCAGAAACGGATGATGTGGCATGCGATTAATCAAATAACATGCAGTTAAGATAGCATCCCCAAAATGTTGAGGAACTTTATGATAATGGAGGAGAGTGCAAGCTGTCTTAATTACATGACGATTCTTACGCTAAGCCGCTCCATTATGTTGAGGAGTGTAGCCTTGAATTATTAGTGAAATACTGTGGAGACATAAAAGAAGTGAATGGCATGGAGATATTCTTTTGCATTATCCTTCTTAAAATACAAATATAAATATTGAATTAGTGCAATTTCGCCAAAGTTTCATTAAAAATAATCAAATTACATCGAATAATCGTCTACTCGAAGTAACAAAATGCTTGAAATCCTAAAGTAGACGCAGACTGAAGGACCCAGAGCTCCGGTGTGGAATGACTCGGCATGGAGACTTTGCTGGGGATCGCGCTTTGAGGCGAGACACGAATATGTTTCTTAAGCTTACATGACTCACAATCGAAGATAGCAGCTGGGAACCGGCAGAAACTTGGAAGACTTGGATAGCAGGAGCGGTGTGGAGGAGGAGAGAAGCTGTCGTGGAAGTGCAAGCAATGGAACAAAGAGGCGAGCTGAGGTGAAAGAGACCTTGTGACTCATGTTTTATGCCAATTGCTCTTCACTAAGTATCCCGGTCCTACGGTTTACAAAGTTGTATGAAAAAAGTAAGTACACAATGAAGGTCAGGTCAACACGATGGAAATAAGATTAAAGGAATCGGGAGACATAAAGTCTGGAGGAAAGGGGCAAGGAAGGAAGGGGACAAGCCGAGCCAATGCCTTTAGCTATGGTTTGAGAACCATTAGCTAAGGTAATAGTGGATAAAGGAGACGGAAAGGTAAGAGAAGAAAAAATGTCTTTATTACCAGAGATATGATCAGAGGCTCGATTATCGAGGATCAGGGAGTGCGGGAAGTGGATGCCAGGCCCAGTAGAGATTCTTTTGGTATGGAAGCGTGACAATGGAGGAAGATTTGGTTGCTTGGAGTGAGACCAGAAGGTACTCCTCATATTCGGGTGTAAAATGACCCTTGAGGTGTGGATGAACTCCTACGAGTGAGCTTGGACTCATTGAAGGATCAAAAGAGCGAGGCGAATAAGGTAATACGAGTCTGACCATGTAGCGATAAGCATCAATCGCAGTGTCCAAGCTTTATGACGATATGTGCATTGAAGACGTGGTCCTCTACCTCGGTTGCTACAGCGTCCACCTCTAGAATCACTTCGAGAACAAGACTGAGAAACCATCACAAAAGTGTCCGGTGTAATCTCAGAGCGCATGGATTGAGTGGCAGTGGATGTATGGCGAAGTAACCGAGCAAGAGCCTCATCAAAGTTTGGAATAACAACTCCAGTGAGTATCTATTCCCCGATGTTCTCAAAATCTGGCCCGAGGTTAAGCAGAAGAATGATTATAAAGACTCTATCCATCTTGGACAGTGAACTATCAGTATTAGAAGACTTAGCCCAGAGATAGATCTGAAGTTCATCCTTAAGAGCGGACTGTCCGCGTAAAAAGATATATCGGACAATTTATTTCAAATTAGCAATGGAGGATATTACGCGATACTTATCAAAAAAAAAATGGAGGATATTACGGATGAAGATGATGAATATCATTAATTAAGTACCCAGAACCTTCTTTTGATTCGAGAGAGTGTAGCAAATTTATAGGCCGCTGTGTATATAAAGTCTTGGCATCAATAGTTGCTAGAGATCTTCATAGTAAAGCATCATTTTTGTATATGGGCGTTGATCTTGAGTTCTTGTGTCCACAATAGTAAGATGGTTCTCACAACCATTACCCAGTAAACCATAGGTCCACACATCTTGCCCATGATTGATAATTTTCGCTTCAGTGAGTTTATCCAGTGGTATGGGTTCTGAATACAAAGGAATTAAAAGTCGACATTTGCGACCCGTGGACATCACCACAGCGGCAGAAATCTTTCGGCCGTGAGATGAGAAATCGGTAAGTCGAAGCAACGAATCGGCACTTTGAAAGGAACAAAACAACTCAGGATGAAGGCTTCAATGGTGTCAGACTTGTTGAAAATCAAAGAATCTGAAGTATGCCGTCGAAGAATGGATAAAGAGGTTGGATAGGTGTTGGATGAAAACCAGGACATAGGCTTGTGGGTCGGCGACGAGTGACTCGAGTGGTGAAGTGGGCGATTGGAAGCGGCTGTGTCATAGCAGCGGAAGCGGCCGCAGCGCCCTCGCGTGTGCGGCGGCGGTGGCGAGTGGGACTCTGAGTGGGCGCGTGGCGAGACCCTCTGCGGGGAGATTTTCATCGACCGGGCTGGACTCTGGAGATCCACGGTCGGAGTGTCCAGTGGAGTGAGGTTGCGAGAGAAATCTCACGAGAAAATTTTGACGGCGGGTTGTTCCGCGGTGGTTGTGGCTCGAGAGGCTTTGCGGCGGCTATGTCTGGCACAGGTGAGGCCGCAGTCGTTGGATGAGTCGTCGGAATTGACCACATAAGCGAAACCATGCGCGCTAATATTCGAAACTCCTTCTATGGCTCGATACCATGTTGAGAGAAAAGGAATTTTTTAACATTCTCATTGTTAATTTAAGGAGTAAACATACATATTTATACTCTAGTGTTGACAGAGGCGAAAAGGAATATCATTGATTCAAAATAGGAGACTAAAGAGAAGGAAAAAGATCCTAAATAGGTGAGGAGATTAAACCTACTTATTTCCAAAATCAATATATGATTTTATACTACAAGAATAATAAATTATATAGCCAGTACGCCAGAAGAAAAGCGAAGAAGTTAGAATCTTGATACCCGTCATTCATCAGATTCCCCTTGATTATTATTATCAGTTTTTGCCTTGCACCAAGATCTTCGGTAGAGCCACATGACCCATGGATCTTGTGGCACTAAAGAGTCCCAACCATGATGAAGTTTTCGGCTCGATCATATGCAGAAAAGTAATCAGGCTGAGTATCACGAGATATTATAGAAAGAAAATAAATGTTATAGTTAAACAGAAAAATTAAGAATACCTTTAAAGGCGGATCCAGAGACGAAGGTAGAAAGGCAGTTTTTGGTCCGGCCGAGTCATTTGTACCATACATCTACGCATAAGAGAGACAAAGATCGACTTTTTCATTCAATATCAATTTTTTGATTCAAAATCTGATAACAAGTAAACACTATTTGAGAATTACAAAAAGTAACACCATAGGAGGATTTTTTTTTTAATAGGCAAAGATCAATTATATTAATGATGCCTTGCACAAAAACATATCATATTTACCATTATCAAAAAAAACATACATATTTATATGACACCAAAGACCAAAACCATTCAGGGCTTCACAAAAAGCAACACCCATACCTTACCTTGTAGCCCACTCGAAGGTACTAAAATGATCGTTTAGATGCTTGATCCAGTTCTTCGATATTTTCCCCTTATAATCTCCTATTTCTCTTGCTTTCACTTATAGTCTGAAATAAGAATAAAATTGCTCTTCAAGCTTTCTTCCTCTTCCTAACAAAGGATTCATGCTAGCTAAGAAGAAACTCTTTTAAGCGAGGAGAATGTTAAGCGACCTGACTCTCTAAGCTCGAGCTTGTAGGATTTTGGTTAATATGAATATCTGTGCTCTTTAACACCCCCTTCACATCGCATTTCGTCATACGTGGAGAGTCGAACAAACCAAATAGAGTCCTTAGCTGGACTTTCAAATAAACAAATGGGGATTAATTGCAGAGAGGTGGCTCGAGACCCGACATAAAGCCGGCAAAGGATGCGATATCGTATTTAAGCGACAAACTCTCCTACCGGCTCAGGTGCTTAACCCCGAAAAATTGTGGGAAGGGCATCCATCACACTCCACAGCCCAACATTAACTAGAAACCTCAGGTGTAGCCCCACCTCGAAGCTAGAATCAACTCATTTTTTTCTCCTATATAGGTACCTCGATCAAGAGCCTTTTGTGGGTGTTCCTTCTTAATCAGATCAAGGAATAAAGTTACAATTGATCGGTACCCCCCTCCAGAAGGTTTGGAAAGTTAAACTTTGATAGATGTCTTTGGATAACCTTGGTCAAATATGTCTGCAAGAAGTGTTTAGAGATCACTCTAGTACAGTATTAAGAACTTACTGTTAGCATCACGAAGCCGGGGATTAGCTCGAAATTGAGATATTGAGCATTATTAGAGGAGTTACATTCTTGGGGTGAAACTTAATGACTTATCTAATCTAACGGTAAGAATCTACCATTGTGATTCTCTTAGGTGACGAGCAAAGAAGATGTTCTTGGAAGTTTGTGAGTTGGATGAGCAAAATCATAGATATTGCTAATGCATTGACTTGTTTTCTTTCTTCGGTTCTCTCGTTCGGCTAAGTCACCAGGCTAATTAACCAAGCGAGCGAGGCATTTGGCTTTCTTTGTTGTAGATTCCCTTTCTTCGGGAATATGATGTTTCTCTTGTCTGTTTGTAGGTTTTGTCCTATTGTTAAGGTGGTTGTTGGAAACACGGGACATTTGTGGATCAGTCCTCGTGTGCTGTGCTTATCTTTGAAGGATTGCTCATTTGGTCGTCTTTCTCATATTTATCAATTAATTGGCAAGTGAAAATGCTTGTGTCTCATAAAACGAAAAATATGCATAGCAATATTAAAATTTTGTTAAAAAAATGATAATTCCTATATAAATAAATAATATATATACACACACACACAAACACACACATAAATATATATATATATATATAGAGAGAGAGAGAGAGAGAGATTTGAAATGAACTTTTCTAATTGAATTAGCACAGAATAGTGATTTATCATCTGCAGTCAAAATATCATTTAATTAATATATACACGACAAAGGGTGTGAGGTCTAAGCTTACAAGTATTTTCAAGGACTAAATTTGTTAATGGAAGTAGGGAATAGACACATGTGGTACTCCATTGTGGCTCCAGAAACTTCAAGAAGACTGACAAGGCAGCCAATAGAAGATTAGGATCAATGCTAGCCCCTGTACATGAACATCATACCTCAACTTAATAACTGATAATTGAGAAGTAAATTAAAACCTTTTCATGAGAAACTATCTTTGGATTTATACTCAAGACTGTTAGTTGTTACTAGACTACTGTGAAAAATTACAGACTGCACTTACAATGCCTTATGCCATCACCAATCTTTCCCAATTTATTACTCGTACCATGCTCTGCAATTAAGGCACCATTAGATACGAATCAATTATATTGGAATTAACCACTAATAAGAACTTTAACATAGTAGAAATTAAGGGAACAACATTCAGAAATGAACTCCAAAGAACAAGTTTAAGTGAAAAAAAGTGAGCGGCATATAAAAAAAAGAGCACCAACTTCAATCATTAAGAGATGGCTGGAATGTCTACGATGCTTTTCACTTTGTCAGCGTATATAACACTGCTTGACATAATGCCCTGACATTGGAACACAAAAATCTATTTAGAAGTGATGTTGAATTTTCTTCATTAATCAATTTGGTTAAATCATCTTTGCACTTGTTATTTTGTCTTGTTTCAGTTTGATAAGAAACAAATTTGCGAAAAAGCACGAGGGGCCACAACCAAGTGCACATAAATTATAAAGGGAACACCAAGGGGCAAATGGGAAGTCAAATAAAAGAGAGAAGAAACTATTAAGGGCTAGAACCTCTGCAAGCATAGTCACTAAATCTTAAAAATAGAAATGAGGAAATGAAGAAACCTCCACTACATAAGAAGATCCCTATGCATAGCATAGAAAATGACAATTGGAAACAAATATGACTCCACATGTATGAAAACCTGATCATTTTTCTTAAGTAGGACACACTAGCAAGTGTAGCATGATGAGGATGACAATATATTAACATGTGTTTTTGTTTAGTATTATGTTTCACTTAGAAATCTATAACTTCTACCAATTTATCGAAGCTTCTATATTAACCTAAATAACATAGGGGAAGAAAATCAGAAAATTTTGTAGATAACTACACAATATATACTAGACATTTTACTCTTCCCTTCACTTCACTCTCTCTCTCTCTCTCTCTCTCTCTCTCTCTCTCTCTCCTCTCTCTCTATATATATATATATATATATATATATATATATATATATTTGATAGATAAAGCAGCAAAATACTTGCAAATAAATATTCTAAGATATATTCAGTAGTGTCATGTCTGACATGGTGTCCAACACAGACCAGACTTAACTCCTCTTTGAAGCATCCAAACAACAAATTTTCGATTCAAATAAATCAAACAGTTTCAGGTAATTCTCAACAAAAATAAAATTAAGAAGACTCGTACAAACCTAAAAACTATGAAAACTGTAGAGAATCAAGCTAAACAAATTTGAAGATATTGATTCCTTGATTTCAGGTTGTTACTATGCATAGCAGATCTTATTGTATCATGTAGTTGTTAATATCCTGAGTCAACTTACCTAAGATAGTTGCAGAATCTGTGTATTACCTTAGCTGTAAAACATAGTTGTATACAAATGTAAAGTGATCCTCATCTCTGAATATATGTATCCAGCCTATTGCTAATAAAAACTACAAGAAAAGTTTTAAAGAAACTTTGCTGGTATCCAGAGCAGGTTTTGGCCTGATCCTATTGTCAATTCATCTTCTCACCTGCAGGTTTTTTCCGCCTGCTTGTTAATTCTTCTTTTTCAGTCCATCAAATCATTCTGGAATTACTCTATCTTTTCCAGTCCTCATGGATGAAACTGAGCAAACTTCTTCAAGTCAAGCCCCTTTCACCAAGGACCAACTGGTATGGCCACAGCAATTAATCAACAAGGCCAATCAATCCTCTACTTCTACAATCATTGGTTCAGGGAGAGTTGTTCAAAAAGGTAACAACCCTCCTACTCTTCATGTCACTCGACCATCCACAACCTCTTGGATTGTAGATTCTAGCGCCTCTATCCACATGACTTGTGATAGATCACTATTTTCATCCTATAGTCCATGTTCTAGTAATCTCACTATTCGAATAGCAAGCTTGATGCTAGAGTTACAAAGTGCATCCTAATTGGCTACTCATCCAACTAAAAGGGATACAAATGCTATTGCCCCATTACCAAGAAGAGTGCTCGCTCTATGGATCTTAACCTTTTTGAAGACCAACCTTATTACTCAAATTCTGTGAGATTCAAGGAAAAATGGACAAGAATCACAAAATTAGGACAGTGAATCCCTCATTGAGCCTATTTCCAGACCATCAACAAGTCCAACTCATATTTTCCTTCCTGAACCTACTACACCCTTACCAAATTCTTCCTCACTTAAGAACACTCCAGAATCAGCTGAAAAATCAGTGTCTATAGAGCATAATCTAGCTAAGCTTGAGCCAATAAGTTCTAACCCAAATCTGATCAGTCCAGAATCTGCCCCGAGAAAAGAGTTCCAGCTTTACTCTAGGAGAAAAAACCATTTGGGAAGGTCATAATATTACCCTGTACAAACTTAGCAAAGTCAAGAGTAACCCGATCCCAACTGCTCTTGAACAAGCTCAATAGAAATGAAACTAGTGCTTATTCTTGGTTGAAAGACACAGAATGTACTCAGACTTGGACAGACCTATTGCTAAAAGAAAAGGGGTCCGCTCATGTACACCACATCCTCTTCACTACTATTTGACATACACAAGTTTGTCTCCTACATAGAGGGCCTTTATTACATCCTTGGAGCAAATTCAGATTCCCAATTCAGTCCAAGAAGCTCTTGGAGTACCAGAATGGAGAGCTGCCACATTAGAAGAACTAAGAGCTCTTGAGAAGAATGGAACCTGGACTCTTACCAATCTTCCACTAGGAAAATGCATTTGTTGGGTCTGATGGATCGCCCTCAGTTAAACATAAGGCCGATGGAAGTGTTGAGAGATTCAAGGCCCATATTGTGGCAAAAGGGTTCACTCAATCTTATGGTATTGATTACCAAGAGATATCCGCCCCTGTCGCTAAGCTGAACACCATTCGAGTCCTCCTATCCATTGTCGTGAATCTAGAGTGCCCATTGTTTCAACTTGAAATGAAGAATGTGCTTATAAACGGAGAGTTATTGGAAGAAGTGGCCATGAGACCTCAGGTTGAACATGTTTGCCAAGGAAGGTAATATGGCCCGAAGAATCTCTCTATGGCCTCAAGCTATCTCCTCAAGCCTGGTTTGATAGGTACATGAGAGTCTTAAGAAGATATGGGTACACTCAATGCCAATCAGGTCATACTCTATTTGTGAAGCACTTGGCTAATGGTAGACTCACAGTGTTGATTGTATATGTAGGTGATATAGTACTTACTGGGAATTGTGAAGAGGATATGGTTCATCTTAAGCAGTTACTATCCAAGTAGTTTGAAATTAAGGACCATGGGCAACTGAGATATTTTTTGGGAATGGAAGTGGCAAGATCAAGCCAAGGCATCTCAATCTCACAACGAAAATATGCCCTTGATCTCCTAAAGGAAAATGGGATGATTGGGTGTAGGCCAGTTGAAACACTATTGGATTCACAAATATCAAACTTGAGCTCGGCAAGGGAACTACCATTGACTGAGGTATGTACCAACATTTGATAGAAAAATTGATCTACTTAACACACACTCAGCCTGACATAAGCTTTGTTGTCAGCAATGTGAGTCAATTTCTAAATAATCCCATGGAAGAACACTTGAATGTTGTGTATCGAATTCTTAGGTACCTCAAGGGAAGTCCTAGAAAGGGATTGATGTTCAAGAAAACTCTTAATAGAAACCTGGAAGTTTATACCTGTGAAGAAGTATAAGAAAAGGATGCTTTTCTTATTGACTGAATGAATTTTACATTACAAGTCTTACCTACTTATATACATCATGAAGACATAAAAATGAAATAAATCAAGTACAAAAAGGAAGGAAAAATATCGTACAAGAAAGGAAATGAATAAATAAAAGGATATTCTAAGAGTATCCTATGATTCTCAATACTCCCCCTCAAGGTGGAGCATATAGGTTATATGCACCAAGCTTGTTACAAAAGAACTAAATCCTTGGACCTCGGAGAGAATTAGTGAAAATGTCTGCTAGTTGGTCACTCGAGTTGACGAAACTAGTAGTCATGCATCCTAAAGCAATCTTCTCTCGAATGAAGTGACAGTCCACTTCAATATGTTTGGTCCTCTCATGAAAGAATGGGTTGGAAGCAATGTGTAGGGCTACTTGGTTATCACACACAAGTGTCATTTGTCCATCCTTCCCAAATCTTAACTCTTGGAGAAGCTGTTTGAGCCATATAAGTTCACAAGTTGCTAAATTCATAGCTTGATACTCAGTTTCAACACTAGACCTAGCCACCACATCCTGTTTTTTACTCTTCTAGGATATTAAGTTGCCTCCAATAAATACACAATATCCTGAAGTGGAGCGTCTGCCTGCAGGCGAGTCTGCCCGGTCTGCATCACAATATCCAACAATCAAGGTGTGACCTATGTTTTCATATAACACCCCCTGGCCTGGTGTTCCTTTGATATAACGGAGGATACGAATCACAGCATCCCAGTGTGACTATCACATGGTGACTACAGGAACTAACAAATTACACTCCACAAAGAAAATGTTGATTAATTGATGGTGAGTAGTTGAGTCTCCCCACGGCCGTTGATATCTCGCTGAGATCGTAGGAGCTCCCATTATCCGGTACAAACGACGCGATTCGGATCCATAGGGAATGTCTCTGAGGTTTCTGATCTAGCATACCATTTTCCTCCAATATATCCAAGGTATACTTCCTTTGAGACATAACCACACTAGAATTAGACTGAGCTATCTCAATCCCTAGAAAGTACTTGAGTTTCCCCAAGTCTTTTGTCTGAAAGTGGCTGAAGAGATGCTGTTTAAGTTTCCAAATACAATTATGATCACTGCCTGTTATAACAATGTCATCCACATAAACAATCAGATAGATGCATTGTCTGGGCTAATTAATATGATGAGAAGGCAGAGATGATGCGATGTACTCGAGTCATCAGAACTCTTGTACCACAAACTAAAGCGACGAGCCGGAGGCTTGAGGAGTACTTTGGGCATATAATAACAGCGTAGCACGCACGCAAACGGACTCCCCTTGAGCAACAAATCCAAGCGATTGCTCCATTTATACCTCCTCGCCAATATCGCCATGGAGAAATGCATTCTTGATGTCCAACTTATACAGGAGCCAAGAGCTCATAGCAGCCATAGACAAGAGAAGATGGACAGAAGCCATCTTGGCAAAAGGAGAAAAAGTGTCATAGTAATTGAAGCCATATATCTGAGTATACCCCAAGGCAATCAAACGAGCTTTGAGACGATCCACTCCACCATCCGGACCAATCTTAACAGTATAAACCCAACGGCAGCCAACAAGGGACTTGTCAGCAGGTAAGGGGACTAGGTCCCATGTGCTAGTAGAATGCAGAGAAGCCATTTCTTCAACCATTGCTTGTTTCCAGCCCAGATGAGAGAGGGTCTCATGTACAGTGTTAGGAAGAGAAACAGAAAACAAGGTGGAAATAAAACAAAATATGGTGGGGATAAAGGATGATAAGACGGGAAAGTATAAATAAAATGGGGATTACGAGAGGAACGAATACCTTTCTGAATGGAAATGAGAGGATCAGCAGTTGACGGCAAGACCGGCGCCATGGAAGGGGGCGCCATAGGAGATGAGTCATCGGGAGGCCCATTGTCAATACGCAGATGACGAGTACAAACCTGTAACGGTCAAGGTGGAGTAGCTGGGGACTCAGTAGATAAGGCTGGAAGGGGAAAGATGAGAGGTAGAGATAAGACCTCGGGACTAGAAGGCGACGGGGAAGAGAAGATAGAAGAGTGTTCAAAAAAGGCGACATCGGTGGAAACGAAGTATCGATGTGTATCGGGAGAGTAGCAACGATAACCGCGTTGAAGGCGGGAATAGCCAAGGAAGATGCACTTCGCGGCCTTAGCAGAAAGTTAATTTTGGCCAGGAGTGCGTATGTGGACAAAACAAGTGCAGCCAAAAACACGCGGAGGGAGACAAAAAAAGGGTTGATTAGGAAAGAGAAGAGAATGAGGGACCTGATCACTTGTCTGAGGAGAAGAAGGCATCACGAATGATCAAATAGCAGTGATTAAGATACTTTTAAAGGTGTTGAGGAACTATGGTGAAGGAGAAGAGTGAGAGGTACATGCGAACTAAGTGATGATTCTTCTGTGCTCCAGCCACCCCATTTGTTGTGGGTGTAAGTGCAAAGGCGTAGAAGAATCCCCATGGGAGGATAAAAAGGTAGAGAAAGGGGTAGAGAGGTATTCCAAAGCATTATCACTACATAAGATGCGAATAGAAGTATGAAATTGATTGCGAATCTCAGCAAAGAATTTTTGGAACACTGAAAATAGCTCAGTTCGACTCTTCATTAAAAATAGCCAAGTACAACAGGAAAAATCATCAATAAATGTAACAAAATACTGGAAACCTAAAGTAGAAGCAGTTCGGGACAAACCCCAAACATCAGTGTGGACGAGCTCGAAAGGAGACTTGGTCCGGGACTCTAAGCGCTTAGGGAACGAAACACGAATATGTTTCCTAAGCTGACACGATTGACACTCTAGTGAAGATAAAATTTGGGAAAATGAGGACTATCTTTCCAAATCTTGGGAAATGTTCGAATAAGCAGAGACAACGATAGACGAAGAGGTTGTCAGTTGAAGCCTTGACAGTAGAAGATGGGACGGCGACATGATAAAAGCCTTAAGACTCATGTCCTATGCCAATCTACCCGCGCTGCGGTCACGGAATAACGAAGGAGTGAGAAAAGGTAATCGAACAATTAAGGTCATGGATTAATTTACTAATAGAGATAAGATTAAATGGAGAATCGGGAACATAGAGAACAAAAGTAAGAGGTAAAGATGGGAGGGGACAGGCAGACCCGATTCCTTTGGCCATGGTTTGAGTCCCATTAGCCAAAGTAATCTTAGGTAAGGGTGAAGTGATAGTAAGGGAAAAGAAGAGATCCTTGTGCAGACAGAGATGATCAAATGCACGAGGTCGAGAATCCATGGACGAAAGTGTGGCCAAGATGAACAAAGGGCGTTGCGATCGGGCGAAGCAATAGGCAGATTTGGTGGCATGGGAGGGAAAGAAACCCTCGTATTCACGGGGCGTAAAGTCACTCCACACGAGATGAGGCGTGGTGATGCTCAATTGGAGGTGGGGCGGTTGAGCGGGCTACATGACCGGTGTGTGGTGACGACCGTAATTGATAACACTGTCTCGAATGTGACCCGGTCTATTACAGTGGAGTCTGATGAGGTCAACGGCCTGCTGCCTCGTGGCCACCCACGAATGCTCAGGAATCAGCGAGTGAGATGAAGAAAGCATTACCGAAGTCTCATTGGAACCTCGAGGAGGTAGAGATCGAGGCATGATTGATGAATGGCGCGATGGCAAACAAAAATGTCCTCAAAGGTCGAGATAGTAGAGCCAATGAGGATTTGTTCTTGGATGTTGTCAAACTCTATGCCAAGTTTAATAAGAGTAAGGATCATAAAGATTTTGATCCATGTTGGACAAGTAAGTCTTGGCATCAGTGACCTTGGGCAGGAAAAATAAGAGTTCATTCTTTAATGCAGACATTCGCCCAACAAAGGAAAATAATTCCATACCAGGCTACTCCAGACTATCAACGGAAGAGATGACACGATAGAGGCGTTGAACATCATTGATATATAAATTCTTTGCTTGGGTCCAAAGGGGCTGACATATTTGATAATCCTCAAGATTGAAGAGTGTTTTGGGCTCACATGGTGCTAAAGGAATGTTACATAGTAAAGTGTCATGTTTCCGCCATTGAGGACGTTTATCTTCTTCAACACTAGACTACGTAGAGGTCATATGGTCTTCAACACCATTTCCAGTAAACCATAATGTAACAGAATTAGCCCAGAACTAATAGTTATCGCTTCCCTTGAGTCGATTAACGGTTATCATGGGAGTTCCAAACATAAAAGAAGAAAAGCTCGAAGCTTTTTCAGCCATAGTGGGAAAAATCGACAAAATCAGCAAGGAGACCAAATACCAAGGCAAAAAAATGCAACTGCGAAGGTGAGAAAAGCCTGTGGATGATGCTGAGGCTCGGAAAAATAGAGAACAATCACTGTAGCAGTAGGTAGGCCACGAAATCTATAGAAATCTAGGGTTTCATAGCATGTCGGAGAGAAAAGAGGGCAAGCAAGCCTCAAATGGAGAAACCAAGGGGCTGGGAGGGACTATCGGGAGTGGACGATTAAGTTGAGAAAAGCCAGTGGCCGGAGACTTGGCCACACGCCACCCACGCGCCGGCTCGTGGTGGCTGCCGCAAATGAGAAGTCACGCACATGGAGGCACGTGATACATTGGTTGTCGCCAAGGTTTGCCAGCATGTAGATCGAAGCGACGATGAACGCCCAGTAATTGGGGTCGTAGCCATAATGGGCGATTGCGGAAAAGTTCACGAGGAGAGTTTTCGACACTATAGAGAGTGCGACTGACGGCGAGTGTTGGAACTTCTACCGGGACAAAAGGTTGTGGTGGCCAAAATAAGACACAACCATTAGGTGGTTTTCCGGAATTGAGAATCGGCGAAACCTTAACCAAGGCCTTCCCATAGCTCCTAGCCATGAAGATGTATAAAGAAATGATGTTTTTCTTATTGATTGAATGAATTGAACATTATAGGCCCTACCAACTTATATACATCGGGAAGACATAAGGAAGGGAAAAAATATTATGCAGTAGAATAAATCGGGAGGATATTCTAAGAATATCCTATGATTCTCAACATACCGATGTAGATTAGAAGTAGGGGTCACCTATTGATCAAAACCTGCGGTATTGCTTTCGAGTATGTGGGAAATTTAGTGACATTAAGTAGCAAAAGCAACAAGTAGTAGCTCGACCAGTCTTACAGTGAAATTTCAAACCTTAAGCTCAAGGAATATGTGAAGGCATGTGGTTAAAACATCTATTTATTGATCACCGAAGTTGAGGTCGGGTCCTATAGGAGTTCTATGTGATAATTAGTCAACTATTGCTATTGCGAAGAACTTCGATTACATCATGATAGAATGAAACATGTTGACATTGGTGACATTTTTATTAGTGAGAAAATTGATAACAATGTCATCACTATAGCGTATGTTCCTTCTAGCGCTTGATTAGTGAGGCCGATTACATTTAAAGCTCTTAAATCGTCCTAAGCTTCCATGGCCCAAGTTCTAAGTTATAAATGTCAAACATATCGACGTCTAATTTGGAGGGAGTGTAGAATCAAGATAAACAAATTCTGGAAGATATTGCTTCCTTGATTTCAAGGTTGTTACTATGTAAAGCAGATTTTATTGTATCATGTAGTTGTTAATATCACGGAGTCAACTTACAAGATAGTTGCGAGAATCGTAATATTCTTGTAGGTGTAAGAGCATAGTTGTATACAGTTGTAAAGTGATCCTCATCTCTGAATATATGTATCCAGCCTATTGCTAATAAAAACACATAAAAGTTTTGCCAAAAACTTCAAAAACCAATGCACCAAATAACTCAAGTTGTTAAATCACAAAGTAACCCTTGAAAATGAAATTTTCATATTCCTGAAAATCCAGGAGGCTACAATTAAGTAAATCCATCCATTAGCACTTAAACATAACAGGTCGGTCTAGTAGCATAACCAATGGCTTTTACCCTTTTCTAATATTTTTATAATATAAGAGGCTAAACCTATAGATTACTTTAAATTTGTTATAGCATATATCTACTTTAGATGTAGAGTTGTAATCTATTAGGAAACTTTTCTTACAGAGTTGTAATCTATTAGGAAGTTTATATTAGCTTTTGTATATATAAATTCACAATGGATCAATGAAAAACACAAGGAATCATTCCTCTAATTCTTTTGTCTTGCTTTCTAAATGGTATCAAAGCAACGTTTTGAATTTGCCCTAGAAAAGGCAAATTCTTTGAAAGAATTTTCGGAAGAACAGAGAAGAGGAGAAGAGCCTTAGGGTGTTTCTTTGAAACACCAACTTCAAGGGCACGTGGGGTGACACCGCCCACCTGAGGAGGAGCACCGGCTGCCACCGACCACCGCCACCAAGTCCGGTGATCGGAAACCCAACGCGTGAGCCACACGAGCCGACACTGTGATTTTGCCTTGTTTCACACGCGTCGCGCATGAGCCGCGCGTGAGGGCACATGACATACTCTTCGACGACGCGCCTCCTCCTCCAGCATCGCCAACCACCAACAGTCCTCCCCAGCCACCAGCGTCCCTTGTACGAGCCCTGCAACAGTGTTTTTCAAACACTTTTCTATCTAACAACCTTCTTTTCTAAGGTTTTTTGCTTGTTTTCCTTGATTTCTTTGATTTCTTCGAGGTCCAAAGGTGTTTTGTGGATTGTAGAGCCACGTTCTATTCCAGTGCAGTGTTTTTCATGGAAAGGTGTTCTTTTTCTTGCAAGGTCCTATTTTTCTGATATTTTTCAAATTTTCAGAGGCTTATTAGAGTTAGATCTGCTTCTTTGACTAACACGAAACCCTCATGAGGAGTTGTGTGTCATTATTTCCACAATCTAGGACATGTACGCCAAAATTGTAGGAAGCTGCAGATTAAAAACCGAAGATTTCAATCTGTTCATCATCAAAAATCACTTCAATCTGCATCTACTTCTATCAGTACAAGCGTCGAGTCAGGTAAAACCAACACGTGTTTTATTTCCTCTTCCTCCACATGGGTCATTGACTATAGAGTCACCGACCATGCAAGTAATTCAGTTTGTTACTGTTTCAGTCACACCTTCCTCCTCTTGTACCCCCCACATATGGGTCAACATCTTGTGTCAGCAGATTAGAATGATTCATCGGAAACTCCTCTAATCACTTTGACCTCTGTTCTGAGTTTACCACAATTCTCTTTTAATTTAATTTATGTGAATAAATTTATTCGTACACTTAATTGTAGTATCTCATTCTTTCCTAATCATTGTTTGATTCAAGATCTTTCGCCGAAGTGAATTATTGGTCGAGGAAGCGAGTTTGGGAGTCTCTACATCTTTGAAACAGAGATGTCAAAGTCTGTTGTTTTTTTCTAAGGTTGTTACCCCATTCGAATTACATTTTCGCTTGGGTCATCATTCTCTCCCTTTGTTGAAGAAGCTATATCCTCGGTTTTCTAGCCTATTCTCATTGAACTGTGAGTTGTGTCAATATGGTAAGTTTCATCAAGTGCATTTGAGTCCTAGAGTCAATACACGAACTTCCGCTCATTTTGAGTTAGTTCATTCTGATGTTTGGGTCCTTGTCGATTTTGTCTCGACTAGGTTTAAATATTTCATTACCTTTGTAGATGATTTCTCGTGTCGTTAGCTTTGCTCCCAATGAAAAGTTATTAACGCTTTTTTCTCATTTCACGCCTTTTGTGCTTGTTATAGCATATATCTACTTCCGCATATAGAGTTGCGTCTATTAGGAAACTTTAACATAAAAGTTGTAATCTATTATGAGATTAAGATTGGCTTTTGTATATATATATATTCACAATGGATCAATGAAAAACACAAAGAAATTCATTCCTCGATTCTTTTATCTTGCTTGGTTTCTACATTGGTATCGAGCAAGGTTTTGATTTTACACTTACTGAAAAGGCAAATTTTGAAGAATTTTCGGAGAACAAAGAAGAAGAGAAGAGTCGTAGGGTGTTTCTTTGAAACTCCAACTTCAAGGGCGCGTGGGGTGACACCGCCCGCACAAGGAGGAGCGTCAGTGCGGCCGACCCTTTGCCGCAGGATCGGTGGCGGAAACCCAGTGCATGAGCCACACGTGTCGACACTGTGATTTTGCCTTGTTTCACACACGTCGTGTGTGAGCCGCGCGTGAGGGCGCATGACATACTCTCCGACAACACGCCCCCTCCTCCAGCATCGCCAGCCACCGACAGTCCTCCCCAGCCACCTGCTTCCCTTGTCCAAGCTCTGCAACAGTGTTTTTCAAACATTTTTTTATCTGATAGCCTTCTTTTCTGGGGTTTTTTGCTTGTTTTCCTTGATTTCTTCGAGGTACAAAGGTGTTTTGAGGATTATAGAGTCACGTTCTATTCCAATGCATTGTTTTTCGCGGAAGGATGTTCTTTTTCTTGAAAGATCCTATTTTTCGGATTTTCAGAGACTTGTTCGAGTTAGATATGTAACTATGACTAACACGAAACCCTCAGGAGGAGTTGTGTGTCATTATTGTCATAATCCAGGACATGTACGTCATAATTGTAGAAAACTGCAAAATAAAAATCAAAGATTTCAATCTATTCATCATCGGAAATCACTTCAGTCTGCATCTACTTTTATCAGTACACTCATCAAGTTAGGTAAAACCAACATATGTTTTATTTCCTCTTCCTCCACATGGGTCATTGACTCCGATACATACCACATGACGTATAATCTAGCTTATTTAATACTAAGTATTTCAGCCTCACACCCTTCTACCTCTACTGTTACCTTTGCATATGGGTCAATATCTTTTGTCCTTGGGTCAGAGACAATTCATCCGACTCCTCTAATCACTTTGACCTTTGTTCTGAGCTTACCACAATTCTCTTTTAATTTAATTTCTGTGAGTAAACTCACTGCATAATTTAATCAGACATCTCATTCTTTCCTAATCATTGCTCGATTCAAGATCTTCGACGAAACGTATTATCGTCAAGACGCGAAGCTCCAGTGATTCTACACCCTCGTACCGGTGTGTCAAAAGTCTCGTTGTTTGTTCTCGGTCAGTACTCCCATTCACTACATTTGTCGTCGGGGTCATCCTTCTCCTTTGTCAAAGGTTTATATCCCTGCTTTCTAGCCTATCTTCATTGAATTGTGAGTCGTCAATATGTTAAGCTTTATCGAGTGCATTTGAGTCCTGTGAGTCAATAAACGAGTTTCTCGCTCCGAAGTTAGTTCATTCCGATGTTCGGGGTCCTTTGGTCATTTCTTGTTCCGACCGGTTTAAATATTTCGTTACCTTTGTGGATGATTTCTCTCGTGTCACTTCGCTTTATCTAATGAAAAGCCGTTCTGAGCTTTTTTCTCATTTTAATGCCTTTTATGCTGAAATTTAAACACAATTTCATATCTCTGTGCAAACATTGAGAAGTGATAATATTAAGGAATATTTGTCGGAACCTTTTCAGTCCTTCTTGTTACAACATGGGATTCTCCGTTAGACTTCGTGTGTTGATACACCGTCTTAGAATGGGGTAGCTGAGATAAAGAATAGACATCTTCTTGAAACTGCCCAGGCCTTTTTGTTCCAAATGAATGTCCCTAAACATTTTTGGGTCAACGCAGTCTCCACAACTTGTTTTTTTATTAACAAGATGCCCTCATCGGTTCTTAATTGGGCTACTCCTTACCACCCGCCTGTTTCCCAAATAACTGCTTGTTTCCTATCGATCCCGGGCCATTTCACGCACGCTTTTGTTCAAGATGTCCGTCCTCTCAAGCCCTAAACTTGATCCAAAGTCTCTTAAAGTGTATATTCGTGATATTCTTGCGGTTTAAAAAAGGGCATATGTGTTACCGTCCCACTCTTCAACGCGATTTCAGGTCTACTGCATGTCGTAGATTCTCGAGACTACCCCATTTTCCTTTCGTCTACCTGTCACGAAATGTGGGAGGAAGAAGACTCATTGTTTATACTCGCCTCACTCATTGTCTCTCCCGAACCTACTTCGTCCCACTATATAAACCTCCTATCACTCCGTCTACACTGACGCCTAACACCCCACGCCCCTCGAGCCCCTCCACCACCGCTTTCCAACATCGATTCGCCCGCGACGATCTTCCTATCGTCCGTGAAAGCGTAAACTCAGCCATGCTCATCCACCCTCCTTTTGCCTTACGACCACTCACATCACATTCCGTCTGCCTTATCGCATCCTGACTCAATCGCTACCTAACAAGGTTTCAAAGCCTCGTCACCCTACGGCAGAAATGGGCCACGACAGAGACTCGATGTCACAACAATGGTACTTAGTGACTCTTATTATTATCACGAGAAAAAAGTCTGTCGCCGTTGGGTGTTCATAGAAGACCCTGACTTGATACATTGTTCGATTGAAAGCTCGCTTTGTTATTCAAAGGGTATGCCCATACCTATGGCGTGGAATATTCTGACACTTTTTCCTCTATTACAGATGTGACATATGTCTCGGCTTTTTTATTTCTCCGCTGCCACTTATAACGGATCTCCACTGCACTGATACGCTAATGCCTTTCTTCACGGGACCTTCGTGAGAGTAGGTATATGGAGAACTCCGTGGTTTGTCGTCAGTGGGGAGATAGTGAAGGCTCATTGCCCCTAAGCTCTCAGGGATTATTTAAATGAGTCCACGCTACGTGGTTTAGCAAATTCAAACTGCCGCTGAGGAATTTGGCATGCAGAAGAGTAAATCTGACCCCTCCGTCTTCTACAAAACCCAGCCTGTATCATCTCTATCGCAGAAATAGACAGGGATGATATTATTATCACTGTGAGTAACTCCAAATATATCTCATCTCTTAAGTCCATTCTTCAGAGCCAATTCCATACAATGGACTTGGGGATGCTAAGATACTTCTTGGGCATTGAAGTTATGTGAAGCAAACATAGAATCTTCTTATCTCAAAGGAAATATGTGTTTGATCTATTATCTGAAACTAGGAAGTTGGGGGTAAAACCATGTGGTTCTCCTATGGTTTCAGGCATACACCTTACTAAAGAAGACGAAACATTTGAGAATCCTAAGAGATATAGAAGACCAGTTGGGAAGTTGAATTACCTTACTTAGCCACTGCCTTGATATTACCCACTCCTGGCCGATATTACTGCTCAAGACATGCTTCCACAACTGATCATCGGGAAAGAAATAGAAAATGTGATTCTATGTTACTTGAAAGGAGCCCCCAGATCGGTATTTTCATACACACCGGGCATACTGTGACTCGAGCTGCTTCTACGATGCCGACAGTGCGATCTAAGGAGGACAGGAGGTCCACTGCGCCATGCTTGGCTTCATTTGTGAGTGGAATTTAGTCTCATAAAAGTAAGAACTGGTTGTCTCCTCGATCCAGCGCAGTCCGAACATGAGCCACGGGCAGAAATCTCGTATGTAGATTACGTACTTCATCAACTCTACAAGTCAAGATTTGCACACCTCGTACCGAACAAAACTCTAGGTGACAACTAGGATCGCCTTCATATTGCTTCTAATCCGCTATTCCATGAACGAACTAAGCATATCGAGATGTGATCAAGCCATTTTGTTCACGCAGAAATACAATCGATCGATTTCCACATGATACGTAAAGACTGGAGAACAATTGGGTGATCTTCACAAATGCCGTAAATGGGACCGTTAGTTTATTCCAGTGTAATAATGCATTTATTTAATATCTATGATCCAACTTGAGAGGGAGTGTTATAACATATATCTACTTCACATGTAAAATTGTAATCTATTAGGAAACTTGTCTTAAAGAGTTGTAATCTATTAGGAATGTTAGATTGGCATTTGTATATATATATATTCACAATGGATCAATGAAAAACACAAGGAATTCATTCCTCCAACTCTTTTGTCTTGCTTTCTACAAAATTCAAATGAAAGAATTGCTGAGTCACATTTTTAATCCATTTCTTAGATAGACAAGAAAAAATTATTAAGTAATACTAAAATAGGTGTGTCCAGAGGTCACAAAATCAATACAATATACAATGGAACAGATAGAAATCAAAGACTAAAAAAGGAAAAAACCAAGTTCTTTGTAGAAGTTCATGGATGTGATCCATGTCTATCAATGTTTGGAGCACCTAGTATAACTCCATGATACATCACAACGACATAATCTGGTCTTTGAAGACATACTTCATCTCTTGGCTTAGTTCCAAAAAGAGAAGCATTTGCTCTTTTCACCACCTTCATTATTGTTGTGGCCACAATACTTGGACAAACTTTATACATTGAAGTTCATCATCTTATTTTCAACCTGATTAGTAGTGAAATAAATTATTGCATAGGAAGTTCTAGAGCTGAAAATTTTGGAATTTTGTTTAATGTATTTTATATCTTGCCTATCATCAAAGTCCATCCACTGAATCAAAAGAAGATACTACCTAATACTGAAGCTTTGTTATGTACTAGATGAGACCTCTTCTGTCACAGGCAGACCACTGGCACATAACCCTCTTTAAGTTGACCAAATTTCTATGCATATGTCCTATACCCTGTAGTTCTCATTTATTTCCTCCATATTCTCAAAATCTCCCCAATTCATATACCTTGGGCATCATTTTAGTCTAGTTTGCTATTTAACAAATTTAGAAAAGGAGAGTGACATCTTCATCAGATGACTCATCTTTCTTCCCAACTTTCTTGACCTTTTTTAAGTTCTCAAAACAACCATTTGACCATCAAGGACAATATGATGACAAATTTTTGGCATTAACGTCAAAAAATATACTCTTGTTTAATGAGAAACGGATGTAATTACCGTAACTCCACCCCAACTACCCAAACAAAAATTATGACAAATGCCATCGAGCATCCTAAGAGCATAGAACTTTAAAGCATTTTATGAAGCCCACCCAAGCAAAGTAGTTAAGAAGATTTTGTTGAGTTGAATTGGTTGTTCAAAGTAGCTATTTTGACCCAGTTTCATTAATTTATGTAAAAATTGTTTCACCCCCGACTTTTCATAATATAGAGCACGAAGTCAAACTTTTTAAGGCCATGTTCCTCAAGAACTTTGAGAAGCAAAGCCAAGTGATCTAACAGATTTCACAGAATTGACTTAGGTTGCTCAATCCACTGACTTTTTTCGAGTTGGTGAGAGTCAAAACATTTCTCTCTTTCTCAGATTTCTATTTTTATTCTTTGGTAGGCTTATTTATTTTTATCCAAGAAGCCTCTGTATGGAAAGAAAATTGAAACATGGGTTCCAACCATTGAAGTGGTTTCTTGGTACTATGCTGGGAAAAGAGCAAGATAAACCAGAGGCAATTATATTATATAAAACCACCAACAGGTAAACAACCAATCAGTCAGAACAATAAAATATTTTGGAGAAAGATCCACCAAGTCAGATGATCTAGGAAGTGAACCACTATGCACCAATCCTTTGTCTATTTTTAACCAGTTTTTATTCTAGTCTTCTCCTTGCGTTGTAGCTTCATATGCTTATAGGGTCACAAAGAAACGTGAAATAATCAACTCAACTGACTGTCACGAAATAAAAGTCGTGAAAAAAAAAAAGTAATTAATAGAAAAAGGGAAACATCAAGCACCTAAAGATCCAAGAGCAATGCCAAGGATGAGCAAGGCGACAGTGTAAGGGACCTTGGTTCCCTGAAGTAGTTGCCTGCATGCTATGCCCAAAACCAAACAAATCGCAACAAAAATCACGGCGTCGGTTGGATTCGAAGAAGAAGGAGAAGAAGCCTCCTCCCCCAAAACTCTGTACGGAAACACCCCCTCCAACACGGATCCCATTTCCACACAACACCTAATAATACACCGTAATTTCGCCCCAACACTTTAATTCATTCTGCCACGGATCTTTGCCCCTGTCATCTGCGTTGTCAGGCTCAAAAAATTGAAAATTGTGAACCAAAACTAATTTTATAATTTTTTTTTTAAAAAAAACCCTATTTTAATCCAAAATTGAAAGGAGGGAACTGACATTAGTTTGGTGTCTGTCTGCTTCGCCCCAACACTTTAATTCATTCTGCCACGGATCTTTGCCGCTGTCATCTGCGTTGTCAGGCTCAAAAAATTGAAAATTGTGAACCAAAACTAATTTTATATTTTTTTTTTTAGAAGAACCCTATTCTAAAAGGAGGGAACTGGACATTAGTTATGATCTTAGGTGATGAGATGGGAACTGGTAGCGGAAAGGGCGGCGTCTCTCCGAAGTCCGAACCGGCACTCCACTCTGCTTCAGTTTGGTCTCTGTCTGCTATAAACGTCTGAATACGTTAATATTGCCAGAGGAATAAAGCAAATATAAATAATAAAAGGAGTGGACCATAATGCCCCCATCATGAATTATACAAAACGCTGATAAATAAATAATGAAAGGAGTTTTACAATGAAATACTTTATTTGAAAAATAAAATTATAAAATTGGCTTTGAATTTAACTAATATCCAAAATACTGTTTTTAGCTGCTTAAAGATTACAAGACGGCAAACTATGCCAGCCCAATTTGAATATTAAATTATCAAATACCACCGTCTATTTTACAAATGTAATTGATTTAATGGAAAATCTATTAATCGAAGTATTTTTTAAATCTAAAAGTCGTGAAGAGTATTTATTATTATTATCGTTTTAAATATTTAAAACTTATTTAAATATTTACTATTCTGATAAATTATATGAACTAACGGATTCAAATATATTATATATTTATCATAATAAATTATTTCAGAATCAAAGACAAAGTTTATTTATTTGAAAATAACTTAAATATATTTTAAAATTTCCACAATAACCACATTCAAGATAACTTGAAATTCCAAATAAACTTACAAGTTTTATTTTAAAATATTTGGAGCATTTATTTTAATTTCACAAGTTATATCCAAATACAGATATTACCATTTCAAAATACTAACCTTCATTTTTAATATCTAATCACTCAGACAGTTTCGATTACGACCTTCATGCATAAACTATATAAAAATCAGATACAAATATCAATATATGTAATGTCAACATATACTAATCAGCCTACAAGATACTAATGAGATTTCTAAGACTGGCAACTATAATACACAAGTAGCTTGATCTGATGTATCCCAGGCAATCTCAACCGACGATAGAGTTTATGGAGTCAAGGAGCCGGGATGGATGAAGTACTGGACGATACTGGAGCACGAGGTCGCCTTTGAATTTGCAGACCTAACTCCGATACACAAAGATCAACGACGTCACCCGATGGAGGATTGTAGGGCTGATAAAGTTATGAGATGATAAGGTGATATCTACGCTATGGAAGTCGACCGCAACACCTGACATGATAAAGATGCAATTGGCCCTGTGTACTGGCCGACGTAAGTCTAGCTAAAAAGATAAAATATCCTGCGATTTAGGCATGTGTGGGGATCAAAGTATATAAGAATTGTCTACCAGTTGCACTACATAACCCTCCTCATCATCTTGACCATGACCTTGCCTGCACCATCTCACCATAACCCGCCGATCAACTCTCCCTCTCCATCCCACCCTCGAACGGGTCAGATACTGCATCGGGCTGATGACATCTGAGGTCTAATGATAATTCATGCGATGTCGATGCCTCCCGGGTCAGAATTTAAATGGATGCTCTTCTCCGATATTGATAACACCGATTCAAGAATATGACGTAAGTCGTGACACTCAAACCAAGGTAGCATAGCACGAGCGACTAGCTATGTCAGCCATGACAAAGATCTAAATAAACCAACCAAATAATTATAAATATATAATCTATTGATTCAAATTTGGGAAACACTTTAAAAACACAGGACTCTAACTTACCAAACCTCGAGTAGTACGGCCAGGTGATTGAATCCCTATCACCCTGGCTGAGCAAGTGTGGTGGGCTCATAAAACGCGTATTATGACTATACCACTGCATATATGAATCATAGAAGTCCATAATACCCACCATAGGTGGTGTAGTGATGATCCTACCCGCTCGCTATCCCATAAGGCAATGTATGGAGCATGATACGTCGTCCAATCTCTCTGGTGTTGTTCATGTGCATCCACTATATGTAGTTGTCGCTCATAAGAGCATGATGGATGTATCTCCTGGTGTAGCCCAAACCGGCGCAAGACTTGCTTTGGACGATGCCACTCAACAATCTCGAAACATATAAGCGGTGACATCATCCACCAAATCTCCTTATCAACTAAGCATATATCTGGAAGCTGGTCAACAAACTCTCCGACGTATGGCAGCCAAAAGACCTACACATTTACACTTGACGTCAAAAACTTTTATGTGAATATGAATGAAATTACTATATAATCATTTACTTTTACATATATCATTACCTGATCAAGAGTTTGTGCATCTATCGTGACCGACATGTGAGAAGTACATCGATGGGTTATGACCCATGTCAAAAGGTACTTCCACCCATACCCCAAACGGAAGAGTCGGATCCGGCTCCTCGCTTAACCGCAGCTCAATCGTAATCCATCGCCGCATAAAATTTCAACTAGTCCCATCGATGACACGGCATCGCTCGTCACGTAGCGGGTACGCAGCTGATCGCGGTGCCGATATGCTACTCGACGCCCAAATCAAGGTCACCCTATGAAGTCTCCTGACCATACCGAACATAAAATAAAATGTAGTGAACCAACATAATGATGTGTTGTGTATATGAATATGTATGTAATAAAAAATATTACATACCAGACGCTGTAATACAACCATTAATACCGTCTACGATCCAAGTCAGTTCTAAGATAACTCGTGATATGTACGTGGTAAGATCGCAGACCACCCCAACTATAAGTGCTGTGATATATCAAATCTCGTGAGTAGTGGGAGAAAGCACAGATTTAGCATGCACTTCTTCTCATTCACAAACAATAAGGATCTTATCGCTGGCTAAGATGAAACCACGCCGCATCCGGGCCTAAAGTGACCCCATCCGCATCAAGTGCTAGTATGGGATAACTCCGGGTCACATAACCACCGACGAGATACGATCCTCCGAGAGCATTAGCTGCGGAGCGACACCGCGCCTCCCGCGCACAACTCTGCCACATCTAACACACATGTCCCAGTGATTGTTGGTCCGTTGATACAAAGGCCAAAGATGATAGCAACATCCTATAACGTGATCGTCATCTCTCCGACGGGCACATGAAACATGTGTGTCTCAGGCCGCCATCTCTTGATGAGACAAGTGATAAGTGGCTAATCGATCATGATGTGACCTAAGCGGTAAATCCCACACGAATCACGTATGGACGAATGCGTATATCCATCCTCAACATACGCATGAAGACTTTCATCTATTGTCGAGGGTAGAGTACTTCCTGAAACTACAAGTAACGAAGAAACCAAATTTATAATTGATTATATATAAATTACATATTACAACCGGTAATATTAATTGATAAGTAATAAAATACATGTTCTATATCTATTAAGTGTGACATGTATCTGTCTTCAGAATACTAAAATGTGATGGATCCAAAGGATCTACATCATGAAGCCTTCTGAACGCCATATCTATAACAAATAACACAAAGGCAGTATAATTATTAATAAAACACATTGGAAAAATAGTATCAACATAATTAATGCAAGTACTAATTACAGCGGCAATGAATTAAAATACACGCATACATGAAGGATGTCTCATTTACTTAAATAAGGTACACAAGTATTTCATAATCCAAGAAATACACATTCGTACATAAGTGTTATACAAAGTAACTACAATTCCCCGAGGCAATTGCCTCACAAAAAAAAAAAAAAAAAAAAAAAAAAAAAGAGTTACTTCATATCTATCACTGAACTTGATTTCTACTCTTACAAGACCGCTAATTGTGACTCGGTTGTTTGCACAACCCACATGTGATAGTAGTTTTCCCCTCCCTAACGTCCATTTCATTATGCAACTGGATTGATTTAGGATATCCACTGCCTACGCGCTTCATCAATTCAGAGGTACAATCATAGGACCATCATAAAGAGGCCACTCATCTTCATTGAATATTTGATGAAATAAGCTTGCTCATGTATCATAGTACGACTGCATAGTGTAGTAACCTTAAACAAATAACCGAAAATCAACACATCAATGCTGACATGCTGCTATGATATGGCTATATGGAAATCCATATATTAGTGTCTTTCCACATGTTCATTTTTTGTCATGTAAGTTAAGGTACTGCGTTCGACCACTCCTTGACTTGACATGAAATCGGTCCTGTATGTGAACGTAAAGAACAATTTCTATCGATCTAGCCTTAACAACACGACCTTGAATCTAAGCATCAACATATGGAGTGAACTACTCATCAGATGTCAATCTATTGGCACCTTGTTCCCTTCTTTCAACAAAGTAACTGTTAAGGCGGAAAAATGTCAACTGTACTAATGCAATGAATGGTAAGCTACGACCTCATTTAAGAACATTGTTAAATACCTCCGACATGTTGGTTGTCATTATCCCATATCTTCGACCTCCATCATGTGAAAGTGTCCATAACTAAAAAGTTGGATCGCTTAACCATTGCGTAGTGCTCGCACTAATTCTCCAAATCAGAGTCATATGCTTATTGAATTTGCGCTTGTGTACGCTTAAAGGTGCTCGCGATACCAAATTCTTCTTGCTAAAAGTTTATCTGAAGCTGGTCATAAAATTGCTTGCAAGATGATGCATACAAATCTTGTGATAGGGAAGATGGTGCAACTTAACCAAGATAAGGATCGCCATTGTCACTATAATACCTCGATGTCCGCTTCGATATAACACAACTCTCATCTCGTTAAGTTACTTTGTTTCTAATACATGCCAAGAACCATCCCCAACTATCAATATTTTTGCCTTTTGTAATAGCAAATGTCAATGGAAACAATTGATTATTTCCGTCACACCCATAGCAATCAATAACGTGCCTTTATACTTCTCATACAAATGTGTACCATCAATATTCAGTACGAGACAACAATGTTCGAACCCTTCAATAGATGGCTTGAATGACCAGAACACTCGTTGGAATATCTCAGTATTTGGCATATTAATGTCAAATGTTTTCCAAATTACAACGCATCCAGGATTTGCTTACTCTATGGCCAATAACAAACATGGCAGCTCTATATATGACTGAGAAAAGTCACCAAATAAGTGTCTAAGTGCTTTATGCTTTCCATCCAATGTCTTTTTGTATGATATTTCATATCCCCATTTCTCCATCACACTTGCTTGAAAAGCAGCCGTAGTCAATGTGAATTATGCCTTAATTATTGCCTTTATATGAGTAACAACCAAGTTTAAGTCCAATTGATGATGGTCCCGGTTCAAGCAAGGATTGACACAAGTATGAGGCCCTTTATATTTGTTGATAACAAATAAGCAAGTATATTTTACAACCATGGCACGAAGCTTCTATAGACATTGACATTCTTCGACCTTCTTAATATTAAAACGAGCAATTTTTTTGATGATGCAACAACGACAAATTCTTGGTGTGCTTTAATTGAGTAAATATTTGCAGCCTCTTGCAAATCAGATTTAAACATGACCAACTACAAATTCTCCACTCGTATAACCGGTAGTATGTTGCACCCATGGAGTCCAACAACTTGAAATATCATTACCTAAGTCTTCAACATATTCAAATCAGGTGTTTGCGTAAGTGATAAATGGAAATTGTGTGGGATGACTTAATTGGTTCTCAACATCCGGCGACCCAATACATTGCAAGATGTTGTAATGGGTAAAGACATATATCCCTTGCTCATTCTCCAAAACTTGGTTGAAAATCGAATATGATTACATGTCCACGCCTGAATATCCGCTTCCATTAGATTCATCATCAACACTTCCATCGATCTCATCATTACTCTCTTCATAAGCGCATTTTCATCGTTTCGCATTTACTCCAAGATCCCAGACCGATCGTTATTAGGCCCACAACCATAGCGTCAAATACCCCGTTAACATTATAATTGTCGCGAACCACAAATCCATACGCTACCCATAGATTGATTCACTTGTGGATTGACTCGAACAACTTCAATATACAATTCAATTTCCTCAATGCTAGTTGTAACTATGTTCAACATTCTAAGACATATTATTTATTATCCCATTGAAATGTTAGAGCATATTTCACTTTTAGTGATACTACAATCGAAAAACTAATTTGAACATTTGTTTGTCACCCATTGCCCCGAGTATATCATATTACCCAATTGCTCAAACGCATTCAATCTGACATCCAGCGCACAATAACAGCTTTGTTCCTGACATATTTGACATCTCTGCTTCGCTCAATATATTTCCATCAGAATAACATATCAAACGAATACGAACATACATAATTGACGTACAAAATGGTCCAAATGAATTAAAGCACATTTTAGATATTTATTTATCCTTACGCATTTAAACTACATTAATTCGACGCCGCATTTAATTACCTTGTTTAGCCAATGAATCATTTCACAACGCGCGCTACTAACACGCCCAAAACATTTCCTCAATACCTCCAACTACAATAAAAATCTTGAGCCATATTGCATTTGTCAAAACGCTTGAAGGATGGCATCACCAGAGCAGGATTTTTCAAACAAAGTCTTGTACTTTTATGATGCCGAAAACTAATGTGACCACCTTCTCGTTATGCCTTGTAAGTACATTGCATGTGGTTCTATGTTTTTTTTTTTTTTTTAAGTTACATAGTGAAATTAATTATTTGAAAGAAAATCTTCACGTAAATCATATCAACTTTATCATATGTCATTCTTGTTATGACACATAAATCATGTGGGATTAGTATATTATTTTTGTCAAGGATGTGAGATAGCAATATCACATATAATCTGACACGACACCTACCATTATTGAATAATTCAATATAGCAAATTCATTAATTAATGGGGCAATTATGTTTTAGGATTATATGAGACCCTCTATTTCACTAAGAGTTCATCAAACTACCAAAATTAAAGTCAAAGAAATATATTTTGATGAGACAAAAATGTTATAACTTCTTTACAACCCCAACCGCCACCTAGATGTACCTTTTTTTTTCTTTTCATATAAATCATCTTTCATATTTTATTTCCTAAATAAAAAAAAATTGGGTGGATTGCAAAAATAAAAGAAATAAAAAGAAATAAAATAAAAACAAAGAAAGATGGGTGTGTAGCATGTTGCTAAGATAAGTGGAGTGTAGGGGGAAAGGGGAGAGGGGAGAGGTTTTCAAAAATGTTATAACATTTTTTTTTTAAAATTTTGGTTGGTTTTGGGCTTAATTGAGATGCTTTCATAGTCTTTTTGTAAAATATGAGGCTTAACTAACCTTGAAACATAATTCTCCAAAAATTAATCATGTCATGCTTTATCATTTCATGAACATTTCTTTACAGGAAAACATAGTTCAAAGAATATACCAACCTTAAGAGAAGAAGTTCAATAAAATTTAGGTATAGCGGATGATAATTTATCAATGTATGTAAGATTGGAAATTACCACCGAATTCTCTGTACATTTTTTCTTATGAACATATGATTATATATACCTCTAAAAATATCCATTTTTATTTTTATGTTACTATCAACCTACTAGGGAAGCAACTTGATTGGATCATGAATATGGATTAATTGTTAAACTGCTAATGAGGTGTTTGGACTTTGGATGCAGTGCCCAAAGTTTATGTTAATTTATTTATTTTTTCCTGGAAAGTCCTGTATGGTAGAAAAGGATTCATAAACAAAGTGATTATAGGCCTCCTCTTCCACATAATACTCTTATCTTTTATCTTATTTTTGTTTGACAAGTACACATGACCTGCATTTTATATTGGAGTTAGGTATTGAGAAAAGGTTATGGGCATTTAGGGCATCGAGGAAAGGTGGAAAACACTTTTCTCGATATTAGCTAGACAAAAATAAGATTTTCATTAGTTGACCGCGCCCTAAACTACTAAAAATAAGATAATATGACAAGTACATATGAACAGATTTGACCGCACCCTAAACTACTGAAAATAAGATTTTCCATTTCACAATGACAATTTGTAGCTGAGATAACTCGAAGAAACATGCAAAGCTAAGGATTGTTTGTTAAAAATTATAGGATTGTTTTGTTCAAAAAACATACCACACCAACAAAATTATCACCTATGCGTTAATTTTTTTACCAAATTATTGTACAAAAACAAACCATCCAAACTACCTAATCTAAGAAATTTCGAAAAATAAATTCTATGTTGGATATTTACTTGCCGCTGGCCGTATCGTGAGTATCATGAGTAAGAAAAGAATTGAGCAAAACCCGATCAAATCAAGCCCTAGCTCACAATGTTGAGGGATGAAGAACATAACGGGTGAAACAATCCCATGCTCGGAGGACTCCATCCATTAAGGTATTCTAATTGTAGACCAAAAATAATAAACATCAGAAAGAAAATCCTGACTTAACTTCCCCAGTTAGTCGATTCTAAGGATGAACTACAGCTTGCGTGAAATGGAGAAATGAGGAGGAAGAAGACGGGGGCAAAAATAAAAGACTCAACGCCACTGTCCAATACAAATGTATTAATCAAGAAATTAAAAATCAAACGCCATCACCTTAAATCAAATTAAAGTCCGCAGTTCGTGATTACAGTATTTGAAATTTTGAAGAAAAAAACGCTATAAAAATAACGGTATTTGCTAACATAAATCTTACATGGCCTAGACGCACTTGTTTGAACATTAGTTTAACTGAAAAACTAAATTCATTATTTTTTTCCTCACTAATACTATTTCAGTCTAAAACTCTAATGAAAGTATAAAGCGCGAGCTTCTTCCAGCATTTCGTATTTTGGGAATTGGGACGTGCGAAGTTCCGAGGAACGAACGTCCAGGGAAATTACGTTAAAGTAAATTAAGGAGAAAATAATTAAGAAAACATCACCAAAAAGTTTCTAAACTGGAATCTGTGTATTTTTGGGAAATAAATCTCATATTAGTGCACTTAAATAGTGCATACTCTCAACTTCTAATCACCACTAGTAACGAAGGTAACCAAATATGATGGTACAATTGTTTATGGTTCGATTCATTACAATAATACAATTGTTACATTATTCAAAATTTTCATCAATGTAAACTCACATGTAACATTAACCGTATTGAAGATGGAAAACATTGACATCTCTCTCCTCTCTCTTCCCCTTAAAAAAACATTTTTCATTTTTAAACACATTTCATCTCTATTTCCTATTTTTGAAATCTACCAAAATGTTTTGAAATCAAAATCTATCAAATTAAAAATCAAATTTTATTTTTTAAATACAAATCAATTATTTGTTATTTTTTGTTTTTTATTAAACAAATTATTTCAAAATAAATTAGATGTTAATTGCCAAATGCTAATATATTTTATATAAAATATAATTTCCCTCTATTTTAACAATGCTTAATGAAGCTTATTGTTTGAAAAGTTACCTTCGTAGTTTTTAATTTGGTGATTTTGTTGTAAAACAAATTTGTAGATTTTAAAAAATAGGAAATAGAAGATAGAATGAATTTAAAAATGAAAAACATTTTGGTGGAAAGAGGATAATAGGAAGAGGAGAGTAGAGATTACTAATATGTTAATTCATATGTGAGTTTCACTGTTGAAAATTTTTAATTTAAGCACTTTTGAGGGTAAAGTTGTCCATTAAGAGAATGAACTATTTGAATGCACCAATATGAAATTTATTTCCCAAAATGCACAAGTTTTAGTTTAAGCACTTTTGAATAATATTTTCTTAATTAATTTCCCCTTAATAGACTTTAACATGGTTTTCCTAAATTTTAGTTCTAACAATTGTCCTTGGTAAGTTATTTTTCAAAATTAAAATTTTAAATATTTTTTAAAATAAATTACCCCTTTTAACAAATTATTATTCGAACACAATAATTTAAATACCAAGATTTTTTTTTTACAAATATTCACCGAAATTGGAACTTAATCATTTCTTACGCCTTACATGCGCCCATATCTTATAAATTACCATTTCTTATGCCTTACGTGACCCATATCTTATAAATTATTTGGTACTTTTGGTTTCAAGTTTTTTTTTCTTCAAAATTAAAATTAAATTTTTTTTCTAAGATAAATTACTTTTTTTTTTTCTAAAAATTATTCATTCCGAGATTCTATCTCTATTTGCATCCGAACACAAAATTCAAACTATAAAGATCATATATTAATTGAAGAATAATACGAACAAAGATAAATTATTTATTTGGTGTCCTCTCAAGTCAATCAATCAATCGTCTTAGTTCAATGTCTTATTTTCTTAACCCATCCCTACCGAAAGTGAATTGAATATGAGTAATATTCCTTGCATCACTATTGTTCGTCAATGAATGGAAATCCAATCCACGGAGGATAGGGGTTCTCTTTGTTTATAGTTTTTAAACACCGTTTTTTTTTCTGAAAAATAAAAAGAATGAAAACATTAAAATATAACGGAAAACATTTAAAAATGAGTAAATAATACTTAATTTGGGAGATTAATATTAGTTTAAAATACTAAAACATGATTTAAATAGGTCTTCAATATTGATATTATTCCTCAGACAAATTTAATATTTACGTTTCATTGTACACATAATTGGGAGTTATTTTTAGGATCAAATAATGGAGGAATAGTGAAAGCAAAATGAATTGAATAGAGAATAAGAGAGCAATACATATTTATGGTAGAGAAAATTAAACAGGAAGAATCGCTTAAAGATAACGTACACAGATCTTTCTTTGACTTTTCGGTATACGCCCCGTAGTTCGAAATACGAATTAGCTTTTAAATCGCACCCATGTATCGACCAACAGATTATTCGTTTGAAAGCTTTTTCAACTCAGGCTATTTCAAATTCATCTGGACAAAGATCAGCGCTTTGGGGCTTCGTAAATTTCTGCCACCCACCATTTGATTTTAAATTCCTAAATTAAAACTTAGGAATGGGCTTCAATGGAATCAGAAAAGGCAAAGGGATCTCAACAGTTAATCCATGATTCTTAATCGGTAATGTGCCAGTGTCGTCAATAACAATTTCCGTATGAAAAGCTCTTCACAATTTGTTTGAAATAGTCAAAACTTTTAGCGATTTCAGTACAGTAGTAAATATTCGTGATTAGTCTATAATAGCTTTCACTAATCTCGAAACCAATTTGAAAGATTTTTTGAACTTTTCATCTCCAGCTTAAAACTGTGTGAATGAGTTTTGGCCCGATACAAAGTTCATAAGACCAAGCATTTTAGAGATTATAAAATCAAAAGTTTGAGGGTCGAAATGCTCTAAAATCTTTATGAGTAAAAATATTTTGACCCCCAATCTTTTTTTCATTTAAGACTTTAAAATTTCAGATTGGAAGAGTTGAATACTTACATCTTCTGTGTATTTCATGATATATAATTATATTACTGTAGATCTACGAGTATGAATTTGTGAGAATTCCACGTTTTGGAGTATTTCATCGAACTCAAATACTTTTCATTTTTAAAAATCTTTCTTTGATTTAATCTCACTGTGAATCATATATTAATGTGTTCTAAAATTTGCAAAGAATATTTTTTGTTCTTGGTTTAAAGTAAATTTGGAGAGCTAAAAGAAGGGTCAGGGTATTTCCCGCATTTCTAAACTATTTGAAGTTTCAAAGTATTTTTGAAGCCTGAGGCTTTCACGTATAAGAGGCCTTTCAAGTAGTTTAATAGATCCGCTTTGTGCCTCGCTTCATTTTCCCCCGTAAAATTCCTTAAAGCCGAAATCAGTAAAACATTTGAAGATCCTTTTATAAATTTAATTTCAAAATCAAAAATGTATAAAATTGCTTGCCATCTGGCAAAACTGCTTTCAAACTAGATTTCAATGATTCTTGAAATCCTTTAAGACTTTTGCAATCAACTCTTAAAAGAAATTTTTATTGAAAGACGTTACTTGAATTTTTAGTCGCAAAACAGTCAGGCTAAAATCTCTTTAACCACAGTAATTCAATCAGGACTACCTAAACACCGAGTGAAATCTAACAATTGAAATTTGTTTTGAAAATCTTTGTTTTAGATTCCACCATATCCTATGCCTGGAGGCACGCCTCTATAATAGAAAAGGCTTCAGGTGAAGTGATACTTCAAGCAAGGAAGTTCCTTAACTCGTAATTTGACTTGCTCACTACCCGGTGTGTTCTCAGACTAAGGTAAAGGATTTTCTTTAACCTTTGAAATAAAGGTTTAATCAAAATCCTGTTCGTGTAAAACTCTCATACATAGTTAAGGCTACCTAAAAACTCAGAATTGTTTTATCTTTATTTCATCGTAAATTTGTTAGCAAAGTCTATTGCTTTTGTATAGGTTTTATTTGACCCTTTATAAATATCAAATCCTAAAACCTAGTGTTTGTTTTTGGTGTTCAATTGATTTCCTTTGAAGGTGATTACGTACTCATTATCTCTAACAATTCTTTGAAAAATTTTTAATGTTTGAAATGCTCTTCAATTTAATTTGAAAATATTTAGAACATCATCAATGTAACAATAGAAAATCTAGTGTATTCTATTGAATATTTCATTCATCATATTTTGAAATTAAGGAGATTTTTGAGTCCAATCAGATTACATTCCATTCACGCCCAAACGAATAAATAATGCTTTGTACTGGCTATCCGGTTTTTATTTGAATTTATTAAACCAGATTTACATCAAATTTAAAATATCAAGCCGCATTATAAATCCTTTGAATTAAATCCTTTTATTGTGACGGATACCTAATCCATCAGCGACTTTATTCAAGGGTTTATAATTAATCACTAACCTTGGAGTACCTCTTTCAAGTTCTGAAGCTTTTTGGACATAAAAAGCTGCACAACTCCATGGAGAATGACTAGGTCTTATGAGTTTTTTATTTAAGAGATCATTAATCTCTTTTTTGCAATATTCAAGGAGTTCTGGACTCATTTGAATAAAATTCTCATATTAATTTGTTTTCATTAAATTCTTTTTTCATAAATTAACCATACGCCGCTTTCTATTCCAAAATGTATCTTGGTGATGTAAGAACAAAAGCATTTTCTTCAATTTGTTTTTGAATATTTTTTATTCTTTTTTGAATTTGTTCTGAATGTAAATTTTCTTCAGTTCTTTTATATTGTATTTCTTTTTGAAGAAATTTTACATGTTTTTGTTTCTGTTGAATTAAAGAAATAAAATTAACTTACTTCTATTTCTTTAACTTCTATTCCTCTTAGAAATTCAAAAGAATTTATCGACCATTATAGTATTTGGTTTTTAACTTTATCATCTATTTGAAAAGGATAAAGTTGAGTTAGAAACGGAGTTCAATACAATTTGATGACTTATATTACTAGTAAGAATGAAGTTTTAATACAAATACCATTTTTGCAAATATGACCTTGTGGTATTTTGTATTGAACCTTCAAAGGATCATTACTAGCTGTTGATAATCTTTGAGAAGTTTTTACAAAATATACACCTTCCTGTATACAGTTTAAATCAGCTCCTGAATCAATCAGAGCAATTAAAACTGCTTTGTAATTAGGATTAATTTTTAAAGTTATTTTTGTATACCATCTTTGTTTTTGTACTATAGTCATGCTATGTACAAAAGTTTCTACTTCTTCATTTGTTTCACTTGTTAAATCTTCTTTTTGTTGTTCTAGGTTTGTTATTCTTGTATCGATACTTTGATTAAAGAGTTTTAATTCTTTAATTTGCATTTGTATCTGTTTTACTTCTTCCTGCAAATCTTGCAAAGTTGCAGGTTCTTGTTTCTTATAATATTGAAACAAATCTTTCATTTGATAAGCATTTGAAATATTTATTTTAGGCGCCGGGGTTTTGAACTTGTTGTTCTAAAACTTTTCTTATGTATTTTGCTTTGGTTTCTTTGTCATCAATCTGATCAATCATTTCAAGAAGTAATTCTTGATCAGCTGTTAACATATTTATTTGACATAAACAGTTTTCTATTTTTTCTATTTCTTTTTCTGGAGATGTTTGAGATTTATCGTCGGTAAGACGAACTATTATTCTCGAATATTCCTTCATTATCAGATAAAACATTTACTTTGTTTTTACAATTAGGGGCAATATGACCCTTTTGACCACATTTGAAACATCTAACTTCTTTTTTATGATGTTTTTTATTTTGCTTAATCTCAGGGGGTTTTTTGGATTTAAATTTTTTATCTTTAAAAGTTTTGGATTTTTTATAAGGTAATTCCCTATAAGGTTTTGATTTTTTGGAAATTTGACTAGGTGGAATTGGCATCGAAATGCCATATTGAGCACAAAAAGAACCTAAATCTTTTTTAGAAGCTTTTAGGTCTTTTTTAACTTGATATTGGAGTTTAAGTTGAGAACACAGCTTAAGACCTTCATTTTTGACCATACTTATGAGATCACCATAAGTAAGAGTATCAAAAGGAATTGTTCCTCCAAACTTTTCTCTAAGGGATTCTTGGACTCTGTTATTGAAAGCCTTAGGAAGTCCAAAGAGGAATCTTTCCTTCCCAAAGAAGGGGCTTCTAGCATCGCCTTACTATTAAAGGCAAGAACACATCACGAGCAAATTACTCCTAAAGTCACTAAGTGTTCTCAGATCTTAAATTCTCAAGGACTTCAAGTTCTTTCTCCATAAATAGTTGATCACCTATAAATGTTTGGTTATTGCATAAACAAGTCTTGTAATAGAGTCTTGTTCACCTTCATCATTTGTACTTTTTAAAATATGAAATCTTTCTTTTTCATTTAAATAGTTTTCCCACCAAAGTTTTAATGTTCCATTAAAACCTGCAGTGATTAATTGGGAAGCATTCCAATCATCATCTGATTGCAAATAAGCAGTAGCTGCCATTTGAATTTGGCGGAGAACTAAAAAGATTTCATGTTCAGAAAGTGCATCTATATTCCAAGAATAGATGTCACTAGCATTATAACTATTTTGTTTTGGCTGTTTTTCCTCGAATTGTAAATCCGGAGGAGTGGGTCTTTGATAATAATTTTTTGATCTTTGATGCCAAGTTTTTAACTTGTTTTATTTTTTCTTCTTCTTGTTCAGAGATTTGTAAAGTTTCAATAAGTTGTCTGTGTAAGCAATTGAACTTGTGTCCCGATCCACTTAAGAAATTTACTTGATTTTTCAACAAGAGGGATCTTATTTCTATTCTGCCACTTTATTAATAGTTTTATTAATTCATCATTATTTTTGTTACCTCCTAGTTTTAGGGGTTTTATTGGTTTGAATACAAGATTTTCTTGTTTTTCTTCTTTTTCTGTTTTCTCAGGTTTATAATTTTTTGTAAAATATTTACTTTCAATTCTATTTAATCGAGCTGAAAGTGTTCCTAATATTCGATTTGTAAAATTATTTTGTTGTTGGATACTTTGAGGCTCCTTAGTTTATATTGCATTTCATCTTCTTGAATCAATTTGTTTGAAAGGTGAGACTATAATTTCTACACCTCGAGCTTTTATTTTAATTCTTCCAGAGTAGATGGCTTGATACTATCTTCTTTTCAGAAGTATTTGACTTCCATTCCTTTTGAAACATGTTTATTTGTGAGAAATGATATTTTATTTGATTATTTCAGAAGATAAATATCAAATATGAACATCGAATATTCATTTCCATCGCTTCCATAATTCATACCATCGTTTAAAATTTTCTTTTACTCGAGATAGTTTTGAGAAACCATCCGTTTTTTCTTTATGTTCTTCAGATTTTGCTTTCTTAAAATTCCTTGCTCATCTCAAACACATTCTCAAATACACATAAGTCGAAATGAGAGTTACTCATCATCAAGTGACATCATTCGAGAAAACGTCGGCACCTATCGTGGAGAATTTTTTGAATGCTCGTTCGCCTCCTGTATATTTTAAATCCTTAATGGTGAGGAATAGTCTACTTCTTCTAGATTTAAATTGGATCGAATGATTAATTTCTGTATGAGTTCTAATTTCTAAATAAGAGAATTGTTAGGAAGACCTTGCGTAATATGATCTTGTTAAGTTTTTCGCTCAAAATTAATTTGAAGCTTCCTTGTCCATCTTCTATTACGGATAAGAGTTTTGGTCGCTCTCAATCGGCTGCTTATGAATATGAACATTCCATTCGAGGATCGGTGGTTAAACATTCCCAATGAATAGGTTTTGGAATTCACATCGCTGAATTTTTCTCATTCATTGCCAAATTAAAGGCCTGATCTTAGCGAGACAAAAGGCACTGGCCGACATCGGTTCATTACTTTATAAGATACTGCGATACTATAAGTATATTTCGGGATCTGTGGATCCAGGCCATAATTTTGAGTTCGATGTTTGGTCACGCTTTACGAACGCCTTATCATTCATACAAATGAACTTTCTTAAGTTCGATAATGTGAAATACACCTATTCAAAGGATGCATTTGCTCTATTTAACCCTAAAAGGGAATCCTCGAATTTGTTATGTCTTCAGATTCTAAGACATATACATATAGTTTGTCTAACCCTAACCTAGCTAAGGGTTTGGTCGCCCTCGGATAGCTCCTATACAAGCACTCTCAATTTATCTCAATTCGCTCTGCATCCCAAGATCTAGAAGTTCAATAGCTTCCGTCTCGCATCCTATCGAATGAGCATTTTCAGATTCGACCTATAGTCTTTTCTATATTCAAGTTCCTATTTTCAGAGGCTTTTCGATGCTTTGTTTTTAAGATTTCCCACTTTTACGTATCGCTCCCAATCTTCTATGTAAACAAATAAATATTTCTCAAATTGTTGTGCATTTTCTCGTATTCGTCTGCCTGCTCATCTATCCCTACGAATCCAAAGATTCGAACTAAGACCTACAAATTTTCGATAAAATTGACATTTCTATCCTTTTCTTATTAAAAGAATCGCATTCTTCTACACTTGTATGCACTTCAACTAACGACCACCTACCACACACGTATTTTACTTCACGACCAACTATACACCTGGGCCGACCACACTAATCGTGAATCACAATTATTCAGTGTTAATTACAAATACAATAATTCTATTAATTTCCCCTTAATAGACTTTAACATGGTTTTCCTAAATTTTAGTTCTAACAATTGTCCTTGGTAAGTTATTTTTCAAAATTAAAATTTTAAATATTTTTTAAAATAAATTACCTCTTTTAACAAATTATTATTCGAACACAATAATTCTAAATACCAAGATTTTTTTTTTTTTTTACAAATATTCACCGGAAATTGGAACTTAATCATCTTATGCCTTACGTGACCCATATCTTATAAATTATCATTTCTTATGCCTTACGTGACCCATATCTTATAAATTATTTGGTACTTTTGGTCTCAAGTTTTTTTTTCTTCAAAATTAAAATTAAATTTTTTTTCTAAGATAAATTACTTTTTTTCTTTCTAAAATTATTCATTCCGAGATTCTATCTCTATTTGCATCCGAACACAAAATTCAAACTATAAAGATCATATATTAATTGAAGAATAATACGAACAAAGATAAATTATTTATTTGGTGTCCTCTCAAGTCAATCAATCAATCGTCTTAGTTCAATGTCTTATTTTCTTAACCCATCCCTACCGAAAGTGAATTGAATATGAGTAATATTCCTTGCATCACTATTGTTCGTCAATGAATGGAAATCCAATCCACGGAGGATAGGGGGTCTCTTTGTTTATAGTTTTTAAACACCGTTTTTTTTTTTGAAAAATAAAAAGAAGGAAAACATTAAAAATATAAACGGAAAAAACATTAAAAACATAAATAATACTTAATTTAGATAATAATAACAGTTTTTAGAAAATACTAAAACATGATTTAAATAGGCCCGAAAATTTATATTCCTCAGACAAATTTAATATTTACGTTTCATTGTATTAATATAACGGGGAGTTATTTTTAGAGATCAAATAATGGAGGAATAAAGAAAGAAATGAAATGAATAGAGAATAATAGCATAATACATATTTACAGTAGAGAAAATTGGAAACAGGAAGAATCGCTTTTAGCATAATAGTAATTTATACGTTTCTACGGCCATATTTATTTTTGAAGGACTGTTGGGGGATGGGTTTCTTCTAAAAATAATCAAAAAAAAAATCTTGAAAAGATATTTCAAAACCAATTTAAATATAACGTAGTTTTTCGTATGCTCGATGACGCGATAAACTTAAAATACGCTGGTGCTCAAAACTAAGAGAAAAACTATTTAAAATATATATTTTCAAGTAGACACATTAAGTTTTTCAAGTAGGCATTTTTTCAAAATACATTTTTAATATAATATTTTAATAATTTAAAAGTCATTATTCCCAGACACTTTCAGCTTTCTTTTCGTCTTTATAAACGATTTTTAAAAGTATACTTCAATATAAATAAAAAATTTTAAATCACGGCGTTGCTTATTCAAAAGACACTTTCAGTATAACATTTTTAAAAAGTGTTTTTTTAAGAGATACTTTAATATAAATTCAAAATTTTCAAAATTATGAAGTTTTATATTCAAGCAAGATTTTTAAATTTTAAATTTAAAAATTTAAATGAGATAAAACATTTTTTCAATATAAAAGTGTATTTTCAAGATATATTTTAGAAACTATATTTTCAAAAAATACTTTTAGATATACATGATAGTACTAGGCTAAATTAAAAATATTTCTAAATCTTTTCATATTTTTTCTGTTTACATTAAAGGTCTAAAAAGCCCCACCGTTGGGCCGTTGCTATCAGTAGCGGTGAGTGTTTCACAGATTCCTCCTTATCCTTACCCACATTCGTTCATCGATGCCCCGCCGAGGCGCCAACGTCATTTTCATTCCCCCGCACCATACTTATTATATTTGAGTGTTTGAAGGACTTGATTCTTGTGCTTTCTAGGGAAGTGGGGAATAAATGAAGGGTGAATTGATTAAAAGAATTTGAAAACCCCAATTTTGAAAACTTCACCTCCACCAGTGTCTATCTATTTCGATAAAAGTATTATTTTATTTTTTTGTACAAAATAATCTTCAATTTTTAATATATAAATTTAAAATATAATAAAATGTAATTCGAGAATAACATTTTTGTTCAAAATAGGTTATTTTAAAAAAAAAATAATGATAAATGTTTTTTTTTTATAACTATCCACTTTACATTATATTATAATATTATGTTTTTTTGTCTTTATCGATGCAACCTCGACCTTCTTCCTCCTTATACCCAAGCCACAGCTCTAACCAATCAATCCATGCTTTATTGACAAAATATAATAAATATTAAATTCACAAACGTAAGGTTATTTAATGACTTTTAATCAAATAAAAATTAAATTTAAAGTTTTTTCAATATAAATAAAATTCCACTTATAAATAGCATTTCAATTTTGTTTTATAAAAAGCACAAATCATAAATTCTATTTATAAATACTAATATATATATATATATATATATATATATATATATATGTGGATTAATTACATAAATGATGTTTCAACTATTCAAAATTTTTTTCCATTTTTGTGTCTTAATTATTTTTTTTTATACACTTCAGTTTAAGGTAGTGAATTATCTTCATTAAGACTCAAACCTGAGAGAGCACTTTTCTCCCTATACCCTTTCGCCTATTCTAATCCGAAATATATACCACTTGTGCTCTAAAGCGACGACGAACAATTATTATTATTTTATTTAATCAAGTGTTTTTTGACAAATCAAAGCTTATTATAATGTTTTTTTTTTTTTTGTTAAAAAAATACTATGAATAAAGAAACTTACATATACGATTAAAAGATAAATCACAATAATCTTCAAAACCAGATTTTATAACATCCCTAGGAAAATTTGAGCATCAAATATTAATATTAGTATTATAGATATATTTTTTAGCTAAATAATTTGTTATTCTATTTGCTTCTCTGTAGACATGACCATAATTATAAGAATTTAGATCTTGAGAAAGCCTCAACATTTTAATAGGAATACCTGAATTATGTGAACTACTTCCATTATAACATTTTATAATTAGTTAGGAATCTCTTTCAATCTCAAAATTTGTAAAACCATTATAAATTACAGCTAAAATGTCATATTTTAAAGCTACACACTCCATAAAAATGATCGAAACATTGTTTAATTGTCTACTTCATGCTAATTTAATAATTCCATTGGAGTCTTTAATGACCCAATGTAAAACACTTATATATATTCTTGAACCATCAAATTTAATTTTAATATTCTATTGAATAAAAATAAAGTTGAGATATGAAAATATAATAAATAAAAAAGTTTTGATATTTAATTGAATAAAAATAAAATGAAGACATAAAAATAGAAAAAATAAGAAAATTTAGAAATTTGATTCATAAAAAATAAGTTAAGATATCAAAATAGAAAAAATCGGAAATGTTGAGTGTAATAAAACAAAAGAAAAAAAAAAAAGGGGCAGTGAATCTAGCTGATGGGAGATGTCCTCAGTTAAAAGGGGGAGCTTCTTCGAAATAACATCCGACCGTTTCGTATTTGATACGTTGGGAGTACGGGGAACGAGAGTTCCATTCCTTTTCTTAACTTTTACGTCGAGAAAAGGTACTTTGATTTCATCATATTTTTCAAAATAAAAAAAAAGGTGAAAGTTCTAAATATTTTTGATCTAGAATTAATTATTTTCCAAAATTAATTTTTATTTTGATTTTGTAAAAACCAAAATTTTAATTTATATAATTACACTAAATTAAATCCGCTCTTGTAAAAAATAAGATTAATTCTGTGATTTAAAATTTAATTTAAGTTCAATGATTTTCATCATTTTCATTCTTATTAAAAAAAGAAATAAAAATTGTTATTCGATATTTTAAAAAAGAAAATAATTAAAAATCAAATGTGTTTTATGTATTTTTCCTGTTTTATTTATTTTTAAGAACAAAAAATAATTTTCAAAAAGATAAATAAACAAATGGCCCCAAAATATTATATTTGTTGGAGTTCCTCTTAAATCGATCAAATTTAACGGCGTACAATCTGATTCCAAGTTATAATGACTTTCTTCAATTTATTGCCGCTTTAGCCTTTCAGGGAAGAATAAAAAATAGAATACGAGTCACATCGCCAAATCACTATTGTTCGTCAATGAATGAGAAAATCCACAGATATTCCTCTGCAATTAAAAATATTAAAGTTTCACTCTCAAACGCAGTCGGTATTAAATTATTTTGAGCGATCAAATCATATGAGAAAGAAAGGAATCAATTGAGAACAATGGAATAATACAAATATTTACCCTAGAGAAAATTGGAAACATAAAGAATCGCTTTTTTTTTTTTTTTTTTTGAAGGAATAAAGAATCGCTTTTTAACGTGATAAATACCTCTACCGCAAGTTCGTCGTGCCTATGTTCGCTATGCAATATTCGTATTCCTACCTCCATCATTCCACTTGACTGTTTCAAGGACGGACTTTTTTAGTAGTATCTCATTCGTTTTTATTCGTTTTTATTTGAATAAGGCAGTGTAAAATAATCTCGAGCGGAAATAGAATTAAGTACTTACGTGTTGAAGCTAAAAAATGTGATGTTTTCAATGTTTTATGTGAGAATCATATAACTCTAATGGAATATGTTCAAAGTTTTTAGTACGAATACCATTTCTCTCTCTGATTTATGATGATTTCCAAAGATAGAAAATTCTTGTCATAAGGGAGAGGCATGTGTATTTAAGATGTCTCAAGTTCCTGTATATAAAGAAACCTGAGATATATTTTCAAGGAGACATATCCCTTGGATGTGCCTCTTGGGTTAAGGGTCGGGTCAAACCCGTTTGGGTGACCCATGCCCATAATCCAACATCACACTCTCATCTATACGCCGACCTGTCATAAACATCATAATAATAAATCACAAATATCACTCCATACAGCGAACTGACCGCGCAACCCGAAGCACACTCGACTGCAGAGCTCTAATACAAACCTTATATAGGCCATATAGGAAACATCAACCTTAAAAGGAAAAGAAGTGCTTATTTACCCCAAATATCTTTCTTAATATACGTGATAAAATATTATTCAAACCCTCAAGAATCCATGCTCAGATATTTCTTACAATTACTCAGTATTCTAAGTTATTTCAAACTCTATAAAGTGAAATAACTCCGGTTAGTGAATACAAGTAACGAATGTACAAGCAAAGAATACTCTTTCTTTCGCTCTCTTACCAATCAAATTTTGAGTTAATCCCTTGCTTTTCTATGAATGCTCGTTGTCGAATCATTCTGGGCGACTATTGAAACATTCTAAAGATAAATTGGCCATTAACTCATCACATCATGATATAGTCAAAGGTCACAAAGGATAAGGAAAATGAAACTATATGTGGTATTCTAATTCATATATGAAAAAGAAGTAGGGATCCATTCTCTCGCTTCCCGCTAATGTCTGAAGACACGCAGTATGAAATCACGAATAAGCACAAGAGCTTACTCTTCTATGTCAAAATAAAAAGAGTTGTATGTCTCGCTTTCCTTTATTATAAAATAAATAACACTATACGAGCTTTTAATTTACGCTTTCGACACGCCAAACTTAAAACTTTTGTCTACACATTCAATAATGTTAAACAACAAGTTTCACACTCAGCTTCCTCTAAAAAGACACATGAATGGTGGAGAAGACATTCATATCAATTCATATGAAGAATCTTATCTTGATTCTCATCAAAGTGACCTTGTAAGTGACAATGTAACCAAAGTTGCTCCCATTACGCCTTAGTCATCTCAATCTTGGTCTCATTTCTACTGGCCTATAGGCGCTAGCTACGATTACCATGTGAGAGAGTCAATCTAAGCTCCATCGACATACTTCATTGATTGTGTTGAATAGCATTTCCAACATGTTCACATAATAAAAACTCTAAAATAAGCGAACCATGTGAAATGCTTCTCATTTATTGCAAAAAAAAATACAAGTGGTTTGTCAACTTGTACAAATTAATCATATCCTACGTAAGCCCATGGATTTTGCATGTCTAACAAATGCATCCCTCGTTATTGGTTTGGTAAATGGATCTCTACCATTGTACTGTGAGGGAATGTGTCTCGTAACTATTTATTTTGTGTGATCATGTCTTTGACATAATGATATATGATCTGGATTTGTTTGGTCTTTCTATGATATTTTGGATCCTTAGCATAAACTAACGCAACCATACTATCACAATAAATCGCACAAAAGTTCGTATGTTGTTTCATGATTTCTAAGTGCCGTGAAAATCCTTTAACTGCAACCCCGCTCCTATATAATCGAGGAACATGCTAAATATTCAACCTACATAGTAGATAAAGCTATACAAGATTGCTTCTTTCTACTCTATGAAATTGCACAATCATTTAGCGAGAATGCATATCCAAAAGTCGATTTGCGTTGATCAAGATTTCCTCCCCAATCACCATATGTATATCCAAATTTAAGGCAATCCTTCCTCGTAGCATATAAATATAATATGATGTTCCTTTCAGATATCTCAATATTCTCTTTACTGCCATCCAGTGCTTTGGACCCGAATTAGCTTGAAATATGCTTACAAACCCAACGACGTAGCATTTATCTGGATGTGTGCACATCATTACATACATTAGACTACTGACAACGTTGGAGTAAGGTACTTTGGACATTTGTTCTCTCTCTCATTAGCTTGGGACACATATCAAGGCATCATACTTTTGAAATTCTTTCAACAGGTATCCCCATGGTCAGAATCATGGCATGGTAATGTCACTTCAACATTTTCTTAATGTAAGTCCCCATGAGATAAACCTAAGAGCTCATTTCGGTTGCATCCCAAGATCTTAACACCACCAAACACATAGCGAGCCTCACCCATGTCTTTCATTTCGAAGTTCTATGATAACCATTTCTTAGTAACATCTATTAACTTCTTATCATTTCCAACTATCAATATGTAATCGACATATAAGGACAGAATTATGAAACCAATATTTGAACGTTTAATATACATGTAATGGTCTTCCTCCATCATCATAAAACCATCCTTTAACATGAGATGAAATTTGAGGTTCCATTGTCTTAACGCTTGCTTAAGACCATAAATAGATCTTTTCGAGTCAGAACTATACTAGTCTTAAGCTCGAAGCCTAAAGGTTGATTCATATAGATTTTTTCATCTAGTTCTCCATTGAGAAAATCAATTTTAACGTCCATTTGGTATAATTCTAGATTCATCCATGCTACAATAGCTAGAATGGGGCTGCAATTTGACACAACTCCACCACGCGAGAATATATCTTCATAGTCAATTCTCTCTTTGTTGCGTGTTGCCATTAGCTGCCAATTGAGCTTTATATTTGTCAATTAGCCCATGTGCCTTACGTTTAATATCGAGAACCCACTTGTCCCAATGGTCTTACGACCTGGAGGTAAATCAACCAAGTCCTAAACTTTGTTAGATTTCATTGAATTCATTTCCTCTTCCATTGTCTGAATCTATCCAATAGATGATGTATCAAAGAGCCTTTGAATGTTTGGCCCTTCTTCATCACGGGCAATCACGAAGACTTCTCTCAATCTAAATTCACTTTACGAGGAACTTTCTACGTTTTACTACGTGGAGGTTGAGATTTTCACCCATGATCTTGTTCCATGTGATCAAAAACCGACAACCTTCTTACTCCCACTCAACTTCAAGAGGTGCCATATCCTACCATCTGGGCTTTCAGTGAGATCCTCGAATCGCTTGTCTCACATCCTTAATTTGGCCTCGTGATCTTCCATTCATATAGCCTAAAATCCCATTTATCTCAATTTCCATTTTAGAAACCTCTCATAAGAAATGACATTACGTGACTCAAATTTTGTTACTCTTCCAAATTAAGTATCTTCTCCCCAAACATACATCCTTTCTTTGAGAACTCTAAGTATCTTATGAAGATACATTTCTTCCCCCTAAGACCAAGTTTCCCATATTCATCAGAAGTATTATGAATATAAGCTGCACATCCCCATGAGCGCATAATACTTAAATCAGGCATTTCGTCTTTCCATAGCTCATATGGGGTGGAAAGAATAGACTTAGATGGAACACGATTAATAATGTAGTTCCTGCATAATAAGGTACTTCAAAGAATAAGCCTAATTAGCTTATACCATCATTGACCTAACTATGTCCAATAGAGTTTTATTTCTTCTTTCTACTACGCCATTCTGTTGCGGAGTAGAAGGAAGAGTTAGTTGTCTAGCTAAACCCTTATCATCACAATAGTTTTTAAATAAATCAAATAGATATTCATGTCCTTGATCGGTTCGAAGTGCTTTAATATTCACATTCAATTGATTCTCAACCAATCTATTATATCTTAGCATTCTAGTCACTCATATTTCATGAGATCAAATAAACATGACCGTATCTGGTGAAATCATTTATAAAAGTGATGAAATAGTGAGCACCATGTCGTGCTCTACATCCATTAGCCATGCATGTCGAATGAAATAAGTTGTAGCGAAGAGTCAGCTTCGCCTTTCAAAATGGCAATCTAGTTGCTTTTCCTGCCTAGCAGTGCTCACAAATGGCAAATCTATTTTCTCAATAGACCCTAAAAGACCAGCCTTAACTAATCTCTTTAGCCGATCTTACCCAATGTCTCCTAATCTAGCATGCCATTTAACATCATGAACTAATGATTCATTACTGGAACTGCCAATAGCAAAAGTTGATGTATTTGTATTAATTGCAATATAATCTAATACAATGAATTCATTTAGTATAAAGCCAAACTCAGAATAAGCGTCTTAAACAATACATTCACATAATCTTTTCAAATACTATTTCGCTGTTGTAAATTAGAATAAGTCACTAGAATAAGATTTGCCTGAATTTCCAATGCATAAAGCACATCATGGAGATAAAGAGTTCGACCTTTCCGCATCACCAATTTGCAGGTGCCAATTCCAAGCATGTTCGATGAAGTATTATTTCTATATTTATCTTACTCCTTTAGAATTCGAAGAAAACTACGAAGGCGATTTCCATTCTTCGCTATGTGGTCGATTGTCACTGAGTTTGCACCCATGAACAAATGCCTCACTAACATCAAGCAACCGCTAACATATGCATTAGAGCAGCAAGTCTGGCCTCATATAAATACCTTCTGACTTAGTGCACCATGAGCAAAGTGACTCGCATTCTTCCACAATTAAAGCAATTCATGTTCTTGTTTTCAGTTTCTGCATGCACTCTCTCATGATTGCATTTAGTTTCATGGAGTTTGCTTTATCGCCTCCTTCCTTACTTTTTGTATTTCCTTACCCCTTCCATTTCTTTTTCGTCCCGAAATAAAGGCTCCAATTTTCTGACTCACCATATAAGCCTCCATAAGGCTTATATCACGAACTCAATCCTCAAGCTTCGACATGTCGTGTACATCAACAAAATTTTGATGTTGGCCAGCCTATAAGGTTTTATGTGCAGGTGCTCCTAAGCACTTGAAGAGCAAATCGCGCCTAGGACTCATTGTTTGTCAAGAACCCATGGCCACTCCCCAGCCTCACTTATCATGTTGTATACTATAGTCGTGCCATTCATCAGGTGCTGAATTTCTTTTGTAAGCATCAAACTTGAGTGTCAACTGTCGTAGCCTTGTGGTCGAGGTCCCACCATATTGAACTCCTTGACAAATGTCCCAGACGCGTTGTTGAAGGATAGTTTCAAAGCGCAACATCAATTTATCCTTTTGTTATAGCTCGATGTTTCCCACATCTCACTATACAGTATGTCTCTGATGCCTGTGGTCAACCATCGGTTGTGATGGTTTCAGACAGTCTTGTTCTTCTAGGAGATACTGAATTTTACTATGTTATACATCATAATTTTTATCATTCAGTTTGTCTCCCTGGTTTAATTCAATGATAATGCTTTTTGTAATAATCATTTCAATTGTTCAACTATTTAAAACATACCACAATCAACAATTCACAATTTCTAATATCGTTTCATGTCACAATCTCCTAAACTAATCAATAATAACTTAAAATAAGTATAAGAAACAAAAGTATTGTTATACAATCCAATCAATTCCTATTAACAAGGTTCCGTTATTACCGTCATAATTTAAATATACCATTCACTTGGTCAGGTGAGATTCACTACACCATCAATCTAATATTCCCATAAAATAATAGCATGTTTGCATATTTTCTAAAAATGTGTATTCCATTGCATGTGAAAAGAATATTTGTGTTACATCATATAAATATTCTATACATATTTCAACAACAAACAAGCAATTGTCAGTATGCTAACATGTCATAAGTAAATGCCTTTTCCAATTCATTCATCATCCGGGTGGACCTGACATTCTCTCAAGAAATTTCAATGTCAATGTGTCTCGTATATTTTATTCATCCATGGAATGTATTCGTCAATTTTGCTAGACGCCTACACGCTTGTATTTTGCGCCCAAATTTTATTCAAATCACTTACAATATCATTATAAAGTTAAGTCGCCGTATCTTCTTATAAGCCACTTCTTCACGTTCCCATTAACTAGCAAACCATTACACTATCCACATCTATTTGTTCTATCGACAACTCATAATCCTCACTGTAGGTCACCCACAGTTTGTTGTACATCACATGAATGTGTTTAGCCAATGAATGAGTTGAATATTTTTTATATGCACATAGTCGCTCCAGGCTACCAAACATTTCTATTCTCATTATATATAAGAATAAAATGTAATTACATTAATATATAAGGCATACAAAAAAGTATAATTTTTAATTTTAAAATATCAAATGACCACAATCTCATCTGAAAATATGATCATCAAATAGGAAATTTAAAAATGAATGTTTAAAAAAAAATCATCGAGAACATAGTTTGAACGAGGTCAACCTTAATTCAGCTTCAAAGTTTGGTCAATAATAGCCACGATCAACGATCAACAAACTATCAGCAAACGGATAGATCACGGCCACCGACGGGCAAGCCGGGTCAGGGCGGCCGTACCACCATTCACCAAATGAAACCAAGAAATGCCATATTTTCCATAAAAATTTCAAAAATCATAAAAAAACAACCATAAATTAGAAAATTACGGAAAAATATTCGTTGGAAAGCTCTCGACGAGATCTTTCCATCCATACCAAATTTTAACCAAAACACAGTCATCAAAGGATTCGAAAAAAACATTGAAGGTTTTATTTTTATAAAAAAACCAGACACTTAAAGCACAAAGAGCACCTTTACCACTCTAATACCAATGTAAAATAATCTTGAGTAGAAATAGAATATAGTACTTACTAGTTAAAGTCTAAAAATGTCATGTCTTCAATGTTTTAGGCGAGAATCAGATTACTCTAATGGAACATGTTCAAAGTTTTCAGAGTACAAACACCCTTTTTCTCTCTAGTTTAGGATGATTTCCAAAGGTAGAAGATTCTTGTCTGGAGGGAGAGAATCATGTTTTTCATGTGTATTTAAGATGTCTGAGGTACCTGAGATATCCTTTTCGGGAGACACACCCTTGGATGCGTCTCTTAGGTTATGGGTTAGGTCAAGCCCATTTGGACGACCCATACCCATAATAGGCAGAAATTAAATTAAAAGTGAGTTTAATACAACTAGAATTTGTTTTTATACATAGGATTTAATCTTTTACAATTTAAAAGTATTTTAATTTTCTAACATAAATTATTTACATTTAAAATTTTAAAACTAAATGGGTTTTCTTAACGAGGTATTTCATAAATAATTTTTATTTTATTTTATGAAAAGCACAAACTATATAATATTTAATTTAAACCAAATTTAATTCACACTTTTATTAAAATAAAAATAAAATTTTAGTAAAAAATAAATTAGAAATATATATATATATATATATATATATATATATATATATATATATATATATATGTATGATGGCCTCTCTACGAATGATACAATTGCAGTATGTGGAACAAAATATGGAAACTCAAGATCCCTAAAAAATCCGTCAATTTATTTAGTTAGTTTACCATGGGAAGATCCTCACAAACAAGTAGAGAAAGAGGAGAGGCTTCACGGAATCTCAAAGTTGCCATCATTTGTATCAATATGCTGATCCCCAACCACCCACTTATAATTGTTCCTATGTTTTGCCTTTCTGGAGGAAGGCTGCAGACTTTTTCCAGATGTACGCATTACTTGATGAGACATGGAGTAAGCTCATATCTAGGTCTAGGACGAGATAGGAAGCCTACGTTTAATGATGATTTTTATTATTATTAGTTATTTATTTAATCGTATTTTTTTGCTCAAGCCCAAGTTCATATATGTTAGGGTTTTTTGTTGATGTCTATAAATAACACCTTACAAGTATTATTTTCGATGTGACTGGACATGATATCAAAACTCGAGAACTTTTTATTCTGTCATTGTTCGTTCTTTTGTTCGCTTTTTTAAATTTTATTATTCTTTGTAGCTAAGTTACATCAATTTAGTATCAGATTATAACTTCGATTCGAGATCAAGACTTATATGCGTTTTTTTTTCCTGATTTTCTCAGATTTATGCCCCAATTTCCCCAAATCGGTAGATTCATCCATCATGCGCGAATCATTATTGAAATAAACGATTTTGATTGGCTCTTTTAAGCTTCGTGGAGGGCTCCTGGGGAAGCATATTTAGTTTGCCGTCGAAGCTGCCCAAAGTAGATTTTGTAACATTCCTACTGAACTCTGTCTGAAGAGAAGGAAGTCTGAAGCTTCTGCTCATGCTGATCTGCTCCATGCTTTTGCCTATTCCCTTTCCTTTTCGAACTTCGACCGCCCATGTCGACTTGCTTCCTAATCGACGAATCTCCGGAGAAGAACATTCTCGAAGCTCAGCCCTAATTCGCCTGATTAAAAAAACTACAATTCAGCCCGATACGGTCGAATTTTGACGAGGTGTTTGGATCGGAGGAAAACTTATAAGACGAATTAATCAAAAAATGAGTAGCCCCTATATTGGGGTTTTGATACCATCTCACATTGATTCCACACAAGCAGCGCTTGAAACACTTAAGCCTCTCGACGAGTTCTTTCACCCACAGACTAGTCTTCGGGTTAGGCTCGATCGGGGCTTGAGGCCTTATCATTGAAAGCCATTGAGGGTGTTCTATTACGTAGCGAGAGAGGGCTACCCAGTGCCTCAAAGGTGGGTTAGGAGTGAATGCTATCTATAGTGTAAGCCACCCAAAGTGAATGCCGTCTATGGATGTCCTGGCTTCTCGTTGCTGCATGAAACACACAATCCACATCGGTTTCACACAAGAAATGCTGAAACAGATTTAAACTGGCGAGTTCTCCCACTTAATAGACTAGTCTTTTGGTTTAGGCTCTCCGATTGGGCTTGAGGTCCTATCAGGTTTTCTCTCACTTTCTCCTTTCTGCAGATCGACTATTAGATGGAAACTTAGGCAGTTATATAAAAAGGTCTCTACTCACCTGGAATGATCGTATAAGAACTTTTTCAAATTATCAATGCCTTGACGATTACTTAGAGCCGAAAACTCGCTATAATTTCCTTCAAGGATTTCCTCCGTATTTCTGGAAAATTGGAACTACAGAGAAGAAGAAATCGCATTTCACCTTTATTAGAAAAAAACGCCATTTTATTTAATTCCTCTAAACTACTTAAGGAACTCAGAGAAGTCCTAAAGGTTCTTCTAACTGAGGTGTTACTTCTTCTTTACTTTGAAAACTCGGGCTAATATTCGTGATATTTAAGTATATTTTTTTTGATTGTTTTAGGTTCCATTTTATTTGATAGAGCATAAAGTGTATTAAAAAAAAAAAACTTTTGTTTTTTAGTTATTCTTTCTGACTCATGCAATCCGTGATATATAATCGCATTACATTTTTAGATTTGTGTTTGTTGTATTAGCATATAGTTTATAAATTTCTTACGCAGTGAAATTTTAGATTCTATCTCACATGTCGGGCCACCAAAAAGTGACACTCGTGAATCTTCTTCACCCAACACACAAACCAACCGAGAGATTAATCATTTTGATTTGAGATCATGTTTTATCTCAAGATTTAAATGGTAGTCTAGTCTCAGATACCGCCATCATGATGGTGCCAGCACAATTTGTAATTGAATACCGCATCGGGTAAGTACTAAATTCAATGTGTGGTCAATTGACTTTAATCATAATCTTTCCTCAAACAATAAACTCAAGCGCAATAAATCAAAAAATGGATTTGCTTTTAAAACATTTTAGTGAACATGAGATAGGTGAAATTGTTGATGAAACTATTAGAAAACACATTGGGTCACCACACACTAGGGGTTCAAGTCTTTTTGGAGGTTCATATCAATCTGATGAACTCATAAATGGTTTTCACGGCAACCGGGTAAAATGAATCCTCGTAGTAATTTAATCTTGCTCAACCACTGGTGTCATTTATGGTAACAGTGATGAGTGTTTAAAACACTCATGTCATACCGCTACACGTAAGAACGTACAAAGTCACGTTGCTAATGTGTGTAGAAGAAAGTCAAGGAGTGACCTAACATCACGACGGGCCCCGTGATTTCTCGCCTGTAATTATAAAAGTATGGAATATCTAATTTTGAGGTTATCAAGAACGTATGGACGAAAAGTGAAACTGGCAAAGAAGTGAACCAAGTAGATCAAAAGACTCGTTTTTTATATTCCTTTCTCAAACTTATTCATTTATAACTTATGCCCATTTAATTCTCGATATGTTCTAGAACTATTTCTAGGTTTTGTTAAACCTCGCTTCGCTTGTATGGATTAAGGTTTAAATCTTATATTATTCGCTTATTCATGATTTCTATCTATCAGTTTCTACATCTATGGTTTATTTTCATGGTGATGTTTGACAATATTGGCATGACTCATTGGCATCCTAGATCGAGAGATAAGGACTCTATGGATATGAGTAAAGCAACCCTCGATCAATCTAAGCAAACAGAGATATCTCGATTTCCTAAAGTGGTGGCGATTGTGGCTCGAGCATTTGCTGCTTTCTGAGCATGTGATCTGGCAAGAGGATGCACCCAACCTCACCAAGTAGATAGGCGGATATACCTCGAGAGAGGATATCTCGTAGGCACGATCACCCCGTCATCGAGAAATCATTAATAGATTGAATAGTAATTCATCTAGGTAAAATCCATCAAATGAGGCAGGGGAGGCAAAACCCTAGTTTTCAAAACAAAGTAATTTCACAAGTTAGTTAGATTTAGTTTTAATCCCATACATTAGTTAGACATTCATTAAGAGTTTAAGTCCAGATAATATCACAGTGGCTACCCTCAAGAGTCAACGACTTCTCCCCTGGATCGATATCCATACTTAGGTACATTATATAACTTGATACGACGTGTGCACTTGCGCACATAGGCGCTTTACCTAGCTTACACAAATCACACATCACGCTTTCGGCCTATCAAGTTTTTGGCACCGTTGACGGGGAGAAGTTTTCGTGTTGATATTAACAATAGCGCAATTAGATATTACTCTAGAATTTAATTTAATTTAATTTAATTTCTTATTTTTATTTCAAAGGTATAAGTGCTTGTAATCCGGTCTTTGTGTTGTTACGTGTGACTACAAAGTGAAGGTTATCAGGAATGCATGTAGGATTCGGGTCAAGTCTAACTACCTTCGCTTGATCCCCGAACTGTAAAGAACCTTACACCGTTTACACAGAGAACTACGAGAAGCACAACAAAGAAATCTAGCAACCATGCAGAATAATGAAGGGCGCGATCAGGACCAAGAACAAAACGAGCCGCAAGGGGGCCACAACGGGAATAATGGTAGGAATCATGCGCCTAGGCCGTTTATATTGTACTTTATGATCGCTGAGGTTGCTGAAGAGTTCGCCTTACCACCTACAGTTGTCCAATCTGCTATCCGAAGAACACCCATTCAGGCAAACAACTTTGAGCTGAAAGTAGTGACCTTGCAGATGCTTCAGAACATTTTGTTCCACAGATTGCCAAGTGAGAATCCGAATATGCACCTAACCAACTTCATTGAAGCATGTGACACGATCAAATACAATAGGGTGGATCAAGAGGCGTCAGATCGAGATTGCTCTCTCTCACTAGTTTTTTATTAGAGCTTAAACACTCCGGTTGACAAGTCAGCCACCAAATTCCATTACTTCATGGAACGATTTAGTGCAAAAGTTCTTGACAAAGTTCTTTCCGCCTACGAAAATTGCACAACTAGTGCAAAAGATCGATACTTTTTGACAACTAGAGGGAGAGAACTTAGCCGAAGCATGGGAGAGGTTTCATGAATTGCTAAGGAGGTGTCCACACCACAGGTTGACTAGATGGATGCAAGTCCATACCTTCTATAATCTGGGCCCGAGGGATGCTAATGTAATGTTGATAGATGTCTCAAATAGAGGTGCATTAATGAAGAAAACTACGTAATTACATATGAAATCCTGAGATGTCGCTACTAACACCAATCGTTGGCCTAGTGGATAAGATTACTCCTAGTTACCGTGGAGGCGATAATGAGGTTCTCAAGAGAATCCTGCTACTCATGTCGCACAACTCACTAAATAGCTCACTAAATAGCAGGCAAATCAGAAATGCCGCTCGACCAGCCCATAGAGCTATGTGAATCTCAAGGAGGACAACACAACAGCTGCTTAAAAATGTCACGATAGCAAACAAAGAGAGCATGCCCAAGATACGAGGTTCAATTAGCCATAACAATAGGGGCAGTATGGGAGCAACAATTATCAAAACCAGAATCAGGGCCAAGGGTGGAAGGAATAATCAGAGCAAATCAAAATCGTGATGAGAACAACTGTAACAATACTCAATTCTGAGTGAGAACTCGCCACTCAGGAGAAAAAGCCGACTTCGAACAAGCCCTCGCCTAAATGCTTACTTCTCTCTCTCTCTCTCTCTCATACCCGCCTTGTGAGAGTGGGAGACAAAAGCAATATGCAAACCAGGCCAAATCTTAACAAACAATCAAGCAAGAGAGTTGAAAACCCGAGGTGCAACCCAAGTAAATGGCTAATATACTTACTGAGAGGTAACAAAGCTCCTTACCAAGCAATTCAGAGAAAAACCCTAAGCGCGATGGTAGGGAACATGTTAAGGCTATCACATTAAGAAGTGGTAAAGAGCTAGCTACATAAATAATTAACTGGGTGATAAGAGGAAGAAGGACCGAGGTAGCGGAACAAATACCGTAAAATCAAAGGCCAGGAGTGTACCAAGATGAGAAGCTAGCGCAGACATCAGACGGAAGAAAGAAACCGAGAAACACATTTGGCACATTGAGCCTACGCACCAATACCATATCCAGCGATTTGAGGTAGAATAATTTTGATAAACAAATTTTTACTAAATTCATGAAGTATTTAAGAACTGTGATATCAACATCTTATTCATCACGTGATTAGAACTGTATGTCCACTTACATCAAATCACAAATATATACTCTCCAGGAAAATAAGGTTATTAGAATTTGAGACAGTGAATCTTACAGAAGAGTGCAATGCTATACTTCGAGGGAAATTACCACAGAAGCTTAAGGATCCAAGCATCTTTACACTATATGATAGAACCCCAATTTCTGGTGATAGGCCCTATGTGATTTAGAGCCAAGATAACCTGCCATGCCCTTATCCATTTTCTCTTATTAACTAGGTTTAGGTGAAGCTGCACTCTACCATACTCACACCACTAACCGGCCGATAGATCATTGAAAACATCCTCGGGGGAGTGATAGAGGGTGTGCTAGTAGTTATAGATAAAGCCTATTTTCCCAGTCGACTCATAAGGTTAGACATGGAGGAAGACAAAGAGGATACCCATCATATCGGGCGTGCACCATTCCTAGCACCAAGGTGGCTATGATTGATGTGCAAAAGGTATTTCGAAACTAAGGGTGCAGGATGATGAAGTTTGCATTCAAATGATTTTGAATGATAGGTGAGGCATCCAAAGAGAGTTGACTTGATGCTTCCATGATAGAAAGAGAGCTACAAAGGTCTGGTGTTTTGAGTGGTTTAACTCGACTGAGGCTAGCCTCAGGCAAAGCATGAAGAGCTACAAGAGGCCAAGAGTATGCTATAGATGGATTCTTCAACAAATGGAGAAACATATGAGCTATGAGAACACCTAGATCATGTTCTCATTGTTTTTACCATCGCAAATGGGAGCAAAAAGCCACTCAGTCACTGAGGTATGCATACTTAAATCTCAACTATTAGTTAACATATCGCATCTCCAAGATTAAAGTGGAAGAAGAGAAGCTTTTTGAGAGTGCTTTTAGATCACAAGAATGCTGTATCTCAGTGTTCTCTGCCACTATCAATGAGGATCCGCCTCCATGTGTATGCACTGTGATCCTATTGAGGATGGTCACAAAACCATCAAAGAGAAGCTCAGAGGAGATCAAACCATTAAACGAAGGAATGTGTAAGAAAAGAGGTTGAAATGGTCGGGATTTGGTGGAGTGATCTACCCCATCTGTGATAGTTCGTGGGTAAGCCTAATACAAGTTGTCCTAAAAAATGGAGGGACCATAAGTATATGGATCAGAGCAACACACCGCTACCTTTCCTAATAGTTACTAGCGGAGGATTCGTATAGACTACCTAAGCTAAATAAGGCAACAAGAAAGATTCCATTTCCACTCTCCATCTCGATCGATGCTAAACAAATGGTATGGCATGAATATTACCGCCTTCTGGGACGGGTATTCAGGTTTGCAATCATATCACTCATATCACCTGGAGGACCAAGGAGGTTCAAATATCCACGTGCCTCGTATGGTAGGCCTGGTTTTTAGCTAACGTCCTTCGGCTAGTGTAGTTCATTCGCACGCTTCAACGCTTACATGATACATATTCTAAACATGGCCGAGAACTATTGAAGTATTCATATTTAGATTTCTCCGCTAGGGAAATCTTTTGATAATTACTTGGAGAAACAAGACAAAAATTGATCAAATAGGAGGAAACCAACCTTTGTACCGACGGGAAGTCACTTCATGTCAAGGAAGTATAGTATTAAAGGTACTCCATATCAAAAAGAGGAATCGAGGTAGATAGAGCCAAGGTCAAAACAATAAGCCACCCATCTCAAAGTGAGTGATTGGCGATGAAATGTCAGTGTCTATAAAGATTCATAAAGATTCAAAAGAAGGCTAAGCCCCTACGAACTGGTTGCTCAAGGAGCACCTTCGAAATAATGATCAATGCCCGCAGGCGTTTCGCTTCTAAACAAAAGTCGTGTCGCACTGGCCAGAGAGCACCGGACCGAATCTTCCTTTTGAACTCATGTGTGATGCGAAGACAAGTAATCAGCAAGCATAGGGCCAAAAGGATAAATGTGATCACCCATTTCTGGGGTCCGCTGACTGTCTGCCAACTCACAACACAGGCATGTCGCCACCCTTAATGGGCTGACTTTAGAAAATCAGGCGTAGCCTTTGAAATGAGCTATACCCAATTACAAGATCGTATATACTCCATTCCAAATAAAATTAAATATAATCCCAAGATGAGTAAAGGGCCTCTTTAAACATAATACAATACTCATCATTAACATATCCAAACTATGTCCAGTTTAGTTTCAAGAGTTAATAAACTACTTCCTTATACAACATATATTAAAATGAAAAGATTCAATACATGCATACAATATGACACCAAAGCCACATCCCACTCTTTCTTCTAAAACAGCCTCAAGGACGAACCGTCTCCCCGCACTCTCCCGTACCGCAAAGGGGTCCAATGACGGCAGAGCCAGTCAAGAGCGACCGCCCTATGGCTACTCACCACCATGCAAGCGCTGGGTACTGTTCCAAAGTAAACACACATTCAAGCAAAATGCAACGATCCCACTTAATGTCTATTGACCCAACTCGCATCCCGAGTCCTCACTAACTCCTTACACTCGCCTGCCTGGTATGAGAATTATTGTTTTATTAGTGACAACCCTCCGATGTATATATATATATATATATATATATATATCAATCAGTCATCTACTTCCATTGATATATTATTTACTGGTGGACTACCCTCCATGAATATCAATCACTGGTCTACGATTGATATTTTAAATTTAATTACCCTCCCGATAATTAATGTTTTTAACAAACCTCCGAACCGCTTTCTAGACATCTCTACAATTTCACTCCTAATCTAGGGTGTTCCAAGGTATGGAATGCATGTATGCGCTCCAATACAAGCCTTAATCACATGCAAATATATAAACATGAATATACATGCATAATTCAAATCACACAATCATGTTATAATTTTACAACTCATACATCAAAATTAGCTCACTCGGGGCTAATGATCAAACACGAGCACGAATTTAAATCAATTTACTAACGTATTCACAAAATACATTTTTAGAACACTGCTTCTCGAATATGAAACTCCTACTCAACTACCACTTAAGAACTAATCCACGGCCATTCCCTTTACTGAATGGCTACTGCCAAGCAAACATTTAATGCACAAATTACACAACCGCACCCAAACAACTGCACTCCATACACTACCGGGCTTCCACTTTTGTTTAAAATTTATATCAATTCGGTCCTGCCTTGGATCGATCGACGGCCCTCACGCCCCATTCAACTCAAACATTTGCAAAGTATTTAAAAGAGGGAATAAAAACGCAAGCAGTGAGAAACTCCTCACTCAACTGTCACCAAGGAACTCAATCCACGGCCATTCCCGCCCAATGCATACAAAGAAACATTTAATGCACAAATTACTAATAAATCGCACCTAAACAAATTTCCTGCATCTATTACACTAAATGCCTCCAATTTTGTTTGGGTACCTATATCAATTCAAGTCCTGCTGTCTGATCGATCGTACTTACTTCCTCACGGCCTATCCAACTCAAACATTTCCAAAAGTATTTAAAAAGAGTGGAATAAACGCAAGTAGGAGAAACCTCTACCTTCTCGGAGTTTCCGTCAAAACTCACAATCCTCCGAGTCCACGCGGCTTCCCGGCCTCCACAGAACGTTTTTTCTTCTCTACCAAGACCCCGACGGCCTGGATTCTCCGACATTCTAGAGAGAAGCACCCTCTCTCTCTAAAAAGCTCTCAAAAATGGAAGCCACTGCATCTCCAAATGACCCCCACGTTTTTCTTTTGGCTTAATGAAGGAGAAGAAGGACTATTCTCTATTTTGTCCTTTAGTGACTTAAAATCAAATTCCATAATGACCATTACGTCCCTCTTTTACCAGAATTGATATTCGACACTATCACGATAGTCCATTTTCATCATTTCTCTACTCATACCACTTATGGTACATGAGTATGCTATATGTGACTTCGTCAAGGTCAGAATTACTCTGACGGCATTCGAAACGACATGCCTCGGGGGCAACGTGCCGAATTCGATCGGGCTCTCCCTCGAATATTACTTAAATTTTACGTACTAACTAGATTTCATGTAGACGACCTAACTGCGAAACCCGCTTCATTATCCGAGATTTAGAACACTACGGATTTTTAAATCGAAATTACAATTCTTTGTGAATCGAAATTATGATTTTGCCCTTTTCCCTAACTGGAATTTCTGCCCATAGAACTTTTCAGGTTATCTATTATGCGAGTAGGACGTTGAATGATGCACATCTTAATTATGCAACAACTGAAAAAGAACTTCTAGCTATTGTGTTTACGTTTGACAACTTCAGGCCATACTTAATTGGTAATGTGGTTTCATAGTGCACACGACCTTCAAACATAAAGTGCCCGATGACCAAGAAGCCATGACGCTTAAATCGAGGATCGGCACGGTGGGTGTTACTACTTCAAGAGTTCGACTGGAAATTAAAGATAAGAAAGGGAACCAAAAACTAATAGTCAACCACCTTCTTCACGACTGGAGGGGTATGCCGATCGAACCAAAAACACATGTACAATTCATGACGTTATTACCATGGGCTGACTAATCCCCGCAATGATGCCAAGTCATCAGATGAGACCAAATGACATTTGGCCCCAATTTCTTATAACAAAATTACTTCAAGGACTATTATCTAATCCCGTGCACCCTGCCATAAACTTGTTGTCATTATACTATATAAACCAAAAATCTCCTAGAGTAAATCCTTTTCAAAGTTGGTTTTGGTCTGATATTTTGCAAGTGCACAGGTCGACAAGTAATAAAATGGATTTAAGTCCAGATATCGATCCCACAGAGATCTTAAGAATTTTAAATCAACTACCCTGACTACTCAATTTCCATACTATTTCGACTACCAAATGATAGTGAGATCTAACTTTACAGCCGGAAAATTGAAACGAACAAAGGGAAATAATCGAAATGAATACAAACTTGAATAGAAAGAATAAAGAATAATTAATAGTTAGAGAATGAATAGAAATTGAATAATTATCAAGCAGGAAACATTAAGATCAACACCGCCATTGTGAAGTATCAATTCTTGTTGTCAACTCAGAATTCTTGCATGTGAATTTTTAGATTTCAAAATCATTCATATGCTATTAGTTCAAATTGATTCTCCACACTACATTTCATTATCTAATTTTTGACTCGATTCTCTCGAATACAGGGAATTAGATAACTACTTTAATGTGGACTTCCTAATTGCTATTTTTCTTTGCAATACTTCATACCCATTTTATGGACTGTACACCTTAGCTCCCAAGTTATCGGTCAAGCAAGGATATACAACTTCCAGGTTACTCTTCCTCCAAATTAAAATAGATCAACCTCTCCTTTGATTAGATCTCAAATAACACGATCAAGCACTATCTCGACCGAGGTGAACTCTCGCTTGTTTAAACTGATAACTCATTCAACTCGTTCTTGATTTCAAGTGAGAAGAGGATTTATCAAGTAAACTCACAAAGCTCATTAGATCTCTAATAGCAGGTTAATATACCTTCAAGAAATATTCATAACTCCCAGGATTGTCATCTCTGTGTCACTCAGAGGACCTCCTTGAAATCAGAACAATGAAACACTTCTTAATACGGGTATAAGAAACTAATATTCAGATCAAAAACTTTAAACCCATAACCGAAAGTAAATTCATAAACTGAAATCCACAATTTGCTAGGAATAACAATAGGAATGATAATTTCTGACAATATCATTCTCTTAATGGAAGCTGGGTTCCCCACTACCGAATTACACAAAGATTCCTCCGATCATATAAGAATAATCAGATTTCGAACTCGGATGTCGAATCTTAAATTTGTCCGAACTTCCAACATTCCGTAGTAATTTGAAAAGAATTGAATTCCTCATTCACTTTAGCCTAAACGATAACATCCAATTCCAGAAAATAAAAGAAAACTAGAACGATAAATCTAATCTTAATCTATCCATATTGAAGGAAAATAAAAAGAAAAGAAAAGAAAAGAAACCAAAATAAAGAAAATGAGCCTTTCAGCCTATCCGTATTCTCTCGCCCGTGGCCGCCAAGCCACGCTCCTCGATAGTCAGCAGATTTATAGAAGCCTTTTCAGTCAGCCCTAATCCCAATGTGTACCCCCTGTGGATTTTAAATGAATGGCCCATTTTAATGTCTGTGCCGCGACCTCAATTCTTGTCACACATCTATCATGTCGCGACTTCGATCTCACGTCGCGACCTCAACTCGCTTCATAAAGATTTGATTCCATCATTAATGATGTCGCGACATCATTCCTCTTTGTCACGGTATCAGCTTACGCTCGCAGGGCTTCATAGCCGCTTTCCCTGATGTCGCGACGCCATTATCTTGTCGTGGATATCAACTAAAATGAAATGCATCTTTCAACTGATATCTTCTGATGTCGCGATCTCTGTCTCTTGTCGCGACATCTCTTTATGGATCTGTGATTTGATCTTCGATCGCTCTTAATGTCGCGAAGATCGCATATCTTGTCGCGACATCACTTTATGGAGCTTCAACCTTCAACTGACGTGTCGCGACTTCGATCTCTTGTCGCGATATCAACTTATGGCTTGCAATCTTCACTTGATGGTTACGTCGCAATTCTCCGTCCCTGTCGTGGCGCCAGCCTCATTTTTCGCCTCTATCCGATGGTTCCCGATGTCGACATCGATTCGTCGCGACATCGACTCTTAGTTCCTCCTGAGCCTTCAACCTGTCGTTTCGTGTGTCGCGACAACAATCTCTTGTCGCGAGCATCTAGTCACGCCTTCTTTACATACTCTAACCGGGTCTCTCCCCGATGTCACACCCTCGATCTCACGCCGCGACTCGCCTCATGTCTTCCGCAGCGATTCAACCTTGGTCTTTGGCTGTCGCGACATCAATCTCGTCGCTAACTCCACTTAAGACCCCAGGTTTTCAACCCTGCTCTCGCGATGTCGCGACATCAATATGTCATCGTGATATCAACCGACACCATTTCAATCTCTGGTCGCCACTCAGATCTTCCTTTGATCGCTTTTGCCGCCGCGACATCAATCTCTTGTCACATCACTTCATGCTCTCACAAACCAATCGCTCGCTCCCGATGTCGCGACATCAATCTCTCGTCGCGACATCGACTTCATGACTCGCAGTCTTGAACCGGTTCCCGATGTCACGACTCGATCTCACGTCGCACCTCACTCATTTCTTTACACTTCATGAGCAAGTCTCATGTCGCCACTGGAGAGTCTTGATCCATGTCGCGACCTCTTACCTACTTCACTCGATGCTCACCCTTACAACTGGACTGTGAACCCCAAACCGCACATTAGTTAGCCAAACTTGTTTTCATTTCACTCGTTATTCAACGATTTTTACTCCTCGCTGCCATCGTATTTTTCCAATTACATTTTCTTTCTTTCTTTTATACTTCCCAGAAAATAAATAAATTTGGTGAGTTTCTTCATATCTCTCGCATCTTAATTATTCATTTTTAAATTAAAATCAATAAAAATGGACTAAAAATAGATGACTTTTAAGCTCACTAAACTCCTTAAACTTAGTTTTGCTTGTCCTCAAGCAAAGAAAGAAAGAATTGTTTGTCCTTTTAAACAAAATAAAAGAAAAAATTTTTGGCGACATTTTCCTCGATTCGTTTCAAGAAGGTATTCAATTTAATTGAAAATGCAAGGCGTATAATTTTCATCTAGCTTCAAGTCCAACAAGGTTGGTCTCTACTCTTATACTATGCAAAACTAAATCGTTGAAATTGATTTACAAACAACATACTCATGGGACTCGTTGAATAATGTATTATTTTCCTTTCTCATTTTCATACTGAAATATTTAATCCCTTTAAAGTCCTTCATAATTTTGATTGTTTCTATTCTTCCAAATCTATAGGCTTGTTTTTCATTGATCCCACTAATGTAGTGATTTCAGCCTTCGCATCAATCGTGCTCCTTTGGCTTATATCATAGTTTGCACGGGTAAGATGGAAGGAATTTCTTGTGGTTAAGATTACCCTGAACCTTTTCTCTCCTCTTCTGCCCTTTCTTTATTGTAGTCTCTCTAATAAACTCCCCTAAACTTCATGTTTGGGACATCTCTTTTAATTTCTTCCTTCAATCTTAATCAGATGTCCCCTCATTTCCCACTCTGTAATTCCACCTAAACTTCCTTGTTTGTCAACATTCAAAGGATAGTGCAATGTTTTACTTTTAGGCTTTCTAACACTTTAGCTTAATTTTGCTAGTAGCTCCCATACTGTATGGCATTAGGGTACTAGGTGTTGAAACACCCTAAGAACTTAATTGTTCAAGAGAGTTAGCCACAAGATAAAACTTATCCCTATGTTTCTTTTCATTGCATTTTCCATTTTGTCTTTTCTTTCATTCCCTTTTAAGTTCCTCAAAAATATATACTCCCCAACTTCATTTCTTTCTTCCTCCTGAATTCCTGGCAATCATAGGTTTTACTGTAGGGATTGATGTCAGATGAGTCTGGGTTTCCATTGGTCTATTTTTGAAAATAGGCTTGTTGGCTCAATTTCTCAATTTTGATCAGATATGCATCAAAGATATGAACAGTGGGATGGCTAGAATGGCTCAAACTACCCAAGAATGGCTATTGGGCTCGCATCATCTCTTGTCACCGATTACCTAGGATTTCGCTCAACCAATAATCTAACAAATTCTAGAATTTGCTCAACAGCTTGTGACTAACCATAGGGAGTACTCACTCATTTTGTCAATGAGTATTTAAATTAATTGATATTCAATCTGCCCTCGACTTATTGTTCATACCATTACACTCAAAATATTTTTTTGTTCTTCATTGTATAACCTTCCTCACTCGGACTTATCAAATAGGACTTAAGTAACTTTTGCACCTTGTATTTCAATCAAACTGTATTCATTCGGGTCCTTATTCTACATTTTAAATTTCTCATTCTAATCTAATCAAGTTTCATTCAATTCACTTACATCTCAAAGAAGCTTTTTTATTCTCGGGAACTACTTTACTTTAATTTAATCATTCAATCACAAAGCAACATTAATCATGGAATCAAACAAATTCAAATTAGCACACAAATAATTCAATCTAAATTTCTCATTTTATTATATCATTCAATTGCAGCAGCTTGATACACAAGATGGAGAAGGATGGTAATCAAAGTTAGCAGTGGAGAAAGGTCTATTTTTCTTTCAAATAACTGTGGAGCAAAGATGTTAGGGGATCTAGGTCTAATGTACCTTTGGGCCGGGAATTCAGGGACTTTTATTTCTCTTCTTTCCTTCCTTTCGGGGTTTCTCCACTTGTTCTTCAATGAAAATCTCATTAGAGAGATCAACTTTTTGCTCAACTCATCCCTGGCTCTTCCCCAAACCATTCATTGCTCTCTATTTCACTATAACTTCTGCACTTTGAGAGGTTATTGTTAATCGGGATCCAAATTTTCAAAGCCATTCTTTTGTCTATAGGATTCCTCAGATCTTCTCTCGCTCTGCCCTATCATCCACCCCTTCAAAACTCTCGTAGAGACTCATAAAAACTTAATCCTCGACTATTCCCTAAATTTGGTTTCGCTTCAGACTTCTTTCTTATCGTAGAGTTGGTGAGTCGAGAATCAGCGCCCCTCAAACCTGCTTGTTATAAAGCTTCATGACCGAGTTTGAGTTTCAGAATAAAATTCTGTGATCTCTTTCCTTCATTTCTTTCTTAAACTCCTTCCCTCATTCAGCTTCCAATACTTTCATCCTGCTCCTCTTTCTATTCAACTCTTCTTCCATTGTGCCTTTGTCAGAGTCTAATTTCATGCCCTTTCTTTCATTAAGTTCTTCCTCCCAATCAAGTTATCTCTTCTTTTCAATTCTTTTCATAATGCTTTCTCCTGGCCCCGCTGTAGCTCTAATCCTCCTCTTTCATCTATCCTCTTCCGCAAGGCACTGAGAGCTTCCCAAAGACTCGAGTCAGAGCCTTGTGCTCCCCTGCTCCAAAGTTGGAGCTCTCGTTCTCATGTGGAGGAGAACCTGGCTAAGGGGATGGAGAAGTCTATTGGGCTGCCTTCATCTTGCCCTCTCGCATTGTCTCAAGGAACATGTGAAGCCATTACTGGTTGGTTTGCGGAGTTTCTAGTGCTCTCGCCTCCCGAATCATCAACCTCCGAAGCTCTTTCTCGGTTCCTTCGGGCCAGGCTTCATCTCCGTTCTCTACCGAAGACTCCCCTTTTCTCAGTTTCTTGGTCCTCGTTAACTCCCCGTCAAAAGGAGTGGTGAAGCTCCCGGGTACTTCTTCTTCTCGACCCCAACCTTTGACCTCAAATTTCTTCGCTACGAATGTTGATTGTCTGTCAAAGTAGGAATAAGACCTCTTTTGTTCCCTCTATGATATCTCATGACAGAATTTTCTTATGATAACTCCTATATTGATCTTGTAGCAATTCCCTTGAGTATATATTACACAACATGTTTTCTTGTTCTCTCACTGTGCATACATGTTTTATCGGGACCAAAACATACGTAAAATAAAACCATACCTTAAATTCTTCAAGAAGGCTTCCTCCTGCTCACCGGTTTCGGGCCTTCCTTCCTTTCCTTTGTCTCAACCGCGACTTTTACCGTTAGTGAGCTTCTTCGCAATCCTTCCAAACTCGGTTTTTCCAACAATTTCTTGAATTTGGAACCATGTCAGGAATCACATACTATAAAATTCAAGTGATGGCTTTGCCTCTGAAGAGGACCCAGACCCTCTAACAAAAACCGCCTCCATCCTTCCTTCCTACCATATTTGAATAAACCTTTACCAAGTCGTATACCCCCGATTGGTGTGCGCAGAGACTCCTCCCATCCTCTCGCTCTATCATCCCTAGAAAGGAGTAATGTGGTTTTTAATCTCCTTCGAGAATAAACCCCTTGTTAGCATAATACTTCTTCCACTGGGAATACGCTTCGTCGGATACGAAAACTTCTACTTCTTCTTCTTCTCCTCTTTCCCTTCTTCGCCTTTCTCGAAGCTGTCGAGCTTTGGTGCTCTGGCACCTTCCTCTTCATTTGTTCTCTTCCCGCCTAATCTCATCTAACTGCTCTTCCTCGTCGAGTTTCTTCTTCCGATTGCTCATGATCCTCATAATCTCGTCTTGTGTTAGGGACCCTTCAGTGGTGGGAATTTTCAGCCATTGGAAACGAGAGAAAGTTTTAAGGTTCGTTGCTTGTGGTTTTGAGGTTATATCTGTGATGAAGATCGAAGGTGAATGGTTACGTGGATCGAATGAATGAGAAAAGTTTCCAAATAAATAAGTAATTCAATCATCAACATGCATTCACGCTTCAATTAAACATGTCATGATTTTCAATTCCGTTTCTTTTAGTTTGAGATCATTAAATTTAGGGCTTTTTGAAGTGAGTAGCTGGTACATAAGTTCGCACTTCTTTTGTGTCGCTGAAGACATAAGATGTCGCGACAATACTTCGCTTTCTAGAACCCGCTTGATGTGGCGACGTCCTTTCCCTTTTTTGAAACTTAATTCACCGCGTGAATTCCTAGTGGTGTACGCGACATATACCTTCTTCTTCTTTCTGACACACCCGCTGCCTCCTTCAATGTGTCACTTATTATCAATGTTTTGTCGCGACATAACTATTCCGCGACATAACCTTTTAACTCAATGATTTCAAAACTTTGAATTCCTCTTATCGTTCCTAACCCATTTAGACATCTCTCTGCTATTTAAACAAAGATTTAACAACAATCAATTCAAGTATATATATTGCACTGGGTTAGGGAGAAGGTTACTCCTTTTTTCTCATGTCGCGACTCTCCGCAGCTGGGCCGGAATTATTCCCGCAGTTGCCTTGCTATTCATGTCTTTAAACCTCAAAGAAGATCACAGAATATTCAAGAAAATTTACTAACTACAATCGATTTCTAAAATTAAATCTATCCTTCTAAAACAAATCTCAATCTAATTAATCAAGAACTAAAAGAAAAGAAATATTTCCAAAATTTAAAATTAGAATTTAAATCTCATGGTTGCCTCCCACAATGCTTCAATTTTGGGTTCCTAGCCGACTCGTTAACAGGGTACTCTTCTTTTTCCTCAAGAACCAAATATTTTCAATTTTCCTCTTTCCCCGTTGATAATGCTTTTAACCTGTCCATTGACTTAATTCTTCCCCCATTATCGCCTTCAAGTGTTACCGCTCCAAATGTAGTACTTGATACCACCGTAGCCGGCCCACTCCAATCGATTTTAATTTCTGAAACAACTCAGTCTAGAATAGTGCTAACCTGCTCCCATGTTCAACTCTTCTCAAAATTCGATCATGCCATTTCTTTTTGTATTCAATCTTTATATTCTAGCATTATCATAGGCTTCATTTCGCCTTCCAGCTCGTATTAAATTGAGCAATCTTTCTTCCTCAAGTGTTCCTTAAAACTCAAGTTTAACTTCTTAATGGCCCACATTGCCTTGCATTCTAATTCAAGAGGTAGACATGTTTGTTTGCCAAAAACAACTCAGATGGGGACATTCCAATGGGGGTCTTAGGACAAAAATTCTGGGTTCAAAGTGCATCATCAAGCCTGAAGACCAATCCTTCCACTGAGCTCACAAATGCCTTTCAAGTATTCTTTGATCTCCCTGGAAATTTCGCTTGTCCACTGGTCCCGGGGATGATAGGCTAAACTCATTACATGCTTGATCCCATACCTACTATGAGTTTTGCAAATATTTTGTTTTAAATGAGTTCCCCATCACTAATGATGGTCTGGGGTTCCAACTCATTTAAAAATATTCTTTTCGCAAGAAACTCACCACTCGTAGCAAGATCATTCCTTGACGTGCCACTGCTTCCACCCATTTGAGACGACCATCAAGTAGCGCATGTATAGGTTTCAAATGATGGTAGGAAAGGTCCTATAAAGGTCTCATTCAAACATCAAAATTTGTATCACCATAATACCTTTAGGGGCATTTCATTCCTGCAATATTATTTCCAATCCTTGCATCGATCACAATAATTTCACCGACTCGCACAATCTCCGATAGTGGGCCAATAAAACCCTGATTGGCATCTTAGAGTCGTTCTTCTTCTAGAAAATGTCCCCTATATGGTGATGCATGGTATCATTTAAAATGTTGCCTGCCTACCTTCCGCACACATCTTCCTTATTATCATGTCAGCACCTCTCTTGAATAATAAAGTGGGTCATCCCAAATATAATATCCGTTGTCGGGCCTCAGTTTCTCTTCTCACAGAACACTCAAGGCATTAATTCCACGTTTATAATCTACACATCAGCATACCATGGAAGTTGGAAGGAAACTTTAAACAATTGCTCATCTGGGAAGTTCTCTGTTAACTGAACATTTTCTTCTTCATCACTGCTTCTTTCTACTCTTGACAAGTGGTCAGCTATCACATTGTCACATCCCTTTTATATCCTGATTTCCAAATCAAACTCTCGCAAACACACACCCACTTTATCAATCTCGCTTAGCTTCCTTCGACATCAAGCATTTGATTGTCGTATGATCGTGTGAATTACCACATATCCCTAATGGTCATTTAAATTTTTCACAAGCAAATACTATGGCTAGCATCTCCTTTTCATTGTTGAGTAGTTCTCAGGCTTCATCAAGGTCTTACTTAGGCATAGTGACATGTGGCCTCAATACTTTCTCTTTCTTTGCCCCAACACAGCCCCATAGCAAAATCAATCGGCATCACACATTATTTCCAAATCCTCGATCCCATTCCCGTGCGCTCATTATAGGTGCCCGTACTAATTTGAGCTTGATTTCTGGGCTGTGCTGATCTTGCAGGAGTCATCAAAACTGAACCTTGTATCTTTTCCAAAGAATCTGATAATGGTCCGGCTATTTTTGGAAAAATCTTTACAATCTCCAAAACTAAAGATGCCCCAAGAAGCTTCTTACCTCGCATCGTCGTAGGGCGCAAGAGTTTTGATAATGGATACTTGACGAGATTCAACTCTAGTCCAGTAGCGTAAATTTTATGCCCAAGAACAATTCCTTCACACCATAAAATGGCATTTTCTCCTAATTCAGTTACATAAATGCGCTTGTCTGCATCTTGAAGTAATCGCTTTCCGCATTGTTTTGCACATTGATCAAAGCCGGATCTATACATGCGGAAGTCATCCATGAAAATTTCCCATCACTTCTTCAACCAAATCTTAGAAATATGGACATCATACACCTCTGAATGTAGTCGAGCATTACATAACCCAGTGGCATCCTTCCTCAAAGCAAAAGTACCATAAGGACATGTGAATGTGGTCTTCTCGATCCTCTCGTGTGCAATAGCAACTGGATTGTAACCTCGAATATCCATCCAAAACAAAAGGAGGGTGTCCCGCTAACTCCGTCCAACATCTGATCAATGAAAGTGCAAGGAAAGATCTTTTCTCGTTGGCCGTATTCAACTTTTCTCAGAATTTCACTACATACCCTCCATCCCGTCAATTGCCTGGCTGAATCAATTCGTTTTTTCATTCTCTGATCACAAAGAAACCCCCCTTTCTTTCAATCCACACCGGGCTTACCTGACCTGCCCGAGATAGCATAGATAAAAAACCAGCATTTAACAATTTGAGTACCTTCCCCGACTACTTCCTTCATCACCGATCCACCTCCTCCGTGTTCTATGTATGGTTAAGTCTCTTCTGGGTTGTAATCTGCGCATGTAAATTGATGGATCAGACACTTTCAAATTTCTTCAATGGTCCAAGCTTAGCGACCCCTATGTTTCAATACAGCAATCTTTTTGTTCCTCACCCTCACTTAACTGGGCTGGAAATGATCACCTGCTTTTTCTGGTGATTCTAAGTAAGCATACTTTAAATGACATGGCAAACTCTTCCTAAAACTAAATTCTTCCGCAGAACACTGGTTTCTGTTTAAACTCTCTTCTTCCTCCTTGTAATTATTTTCCATTAGCGTTTCTTATTTTATTCGCTCAAACATTACTTATAGAATTAAAATCACGTATGGAAATCAGACACATCTTCAAAGATACTGAACCCATTTCTTTTTCATTGATAAAATCGAGTGTTACAATCATGGTTACTTCGTAGATCGGAAGTATAGACAAAATCGCCTACATTGCAACTTTCCTGTCCTCTATATTTTGTATACTGACTAAATGAACGCAAGAATTCTTCTCCAACCCTTAAGATAACCTGCATATCAATCGTAAGGTGCCCAAAGAGCTGTGAAACTGGTCTTCCTACTTAGAAGGGTACTTGTGAATCTTCTTCCATGTCCGTAATGGAGTAAAGCCCAATGGTTCAAACTTCCCAACAAAGGACCAATACATCTTCACGACCTCTTCCAGTTTTACCATCGGACCGTCTTCACATTCAAGAGGTAACAACTGGAGTAAGCCCTCAAACTTAATTTCTGCAACAAAGAGGCATCAAATCGATACTAGTCTCAGTCACGTAGAGCTTCCCGGAATTCAATTCCTCCAACAATACAAGGAATCGTGAACTCCCCGGGTCCTTCATCTTGCATCACCTTTCTCGACATCGCAAGAATTTAAGTATAAAAATAGATTCACTATTCCTTCCTACTATTTTTCTTCGTCAAGATAGTCCTTCGTAAATTTTGCATGAGTGGCATTCGAAAGCTACCACTTCAAGAAAGGCACATTATCTCCAAATTTTCCGAAGGTTTTCAAGAACCTCAGAACCGCTTCTTCCATTCTCAATACTAGCAATTTTTTGAAATGGACTGAGGCTTTGATCCTCTATGCTCTTCCTTATTCTTTCTTTCTTTCTCCAGCCTCTTCCTTTCTCGATCTCTTGCACGCCTTTGTTGCGCCATCTTTCTTCATCTCTTTTCTAGCTCTCCTTCCCGCTCCTGTCGCACAACCATGCAAATTAGTTCTTCCTTTGTGTCACTGGAGCATCTTCCTCCGGTTACAGGTTAGTGGCCACCGTCCTACTCAGGTCTCCCCTTCAGTATCGCACGATGCTGTGTTCAAAAATTTAATCGGGCAGAAATGGCCTAACTCTCGCAAACTTTTGCCTAGCTTGAGGTTCAAATGTCTTCTTATTATCCCCCCCATGAAATGCATCCGTTCTTTCAAGATCGGGCCTCCTCCGACCTCGTATTCATTCCCGTGCTCATTCGCACGCTCGCCAGCTCGCTGGAACCCCGCGGTCGCGATACCCTCTGAGGGTTCTCATTCCCGCTCACTGAAGCCCCTCCACCATACGAAATTCTCATGGTTCTGAAAAACAGACAATGTGTCTGGAAGGTTAGGATTGGGTTCAATCGTAAGCTCGCTCACCCAAAATAATTAACCTCTCAAAGATCAAGTAACGCCTCTTCGCCTTACCCCATCGCACTTCCTTCAATAACCCCCTTCAATCGTCCTATTTCACGAAAGGTGTGTGTCTTTTCGCTGTCTAACCCAGGTATAATGGCATCCAACTCGCTTCCATGGTCGCTATCTCGCTCGCCTCCATGATCCCCTTCTCTCAGCTGCTTCTCTTGAAAGCTTCTGTAAGGAGTTTCTATGTTACATTTAGCCGCCTTCAATCGCCTTCTTTCATTTCTTCGCCACTTTTCGCTTGAATGCTCCACAAAGATGAAGCATCAATGATCCCTTTGATATATATCATTCAAAGCATGATATACAATGTCCATCTGAGTTTTCGATCATCCCATGTATCGACATCTTCTCAAGAACGTCAATCTTCCCAAGCTACATACAGGCTTTCATTCCTTCCCTCACGGAGCACAATGATTTCCCTCCTTCTTTCTCGTGAGGGCCGGGAAAGAATCTCACCTGGCAGTTCTCACTACCTCCCAAGTATCAAATGCAACCATATGGTAAAGATTCATACCATGTAGCCGGGCCAGATTCTTAGAGAGAATGTGAATAGATGCAGCTTTCTTTTTATGACTTCGGTCTCACCCCATTCTGGGGCCTTAACTAGATAAATTGATCCAGGAATCTTCCCAGCTCACTGATCTGTACTTGAGCACCAAGAACCGTAGCTGCCGGGACCATCGTAATCGCAGTCGGGGTTTCAGCTTCAGCACATAAGATCAACCGCAGCCGTCCCGATCGCCGAGTATTCTTCCCGGGGACATTTGCCTCCGTAAATCCTCCATCAGACGTTGACCTGAGCTCTAGCTTCTTCTATATATATTTCAACTGATCCCGCTTTTCATCTCGCCATGGTTTAGTTTTCTCGCTCTTGGTCTTTCTCAAGCTTCGAGCGCCCTTTCTATTTTCGTACACCCTGAACGACGTTGTTCGTTTCCGCATCAAAGTTTTTCCCTGAAGCACCACTCCATTACTGTGATTACCAAATCATCAAATATATTCAATGTGTTTCCTCGTTAAAGGTTAGTAGCCAAAATGAACCATCGCTTGAAAATCTATTTTGTTCTTTTCTTTGAAAACGTCCAAATTAAGATTTCTTATTTCATCTCGAATATCGATTGATAATTTATCACTAAGAACGCGCCATAAAAACTTGTCGATTTAACCAAACACATGTACAATTTTATGACGTTACGCCAAGGGCTATTGACTAATCCCCGCAATGATGCCAATAAGCTTGCTGTAATGAGACCAAAATGACATTTGCCCCGGGCTTTATAACAAAATGTCAAGGACTATTATCTAATCCCGCAATCTACAAGTAAAACTTGTCATTCATTATACTATATAAACCAAAATCTCCTAGAGTAAATCCTTTTCAAAGTTGGTTTTTGTCTGACATTTCGCAGTCAGCATTGTGTCGGGCAAGTAGCCAAATGGATTTTGAGTCTGGGGAGACGATCCTACGTAGATCTTAAGAATTTTAAATCAACTACCCTGACTACCACCCCATACCATTCGGGACCACCAAATGATAGTGACTAACTTAAGGTGCCGGAAAATTAAACGAACAAAGGGAAATAACCTAAATGAACAATAAACTTGAATATAAAGAATAAAGAATAATTACAGTTAGAGAATGAATAGAAATTGAATAATTATCGCTTAGAAAACGACAAGCATCAATGCTATCGTGAAGTATCAATTTATTGCCAACTTAAATTTTTTCAGTACGGACCTAGATTTCAAAATCTGTCTAAGGCGTTAATAGTTCAGCTGGATCTCTCCACACTTCACATTTCATTATCTAATTTTTGACCTGATTCTCTCGAATACAGGGAATTAGATAACTACTTTTTAACAGGGACTTCCTAATTCTCGGTATTTTTCTTTTGGGTACTTCATACCCATTTTATGGACTACACCTTAGCTCCAAGCTATCGGTCAAGGATATACAACTTCCAGGTTACCTTTCCTCCAAATTAAAATAGATCAACCTCTCCTTGATTAGATCCTCACCTAACACTTGATTAGCTACACTATTCGACCGAGGTGAACTCGCTTGTTTAAATTGATAACTCATTCAACTCAAGTTTCTTGATTTCATGAGAAGAGGATTTATCAAGTAAACTCACAAAGCTCATTAGATCTCTAATAGCAAAGTTAATATACCTTCAAGAAATATTCATAACTCCCAGATCGTCATCTCGTGTCACCGTAGACCTCCTCGAAATCGTAACAATGAAACACTTTTAATAATGTATAAGTAAACCGATATTCACTGCAACCCAGAACCTGAAGTAATCTAAAAGGTAAATTCATGAAAACTCAAACCACACTTGTTTAATAACAATAGGAAAGGATACTTCGATAATATCATTCTCTCTTAATAGTTTCGGAATCTCTCTCACCTCATCGAATTACACATTACAACATTCCTCCGATCATAAGAATGAATCGTGATTTCGAATCGATTGTTTCGAATTTTGTAAACTGGTCCCAATCAAACATCCTGTAGTAATTTGAAAAGAATTGAATCTCAGTATTCAAATTTAGCTCGAAACCTATTGAAGATCCACCTTAAAATAAAAAGGCAAACTGTAACTACAAATCTGGAACCCACCTATCCATATTGAAGGAAAAATAAAAGAAAAGGAAAAGAAAAGAAAACTAAAAATAAAGAATGAGCTCACATCCGGCATCTTCCTGCCTCGTGGGTCGCTGCTTACTGCCTCCCTCTTCTCGATATCGCCAGATTATAGTATTTTCATTGTGGCCTCACTCCAAATGCACCTCCTTGGGATTCAAGTGGAATGGCCCATTTTAATGTCTCCAGCTCCACACTCAATTCCTTGTCGCGATATCTTCCATGTCACCCTCATCCCACGCCACCAACTTTTGTCTATGTGATTTCTGAACCCATCACAGCTGATGTCGCCGACATCATTCTCTCTGTCACGTACATCACCACGCCTTCCGCAGCTCACATGGTTGCCTCCCTGGCGTCGCGACGCCATTTCACGGACATCAACTAAATGAAATGCATCTTCAACGATATCTCTTCGATGTCGCGATCTCTACCCCTCGTCGCGACATCTCTTTATGGCCTTCGCAGGATTTGGATCCGTTCGTTTTTAATACGCTCGCTGATGATTTGATATCTTTGTCGCGATGATTACTTTATGGAGCTTCAACCTTCAATCGAAAGGTAGTCTTTATTCGCACTCTCGATCTCTCGTCGTCATATCAAACTTCTATGGCTTGTAATCTTCGCCTGATGGTTTTTGATGTCGCGACTGTCCCTTTGTCATAAAGAGGCCATTTCTTTTCACTTTCATCTCATGAGCTTATTAGTCGCCATGATTCATCTTCTCGCTCGACATCGACTTAGTTCTCTGAGCCTTCAAACCGTTGAGTTGGTGTCGCGACACACCCTCGCGATATCTGGCCACGCCTCATATTTTTAACCCGGTCTCCCATGTTGCAATTTCGATCTTTACGCCGCTACCTCACTTTATGTTCGTGAAGATTCAACTTGTCTTTAATGTCAAGATCAATCTCTTGTCGCTAACCTCGCTTTACGGGATCCGGCAGGTTTTTAATCGAAGTTCTCATGATGTCGCGACATCAATATACTGTCGGACATCAACCGACACGACGTTTCCACCCGCCACTTGTATCTTTCCTTTGATCGCTCGCCGCCGCCGACATCAATCTCTCGTCGCACATCACTTCATGCCCCATACGTGTCCTCAATCGTTGCTCCCCGACATGTCGACATCAATCTCTCGTCGCGACATCGATCATGACTCGCAAATTCAACTGCGGGTTCCCGGATGTCACTGATCACTTAGATCCCGGCCGCGACCTCAAATTTCATTTCTTTACAAATTTTCATGAGCAAGTCTCAAGGTCGATTTCATATCTTGATCCATGTCAGCGACTGCATCAGATTTCCTTCAATTTCCTGATGTCGCGACCTCATAACTGGACTGTGTGAACCCCAAAACTGCAACATTAGTTAGCCAGTTGTTTTCATTCGCCCCGCTATTCACGTATTACCGCTGCCATCGATTTTCCACTACATTTTCTTCTTTCTTTTATACTTCCTGCAAATAACAAATTTGGTGAGTTTCTTCATATCTCTGCATCTTAATTATTCATTTTTACATTAAAATCAACAGAAAAATGGACTAAAAATAGATAACTTTTAAGCTCATCAAGGGGCGAGTAAAGAAATTCATATCAATGATGATTTCCCTGACGAACAACTTTTGGAAATTGAAGACAAAAAAGCCAAGACGGCTCGTGTATTTGGTGAATTACTGGTAGCAAAAGTGCAAGCTCCTCCGTAATTTGGTTATCAAATAAAAGAAGAGATTTTTCGTGACAAATCAAGCACTACTTACTGGAGAACCCATCCCGTATAAGCAATTACGCCGACCAAAATGATAAGAAGATGTGTCCTGAAGAGGAAATAGAAAGTATTCTAGCTCATGTCATGTACCAAATTTCAGACGCAAAAATTTGTGGAAATACTAACTACAAAGGTGTTTCACCGATTCCATCGGGCTCACCTTATTCACAAGGATGCCACCACTCTTGTGTCTACTTGTGACAAATGCCAAAGAAATGGGAAGCAAATCAAAACTGATGAGCCACCTTTTTGCAACCTATTTTAGAGGTAGAGAGCCTTGATACATGGGAATGGATTTCTATGGGTCCTTTTCTCACCTTTTCAGCAATCATACATCTCAATTATAGATTACGCTTCGAATGGGTGGAGGCCATACCTTACCCGAACTAATGATGCCAAAGCTGTGAGCAAACTTTCTCCGCGCCATATTTCCAACTGCCTGGAACTCCAAGGGCATTGATCAGATTAAACACACTCAGAATAAACTCATTGACAATCTGTTGAGGAAATATGGTAACTCAGACGGACGACGCATACCACCCACGTACTATCAGCCAAGCAAAAGTGTCGAATGTGAGAAATCAAGTCTATCTTAGAGAAAATAGTCAACAGCCCGAAGAAAGATCACGAAAAGATAGATTTATGCACTCTAGGTGTATAGAACATCATTCACACACCATTGGGAATGTCACCATTCGGCTAGTGTTCTAGAAAGCGTAATACTGGTTTCTGAATCAGACATAAAGTATACTGGTAACTAGGCATTGAATATGGATAGTACATTTGGCCTTCACGAGAACGTATGTTGTAGCTCATTGAATTAAAGGAGTTTCTCAATGAGGCATATATAACTTAAAATATATATGAAAACTAAAGCCCTGCACGACAAAGCTCACATCTCATGGCAGTTTGAGGCGAGTCAATCCGGGTCCTCTTGCTTAACTCCCGACTCCAACTTTTCCTGTGAAATTAAAGTCATTAATGGTCGGACCCATTTATCAGACTGTGTTTCCTACGCAGGAGCCAAATTATGCACCCAGAGAAAAGAACCTTTAAAGTTAACACGTCGGGGCTTCATACTCGGGGGCTTAGTTTCATGCGAGCAAGCAGTCGTCATCCAGAAAAACTTAAATAAAGTATTCTTAGTGGAGTCACGCCCGTGATCTCGGAACATTGAGATTCAGGGAAGTCGAGCTAACGACAGTAAACAAAGCTACTTCTATTTCTTTCTTTTAGTAATCAAAATTTTCGCATTTGTTTTCGTGGACTCGAGATAGCAAAGGGGCAAAGTAGAGAGCTACCGAGAAGCTTACTCTAGGAGTAATGACTGGTCAAATCCTATTCAGGGGGTTTTCCATACTTAGGTTTGTAAAATTTCAATTTTTTGACCCTATAAATACGCCGTGACGCTGATCACAACGTCGCAACATCTTAATGTCGCGACGTTGAAAGAAGCCAAAATCCCAAGCCTGTCACGTCATGAGTTAATTCCAACGCCTGGACGTTAGTGGACCTATTTTGTACTCCCTCTCTCAGATTCGCCCCAAAGTCATGACGATTTCAACACACTTGGGAATGTCGCGTCGTTGGATTTTAACACACTTAGGAACGTCGCGTCGTTGGATTTCAACGTCGCGACGTTGACACTTCCAGTTTTGGGAACGCCGCGACGCTGATCCCTGAAGATCGCGACGCTGTATTATACTTCCCGTGGAACGCTTCGACGCTTTCCTCGCTTTTATGAACAGCAGTGTTCATTCTTATTCTTCGTATTTCTCGGAAAAGCCCTGAAAAAGGTCTGGCTTTTGCAAAATACCTAGAACATAGCTGTGGCTTATCCTAACTGGGTCCTAGGAACCTCACAAGCCCTCCTACGACTGTCTCAGAGCCACCACCACCAAGCCTACCTTCGCTTCTCGCCTCCCACTCCCCGCCTGTTGCGGTGATCAAGGCCCAAATCTTCACTCTAATAGTGACTGGTTTTCGCTCTTTCGTGTCTCATTTAGGCTCATGAAGGCAATAATAGGAGTGGTTAGGGATAATGGCAAACCTAGGTTAGAGTCATAAAGCCCATCTCCAAAGTGCACCCTGCTCACCATTTGCCTGCAGAGCTCGGTCGGCGCCCCACTTCGGGGGGCAAGCTCGACCCCACCGCATCACACGGTCCGGTTAGAGGTCTGCAGGCCAAGGAGAGGTGAGAAAACTTTGGCCACTAGCCTATCCCGACCCTATATCTACAATGCCGAGGAAGAGGCAAAAGATGGATCGCAAAGAGAGGCTCGCAAGGAGGAGCCTGAAAAAGAAGTTACCATCATGACAAAATTTTCACGAAAGCGTACAAGAAGCCGGGTCCCATCTCCGTGTAATAGGTCGTTTATTAAGGAGAAGGGGTTTCACCACCCTGATGACTTCTTTCACAAGACGATTGCGAATAAGGGATGGCGGGCACTATGTCAACCTCCAAGCCCAGTTGCCACAAGTGTGGTACAAGAATTTTACGCCAATCTCGCCTCCCATAAAATCGGTGGAAGACTTCGGGCATGTAAGTCTATCAACTCGGTACTATAACCTAGAACCGTTAACCCCAAGGGCCTTTGATCGGGCTCCATGAGAAACCCCCATCCATCCCAAGCGGTCCCAGATGTCACCTCACCGGCGACAGTAGAAACTCAACAACTAAGGGCACGTCGCACTTCAAGGCCAAACATTTGGCCTACATCCCCAAAGTATGGCATCACTTCATCACATCAGACCCCACCCGACGACCAATGTGTGTGAAGCGGACGCTGCCGTGCCCCGCCTCAACTATGCCACGGTCCAGATCACTTTGATGTCAAGTGTGCCGGGCAGAGGATGCAACTTTCATAACAAGGACGCGATGACCCGCACTTTCCTCATTTACTACTTATGCAACAAGTCGGGGTGCCCTAGAGGATAATGAGGTTTGATACACCCATCAAGGTGATCATGGTAAAGAAAGATAAACCTGGTCTACTAAGACCCGTAAGAAGAGGTATGCGTGATTTGTAATGAGCCCTCCGGGCGAGGATGAGACAGAGCGTATCGCCTAGGCCTGGGGATCCTTTGTGAACCAGGGGGAAGCCAGCGCCCTTCACCCAACCCTTCACCACCACAGCCATCCCCGAGGAGGACCCTGGCCATCCTTCCACGACCCTAGAGGACCAAAGTGTGACCTCACCCGCTTCGATTGATGCATAGTGGATGAGACCTGGGGAGCACCCTGGTCCTCATCAGCCAGGATATGGAGGCCCTCCGTGCCGACATGCGCACAATCATGCATAACCAGGCGACCATCCGCACCGCGCCCTCCAGGATCAACTTAGCCTAGCCCTCGCTCACCCGCCACCCCACCGCCGCCGCAGCGATCCCGTGATCACTCAAGGCAGTTCCCACTACACGCCTCTGTTCTTTCATAGACATCGAGGACATCATTCACACTTACTGGGGCGTTAGGTGATCGGTTGTGTTTGTGTTTGGTTTGTTTTTGTGTTTATTTCTATGTTTTCTGCTTTAGTGTGGCCTATTTCATGCTTATTTATGTGTTCCTTGTTTGGGTTTCTGGGTGTTTAGGGTTTGGTGTCTTCGTCAGGTTTGTTTGTGTTTATTTATGTGTTTGCTACTAGGGTCCTATGTTTTGTTTGTCTCGGGTTTTAAGGTTGTTTTAGGTAGTTGTGTCGGGAGCGATGCCATGATCGCTAATCAAGGATCCATTTCACCCTTCCAAATCTTTTTTAGAATAATACGCATAAATCAAGAAAGGATCCGTGGAGTTGTTGACGTCAGAATTACTGGCTGATGTGTGGGACATAGTGAGTCACCTCGAGGCATTCAAGATACCAATTCTCAAGGAGTCTACCACACCCACACACATATGATCTCCAGAGACGCCAAAGTTCGAACCCGACTTTGCTGTCTAACAAACCTCGAGGTTTTTAAACAATAAAGCGAAGGGATACCTTAGAAAGAGATCGCTATCAAGCCTCCCGAATAAAAAAAAAGATTTAAAAAGAAAAAAGAAAAAGAGAAAGTATGAATAGAATAAGGGAGCTTCTAGTCGAACTTGCACAATTGAGGGGCTTTTCAAAGCCTAATGCCCCGAGCCAATCAAGGAGTCATTAACTTACCGCCGTTGCATGTGGATGCTGAATTTTAGCTCATATATTAGTGCCCTTGTGTTTAATCGAAAGGCTCAAGTAAAGTTCGAGGGGAATTGAATGTCTGGTGCCCTTAACCAACTGGTGGGGAGTCACCAACGAATCCCCGCTACAGGAACACTTAACGTAAACTTATGGGCACTAGTATTTCTTTCATGAGTAGGTAGGCTAGTTGAATAAAAAGGGTGCGTTCTTATCCTTCCGTAGTTAGACTCTCCCAAATAGGTAAGTTGAAACCAAGTTTGGGGGTACCAGAACCGAGTTATATGCTAGAGATCATGTACCAAAGGCACATAGACTCCTTGGGAAAGGCTATTGAAAACTTAGGAGGTTGAGTCACTTGTCAACCGAATCGTGTTCAGCTGAATTCTTTCGAAAGTCGAACAACCTTATGGATCCTTTGAAATTTGTGTGCGGCAAGACACGAGCTCATTCCATTTTGATCCTTCCTTTTGGCAACATGTGCATCACAATCATGTCGTTGAGTGTTAGTATGTTAGTTTCTTGTGTGTCTGGTTTAGAGTCTGTTTCTTGCTTGGGGACAAGCAAGAAGCTAAGTTTGGGGGTGTGATGAGTGTCTAAAACGCTCATGTCATACCCGCATCCTTACTACGTTTTAGCTCTATTTTATATCTTAATAAGTGCATTATTGCCCAATATTTGATTTTTGGATCTTGTGTGCATTGCAGGTGAATAGGGTGGTCTTCAGAAGCTTTTTGGAACTGCAAAGAAGAAGAAGTGGAAAACTAGCAACAACGTCACATGTCGCAGAACGTCAAGTACTTCACATCCGTCAAACAAGAAAAAGTCGGTTGAGCGCACCTTAACGCTAATTTACGCCCCAACGCCACGACGCTTCCCGCTGATTTCTCGTCGTAATTATAAAAGCATGGGACCTAATTTTGAGGTTATCGAAGAACGTATCGGACGTGAGTGCTGGAAACGGCAAAGAAAGAACGAGAGATCTAAAGACTATGTTTTCGTATTCTTCAAACTTATTCATGATTTATAGAACCATGCCTCGTATTAATTCGACATGTTCTGTGAACTATTTATAGGTTTTGTTGAACCCGTTCAATTGTATGGATTAAGGTTTAAATTTTATATTATTCAGCTTATTCATGATTTATCGATTGCTTTACGCCTATGGTTTATTTTCATGGGCGATAGTTCGGGGCCAACATCGATACGAGCACCTCATCCGAGATCGTATGATACAAGGGACTCCTGTGATATGAGTAGAGCAACCCTTGGTCATCAATCGGCAAATAGAGATATATCTCGATTCCGGTGATGCATGGCGACATTAGGTTTGAGCATTTAAGAGTTTTGAGATGGTTCAAAGTAGATGCACCCCAACCCTATCATGAGACAAGCGGATATACCTCGAGAGAGGATATCTAGTAGGCACGATCACCCCGTCATCGAGAAATCATTAATAGACTGAATAGTAATTCCTCTAGGTAATAATCCATCAAATGAGGCAGGGGGAGGCAAAACCCTAGTTTTCACAACAAAGTAATTTCACAAGTTAGTTAGATTTAGTTTTAATCTCATACATTAGTTAGACATTCATTAAGAGTTTAAGTCCAAATAATATCGCAGGGCCAATTTCAGTAGTCAACGTACTTCTCCCTGTGGATCGATATCCGTACTTGGGTACACTATATAACTTGATACGACGTGTGCATTTGCGTACATAGGCGCTTTACCTAGCTTACACAAATCACACATCACGCTTCGCCTATCACCAGGAGAGACCTTCGCCAACTCTATGTGACTGGCTCTCGACCCCACTAATGTCAACTTCCCATTAGATTTACCAACCACCAAGGAAAAAATTACACACAAATCGTAAGAGAAGATGTCGCTTCCTCGGCGATACCAACCTAGGGTTAAGAAGGGAATCGGGGTGTAGAGGATCGTGATAGATAGGTTAGATAACCTCAAAGGGACATCATAAAAAGGTCAAGGTTAGTGTTTGAATTTGATGGCAGATGATCCTAATGTTTTTTTCGATTGGTTGTTATTGAGGAATATTTTTATTGGTATGAAATGATTGATAGTGAACGGATTCGCTTGTTAAACAGAACAACTAATTCCAACTAAGATGTACCGGATGCATATGTTATAAGACATGATTCATTCAGGAACTACCCATCACCCAATGGGGCTGTTATGAGCAAAGTTGCAAGAAAATACATTTCCATCATATAAGTCAATTGTTCTCCAACATGAGATTAATCTAAAACAATGCACTCACGGGAAGCAACATTCTGCTAAATTTGAGAAAGCAGCTTAGGTGCAATGAGTTCCAAGGGTAAGGGATCACTCAAGGTTCATTAGTTTGTTAATGGTCTCAAGTTCGACATTCAAAGGATGATTAAATTGTACGCTCCACACCGTAGAGGTATAAAAAACCTTAGAAGTCGAAGTTCAATAGACCTCATCTGCACACATTGTTAGTCCAAGACACAATCCATGTCATCAAACAAGAATACTAGCTCTAATACCATTAGGAAGCCAAGAGTCTAGCTCATGTAACTCTCTTCCCGTTGCTTCTCCTTATCGAGCCCATAAGGGTAATTCATCGATTGTCTTCATAAGCGTCACCAGCAAGGGTCATATTGCATTTTTGCTGTCCCTAACATGCATTAGCCTTAGATGTTGAATGAGAATGGAGGATGAGGAAGACCAAATTGTTGATCTTTTTAGATTATTCGCATGAAGATGATCTTCACATACTGCATGACAGCTGTGTTTATGGTTAGATGTGTGCTATCCAATAACTTATAGATAATGATAATTGAATACATTAGTATTTTCACACAAACTATTGTAGGAGGATAAGAAATGTAAGTTAGTGACACGGGGGTAGTCTAATAAATGTGGTTTCTAAGGATATAATTGTTAAACCTTAAAGTAGAACCACACATCTAAATCCTTTTAAAGTAAAGATGGGTGAATGACCATACTTTGCCTGGTCACCAAAGGTGTCTAGTCTCTATTCAAATGGGGGATTATAAGGATGAATCTATCGATGTGCTACCCATGGATGTCATTATATTCTTAGGCCGCCTTATTTATGATCTTAATGTTACCAATTTTGGTAAAGATAATATTTATTCATTTAAGTACATGGTAAGAACATTATTTCGGTATCTACTAAGCCTAAAGGTTGCAATGGTAACGTAATATCTCTAAACTTCTTGAACGAAAGTCGTATATTTTAAAATGTAAAGGAAGTTTCGAGAGAGTGGAATTACACCAGGTGCTTAGTATTGTGGAAAAAGGAGTTCCATCTGATTCTTCACAGTCAATGCCTTCCGAAGTAAGAATTCTGCTAGATGATTTTGTTGGATATGGTTTGATGAGCGCTTAGTGAACTACCACCTTTAAGAGACATCCAACATGTGCTGAAGGGGAGAGGTTCCAGTTCTCAATCGTCTAACAGCTTCATTATAGGGATGAATCCTAAAGAGAGAGAGAGGAATTTAATAGGCAAGTAGAAGGACTTTTTGAGAGAGGCTTTGTTAGACATAGCCTTAGAGTACATGATTATATTTTGATTGTTGTTGACAAGTTTTCTAAGATGGCACATTTAATTCCGTGTAACAAAACCAATGATGCTTCATATGTTGCTAAATTATTTTTTAGAGAACTTGTTAAGTTGCATGGTTTGCCTTCCACTATCAGATTCGATAGGATGTGAAGTTCATTCACTTATTTTTAAATTGTTTTGATGACTTACTTTTAAAATTTTCGACCGTTTATCTTCAAATTGAGGTTGTTAATGAATTGGGTGATATGCTTAGATGTTTGGTCAGTAAATAAGTGTGTTAAATTTCATTTTGTTTAACAACCGAGTTTGCTTTATAACAATTTCGTTAACCGCTCAACTGTTAAAAGACCTTTCTACATTGTTACGGGTTACTTCCACCCCGCACACCCATTCATCTTGCTCCTACCACACCTCACATGCTAGAAATCACTCGAGAAAATCTCAAAAAACACATCCATGACTTACATGTTGAGATTAGGCGCAGATTTCTAAGTAATGAAGTATATAAACTCGGCTGCCGATGCATCGTAGATTCCAAGGAATTAATGTTATGAATACAAGTCATGGTTTACATTCGTCCTAAAAGAATTCCAAAAACGTTTTCAAAAAAACTTTATACAAGAGCCATGGGCCCTTATTCTATCATTCGTAAATTGGGATCTAATGCATATCTTCTTGATTTGTCTAATGATGTGAATATTAGCCCTGTTTTCAAGGTAGAGGATTTGCTACCTTATCGAGGCACTTTTGAGCCTTCTACTTTGCCTTCTAGTGTATTCCAGGTGAACTTAGCAAAGGTGCATCCACTATGCCTTCGTTACAGTATTCTAAGGAGTTGGTGGATATTATCCTTGATGATGAGTTTGTGACTTCTAGAGATTACAGGTTTTCTATCATTTCGTCACTCTGGAAGACTGCTTAATTCGATGCTACTTGGTTACAGGAGGATGATCTTCGCCATTTGGATCTTTTGTTGTCGATTTCATACCTTCCTCTCACTTTCGGCCGAGTTCCTTTCAACCGGAGGGAATGATGGGGAAAGCGGAGTAGGCCTACATTTCCAAAGCCTAGTATGGTTCAGTCAGGTGTATCGATCACCGACTTATAGTCTCGAGACATAGCTGTCATGGTATTGGCCACGACGGCCGACACGTTAAAATAAGATGATTAAAACATTTAAAATTCTATTTGATTTTTATATAAATTATTAGAAAATAGATATAATTAAGTAAGATATAAATTTAATAAACAATTTTTATATTTAACATTATTTAAGTGAAAGATAAATATGTTAATGCTAACAAAAGAAATTATTTCAATATAATTGCTCTTCAATAAAATTAAATTTATATTTGTAAAATAAATTACATAATTTCTTCTTCTATGTGGTTAATATTGAGGTCAGAGGTTAGATGTATTTTTCTGGGTTGAAACAAGATAAAAATGGGGGCTAGTAGGCTTGGATATGGAAAATACAGAATTTGGGCCAAATAACGTCGTTTCATCCACACAATTTTTTTTGACCAAAACATTTAATTAAAATAACGTGTCCTTGGTTTGTTCAAATCAAAACGACGCTGCTTTGGAAGTGGTTGTTTAAAAAGGGAAACTTTCTTTCTCCATTTTCGACGACAGTGAGAAAATCAAAAAATGAAGAGGAAGAAGGGGAAAAAGAAGAGGAAGAAGAAGAAGAAGGGGAAGGAAACCTACCTGCTCCAAGGTGCTGTCCAAGGGTCTCTTCACCCTAGGCTCTACTCCGACGCAGGACTCGGCTCAGAGGAGTCCTGCTTCATCTTCCAGCTTCTCCCTTGGGTGTTAGGTTTTGTTTTTTTAAATTTCCCTTCTTCAGCTTCTTTGTTTGAATCGCTTCTTTGAGTTGAATATGAAATTTCAATCAAATCTCTACAATTTCGGATTTTATTCTTTCTTTTGAAATTTCCACGCGGTATCAGTTTCTATGTTACTTTTCGTAGAATCTCTCTCAAATTGGCTTCTTTTGTTTGATCTTTCATGTCGTAGTAATGAGATTATTCTATGTATTTTAACCGATTTTCACCAAGTTGATCGAGTCTTCTTGCGAACTCGGTCGAGTCCACCGAGTTTTACTGAGTTTTAGCCGATCCACTCTCTGTCTCGTATTTGGAACCGGGGATCGACTCCTGCTAGGTCCCGAGTCAAGATTTAATTGGTCGAGTCGCATCTACTCTACCGATTTTTGAACCCCGAGACCGACGAGATAGGAAAACCTACATCCAATGAATGATTTTTATGAGACATTTAGCTATTTATTTAATCATACTTTTTCGCCTAATCCTAAGTCCAGACTGTTAGAGTTTTCTATTATGCTTAAAATAATACTTTATGTGCCATTGTTTTCGGGGTAGACTTGATATGATATTAAAAACTCGAGAACTTCGTTTTGTTTATTTGTTCACTTTCTTTTTTATTTTATTATTCTTTATAGCCGAGCTAAATCACATGATTGGATGCAACAGCCTTTTAAAGAACGAATGAGCTGGAATTTAAAACTTAAAAATCCCTCAAACGTTGAACCCTGGAACGAGAAATTTGCTATTTGCCTCTGGTTCCTTTGGAAATGGAGGAATGAGGAGGTCTTCAATGGGACGAGCTTAAGCTACAGAAAATTCACTCAGCCTCCCATTCTCAGAGATCATGGAAGCCTTCGAATCAAGCTATAAAGCCTTAAAAGCTTGGAGAATTACGGCTAGTGGATTACTGGAACCAATTTCCTTAAGGATGGAAGAAGCTTAATGTCGACGGGAGCCTTGACCAAGTCTGAAAATTGCAGGGGGTTGGAGGATCTCTTAGAGATGATACAGTGGTCTGGATTGATGGGTTTACTGCTTAACTGGGTGACTGTTCTATCGAGATAGCCGAGACTTAGGCCCTTCTCCACAGACTAAATATAGCTTGGCGAAATGGAGTTAGAAGGCTGATCGTTGAAATCGATTCCATACAAGTGTATAACTGGATGAAGGATAGAGAGAATATAAAGGAGTCTCTGCAGTGAATGTGGCTATGAGTGGGCGGAGTGGCTGCAAAGGACTACGTTAGCCTTATTACGTCTTCAAAGAAGGAATTGTGTAGTATACTCATGGCCAAGATGGCCTTGGTGGTGCCTCACAAAGAGCTGAGATTATTAACTAATGGAGGGCTTTGAAAATTTCTCCAGTGTGATATTTTAAGAATTATGAGACCAAGAAGAGCTTACTGCAGTTTGCCCTTCGTGTACGTGGATGAGCCTCCTCCGGGTGATACAAATAAATAAATAAATAAATATATATATATGCTTGCCTGATACAAATGCAATCTAACCCAAATTTTATGCGGCTTATAAAATTTAAGGCCAATAAATCGCCAATTTGACCGACCTTTTACCGCCTACGCTTATCGTCTGCTGTTTTATCATGCACTCTGTTATTTAATTTTTTAAGAATTCATCAAGAATTTAAATTTTTACATCATTCACATAAAAATCGATATTTCTTGCTATCTCTTTTGTATGTTTTAAAATAATAATTATTATAATATATGATTAATATATTAAACTTTGCTGTTTTAACTATTTTATTTTTACTTAATGTATCTTTCTAATATAATTTATATGATAATTCTAATATTTAAAAATCTTGTATGAAAATTTAGAATTAAATAAATTACATTTTAATATTAAATATATTTTTATTTATCTCATTAATCATATTTTAAATATTTGCAATTTCATTTTTTTTATTTATCCTTTAAATTTTATTCAATCATATATGTTTTTTTTTTTTTATAAAAATGAAATTGTACTAGTTTATAAATTAAATTAAATTTAATAACTAAATTATAAGTATATTTTAATAATTTTATTAAGTTTAGTGTTACAACAAATAATGTTATTTTTAAAATAATTGGTCAAAATTATATACTAATTTTTTCCCATTATGATTATATATCTTTTAGCAAGATAGCTTTTCAAATAAATATATTTCATTATTATACAAATAGACATGCATTAAAAATATTTTTTATTCCAAATATTAATAATAAATTTATGTCATAACATTCTAAACCACTTAGTCAGATGTATTTATAACCTCAACCATCGTTGAGATATATATATTTCTAATATAGAATCATATATGTTATTACTGGATATAATGGTAATGAAGATTAAAAGCATATGGTATTTCATTCGATACTTCAAATCGCTTTTCTCAAATATGTTATTAAGTCATACTATCGCTTTTATACTCTTTAACTAGTTAGTTTTTTATTTTGGTTATAACAATGTTCTAGCATTATTTATTTATTTATTTAAGTTTGTTTACTATTATTATATTGTTTAGACTCAATCATTTTATATATTAATTATTATTATATATTTGGCAACCCGTATAGGTTGGGTTGTACTGATTGAAAACTAGCCCGAATAAAAATAGGCCAGATTAGTCCAACCTATTTTGGCTGTAGCCCAAAATGTGAATTATATTTTCATAATATTAAATTCGTTACTAAAAAATATTAAAATTATTAAATTCCTCACTAAAAAACTAACAATATTAATAAAACCAAAATAAACATTTCCTTATGGATGTTCCTGAAGCTAACTTATATCGGACTGTGAACACCTACTATGGTTGGCTAATCGTTGAGCTACAACACTCTCTACCCTTAGAAGTGTTATAGGATATCAATATTTTTATTCTAAGAAGAGACATTATAGGGAGGGATAGCTTTGTTTGGAGTTTATCTCCTTCTTATAGTTTTTCAATTAAAGATGCATATACTGTTACAAGTTCTTCGTGGGGTGTTACTTGTTAGTAACAAAATTTGGAGTCAAATTTGGCAAGTGAAGGTGCCCGAATGCTGCTTGTATTTTCTATGGTTGGTATATCAGGAAAGGCTGATGACTAATGTAAGACGACATATGATAGGCTTAGTGGCTACGACTAGGTCAACATCGTGCTCTATGGTAGATGAAACTTTATTGCACGTCCTGAGCGATAACTAATATGCAGAAGTAGTTTGGGGCTCATTACTGCCTCAAGCTATGTATAACAAAGCAAGAAGCATGTCTCTACTAAAGTGTATTAGGATGAATATTCAAGGAGGAATTAATGATGATCAGACTGTAGGTTGGGATGGTCGCTTCACTGTAACAGCATGATGGTAGTTATGGAAGTGGAGAAATGAAAGTGTTTTCTAATGAACACCAAACTCTGGAACATAAAATGATTTTCTTAAATAAGTTTTGGGTGGGAAATGAGATGATTTTTAATAAGGGTAAGTTAGCCTTGCCAAGTTGTGTTTTGTTAGCTTCCTTCCAGGTGGATGGCAGTAAACTAAATACATATGGAACCCCGAGATCTCCTTTTAAGTTTTAACCATGCGAGTGAAGGTGACTTACTTAAAGAATAGCAATGGATTATGGTTAGAAGGTTTTGCTTATAATATTGGCAAATGTAGTGCACCAGTCACTGAACTAAGGACGGTGTTGATTGGAATTGAACTAGCCTGGACCAAAGTTATCAAAGGGTTCAATTGGAGGTGAATTCTAAAGTGGTTTACCAGCGTTAACAAGTGTGCAAAACAAGTAGGGAATTTGCTTTTCAAATGCAAGGAAATATCAGGCTTCACTTGAGAGAGGTGGTTTCTCCCCACGTTTTCCGTGAAACAAATTGAGCTAGTCTGCTAGGTACTGACTCGCCTCCAACTGGCCTTCCATGAATGTGAGAAGCCCTCAAATGAGCTACAAGTTCTTTCCCATAATAGAGGAAGGCTTTGCCACTCCACAGACAGTTTAAGAGCTTTTAAGAGTCGCCCGCCCCCCATATCGTATTGAAAATAAACATTCCCCTTCATCGTTCCCTACCAAACATCATGTGAAATAACTAACTTCAATGACCTCACCGCACCAACACAAAAGAAGACAACATGAATGCGTCAATACACATTTTATAAGAGTTTGAAACCAAATTATTTAATAAAATCATAAATCGAGTGAGAAGGAATCCAAGCTCCGTTAGTAGGACTTCATTAATATAGAAAGAAACAAAAAAGGATAATTCATTTTGCAGATTGAAGGTGTAAGTAATGATGATGATACAGACATCTACCCACATGAAATTGTCTCAGATTACAGACACCACACTAACATCAACCTATCCTTTATTGTGCAACAGCTTTCAGGAAGCCAAGCAATCGCTTGGGGACATGGATTGAGGAGAGAGCCGTTTGCAAAAGTGTTCTTCATATCATCACAGTAGCTTCTTCTGAAATCTGAGGCACTCTCCAAACTACCTTCTAATAACAAAAATCATAGATCTTTCTCTCTACGACAATTTATATAGAATATAAAGACAGAAGAATTTTCCTGGAATACCCACCTACCACTACTCACACTTGATGGACCTGTATATATGACGAACAAAGAGCAATGATGCACGAAAACCTACAGTTCCAAGCATGAGGAAGAAGCCATAGCAAATGCAAGCCATGTACCCAAAGAAGAACGAAGTTTGCATGAAACCCGACATATCTGACCGTGCATAGTAATAATACAAGCAGTAGCCATATATAAATAAGCCCGTTGATCCACCACAGAGAAAAGACCTGTTGCAAATCAGGCACAAGGTTAGCTTCAGACACTGGAATATTATCTGTTCACGTTCATGTCCCCTATTATAGCAAAGGATAAGCAGACAATTCTAAGAAAAGTAGTTATTCAAAAACAAAGATGCTTAGGACTTTCTACATTTTTATTTTTATTTTTTTGATATGTAAGCTGTATTGACAAAAGAAAGGGTCAAACCCTAGAGTATACAAAGGAAAGAAAAACAAAAAAAGAGATGAGAAGAGGAACATATACCAACCACCCAAAACAAAAGCGGCTACAAAAGCTAGAAAATACACATAAGCAAGCTTACAATAAAATACTCCCCTCATAAATTATCCCTGCCCATAAAGTGAGGGAAGTTATGAAAGAATGTTTCAATCTAGTAGGAGAGAAACTATCATTATCAAATATTACCCTATTTCTTTCCTTCTAGATCGGCCCAAAGAAGGCAAGGAGGAGCTGCCTTCCATGTGTTTCTAGCATTCTTTCTAATGGGGAAGGTTGTCCATGCCAACATAAACTTTTAACCGGCGGGAGGATGCTTGCACCACTCCCCGGGCAAAGAAAGTATAGCTGCCTAAAAGCCCTGTGACTTAAGGGCAACAGAGTAGGGAGATGTGCTCCATGGTCTCCTCATCTTCTTTGCAATGGGACATCTGCTTGTAAGCTAGAATCCCCTTTTTTTTTCAACTGATCCATGGTCAACACCTTATTCCACCAAACCTCCCAAGTGAACACACTCTCTTTAGGGGGAATGCAACTGTTCCAAATTAGCCCTGCCGAGATAGCTTTAGAGGTGTCGCCTTCCAAGTGCCTATAGTTAGCTTTAACCGTGTACTCGCCTTTCTTATCCACTAACCAAAAAATTTTGTCCCGTTCCCTATGAGAGATATTTTTGCTGCCAATCAAGCTAATGTCTTTGTATTTCTTCCATTTCCAATCGTTGACTGGCTTGATAAATCTCAGTTCCATCCTCCTTGCCTCTTGTAGTGTCCTGCACTTCCCACTTTAGCCCCTTTTGAGGCAATCATAGCATACAATGTTAGGAACTTATCACACAGTAGGATTCCTCAACACCATTTATCCTCCCAAAATATAATTCGACCCCCATCACTCTGAAGACGAGCTACAATCTTATTTCACCATCGAGCTTCTTCTTCTAATATCCTTCCAAAGGACTACCCTAAAACTTCCTAGCTCTCCGCTGAGAACCAGCCCTTCTTCTATCCCATATTTCAGCTTAATTAGATCTTTCCAGGAAGGGTTGTCCTCCACAACTAGCCTCCAATTCCATTTACCGAGCAAGGACTTATTTAGCTTTTCCAACCTGAGAATACCCAAACCTCCAATTCCATTGATCACACAATGGGAATTCTCCACAACATTTATCCTCCCAAAATCTAATTCGACCCCCATCACCTAGCATGAGCTTACAATCTTATTTCAACTAATGTTTCCTTCTAATATCCTTCCAAAGACTCCACCTAAAACTTCCCTAGGCTCACGAGAACCAAATTCCTTCTTCTATCCCATATTTCAGCTTAATTAGATCTTTCCAGGAAGGGTTGTCCTCCACAACTAGCCTCCAATTCCATTTACCGAGCAAGGACTTATTTAGCTTTTCCAACCTGAGAATACCCAAACCTCCTTTCCTCTTACTACAATAATTATATACCACTGATTAGGGTGAATTTTTCTGTCTCGGGTTACCCCTCCCACTGTAGAAATCGCACGAATTTTCAAATCTAGACTTTACCTTGTTGGAACTGCATTTGTAGACAAGGTAAATTGACAAATTAGGAAAGATGCTCTTGATGAGGGTTAACCTTCCCCTTTTAAAATATATTGCCTTTTCTGGCAGCTTAGCTTCCGAACCTTTCCTCCACTCTGTCCCAAACTTGTAAAGAGTTACGCCTCATGCCTAGAGGAAGACCAAGGTAAGTGGAGGGTAGAGCTCCTGTCCTACACCCCAACTCAGAAGCCAGCTCATCTAGATTCTCCACGTTCCCAACCGGTAGGATTAAACTTTTCTCCAAGTTGATTTTCAAACCAGAAATAGCTTCAAACCATAACAAAATCCAACTGAGGTAAGCTAATTGATCCCTAGAATCATTGCAAAACACTAAGGTGTCATCCACAAAAAGCATGTGAGTAATCTACAACTACTCACCCAACCTGTTCGTAATTTTGAAGATTGACAAGAAACCCCCAAAGGCAAAAATTTTATCCACGAGGGGAGGAAACTCCATACTAATGATAAAATGTGCATGGGGAAAGGGGACTCTAGCCTCTGAGCTACCGAAACCCCGCCGGGCTACCATTTACCAACACAAAGAAAGATGCAGTTGAAATGCATCTCTTTACCCAATTGACCCACTTAGAACCAAACCCCATTTTTATAAGAATCTTTATGATGCAGTCCCAACTTATCTGATCGTAGACTTTTTCTATATCCAACTTTACACAAGGACCCTCTTCTTCCTTTAGCATGGTATCTATCACTTCATTTGCCAATGCTTGAAACTCCATAACTTGCCTACCTCTAATAAAGTATTTTTTGGGCTTCATTTATTAGACTGTCCATAACCTTCTTTAATTCATTTTGCAAAAAGACTTGCAATAAGCTTGTATGTTCCCACCGTTTATTGGGCTTATAATCCTTAAACTCCTTAAACTTTCCACCAGGAGATCCCATTTAGCTTAGTCTGCTGGATACAAACAAGGTCCACTCTTTGGGTTTTTAGGAAATCCTTGATGATTTTCCTCTTTTCGGAGTCCTTAGCCCCTCTAACATTCCAAGAAAGGACTCTTTGGGTTTCCGGCAGCCCCTCTTGCATTAAATTAACCTAACCAGCCTTCTGATTCACAGACCCATGATATGAAAAATGAAAAATCATATTAGTATCATCAACTTTTAACATTCCTCAGGACAGGTGATTTTAACATATTTTTGTAAGTACTAAAAAAATATTGAAGAAAGGCTGAAACTAACAATGGGCCAACAGGAAATGTACAAAGGGAATATAAGCAGAGCGATAGGCAATTTTAGCATTCCGTTTTAATGCAAAGAAAACACAGTAAGACACTTTACCTCGTCACATCTATCTATCAAGCAACCTAGCTTCAATCAGTGCTAGAGACGGTTTAAGTCATGGATTTTTTTTCCCATCGAATATTCTCCTCATGCCAATCTCAGATATCAATGATTATGAAGGATGGAAATGATGAATTTGTCATTCATGTGTATCTTTACCATCATTCGGGATGGCATTTCAAGCATTTATAATCAAATTTGTCAAGCAATTTTCAAACGCAATCACTCCCAGAGGGTTGTTAAGTCACAAGTTAAAACTCTAGTGATTAATCATAATAATTTACATTTCCAATATCCCAAAATCCATCTCAAACTCAACACATAATGAAACAAGAGAAAAATATGATAGCTTAGAAGATTTCAGCAACAGGAAAGCAATCTGCTAAAAAATGGGAAACAAAGATTGATGCAACAAATGGGAGGGAGAACAGCGAGAACAACTAACTTCTACTAAGAATGCTATTGGAGGAAGGAGACTGGAACGGGAAGGCTAATGGTTGGGAAATTTAGAAGACACTTCCAAGTTGGGGAAATGTACAGAAAGGACAAGAGATCTTAGAATAGAATAAAGAAAGGCAGTGAAGTCTGTCAGTTTCTTACGTTGTGAGATTGAAGTAGATTTGCTAATAAAGAAATTTAAGGCTCTAACACACCCTTTGAAGGATGAAAATATCAATGTGTGATACATCAAGAGTTGAATTACGGATGCTTTGAGATGTATTGGAAAACATTACAGAAATTATGACAAGAAATTTTTTTATATATACACAAAAAAGACATACTGATTTCAATGCATATTGAATTTATGCATATATATATATATATGCATACGTGTGTGTGTGTTATTGTATAAGCATAATGTATATATAATTTTTTATTTGAGAAGCAAAATATTAACAGAAATCTTAAAAGGAAGCAATTCCGTCATCAGAAATCTTAAAGGAAGCAAAGGTGGATTCAATAAACACATCAAGTCATTGTCACATGATTTCACGACTGGGTTGTCTTATGCTTAGTTACCTTGGATCTTAAGCCCTTTAGTGCACATGAGTGAAATCTTTTAAAGGAAAAGCGGGATGCCAAGCTTGCATGGCATCAAGATAATGAGCAATTTTTCCACAAAATTGTTGAAGATTGGAAACCAATGAAAATTAATAAAAAAAATCTAAAATCTTGGCAACAAAATTATGGCCAACAAGATTCTAACATCACCAATATTTTGTGAAATTTTCAACCTTGATTGAGAACATGTTTTTTCACTTGGGAATCAATTTCTGCAAAAATCTTTATGATATGCAGATATACATGTCACTGAACAGGGGGACAATGGTCAATGGATGTAGCTTGTGCAAAAAGAGTGAAGAGTAAGTTTATCACAATTCAATTCATTGTGTTAGGACAAGAGAGTTACGGAATTTTTAATTAAGAAAAGTTGTTGGTCCAGAAAAAAGCAACTATGATTGTTTTTTGAGTAATTACTTTTTTTAAGTCTTGCATTTACAGTACAATTATTTAATCCTTACTTGTATGTGAGGCAAAAATTCATCAACAGAAAGGTAAATACATAAGTTAAAAGCATGCATACCTCCACCACCATTCATGATCTTCAGCAGCAAGTTGAAAGTATGTCAGGGCCACAGTAATAAAAGCTGTCACTATCAATAGAATAATGAAGACAATAAACAGGATGCTGTATATGGTGTAGATCCTGTGACCCCATACACTAGCAAATATGTAGTAAAGCTCAATGTAGATGGCACTAAAAGGCAAAAACCCTGCCATTGCCATCTGAGGGATAGTGCTCCTGTACCAAGGCAGTGCCGGAATCTCTCGGGGATACTTTGTAGTGCGGCAAGGAGCTTGGAATTCAGCCTTGCTATTTTTCCCAGCAATTCCACCCAACACAAGCAATGGTGATGTCACCAACGTCCATATAAGGACAATTACCACAATTGTGCCAAAGGGGAGTGCTGCAGTTGCACTGTAAACAATTGCAACAGTATTAAGGAAGCAGAATGTAAGGAATAGAGGAGCACAGAAAAGGCATCCTGTCAGCAACAGATTCCTGACCTATAAATTCATTAGCCAGAAAACTCAATTAGTCATCTCATGGACAAACTTTAAGCAGAAGTTAAAAAAGAAAAAAAAACCATTGCCAACAAAAACTCATTGGCATAAAATTCAGTTGCTCCTCTGCTGACAAGAGGTTGCCAGTATCCTGCTATCCCAGATGTAAGAGCATAGATGACCACTAGTGCAGTGAAAAGTGCTCCTCGGTTGTATGGATAGAATACACCCACTAATGCAAGAATAAAAATGAACACCGTACTGAAATTGCATTGAAGAAAGAAGAATACATTAATTAGTAGCAGATTCAAAGAAAATTGTGGAACCAAGCTCCAGACAAGATGGCTTTATGAGTTACTTACAGTGTAAACAACTGGGTGCCAGATCCAAGAGCTGCAGCAAACAAGGATTTGTACTTTGGGTACCGGAATACATCACCATGAATGTACTTCCATCCAGTTTCTTCTTGGTCATCAGCTGATTCCTCATCATGTGCATACCTTAAAAAAAAATAAACATCATATCAAAAAGGAAGACTCACAAATACTTGTTTCATTGCAGCCATAAAAATTAAAATATATATATATATATTCCATACTTAATAAAGTCATTCTTAAGGACTCGCATGAGGATTGTCGCAAGAAACCCAGTTAAGAGTAGAACCGTCACACAAGAGTTTATAATGGAGAACCAATGAATCTCCAAGTGATGTGGCATTGAAGAAGTTTGAGAGTACTTTTCCATCCTCTTCTCAAAAGGAGCATCAGTTTCTGTCCATTTCACAGTGTACATGAACTCCACCTCAATCTCCTTATCCTCTGTCACGTCAACCATAGAATGAGGGTCAGTTCGGGCATTGATCTCAATCACACGTCCCTTGTTATAACGAATATCAAACTGGATGTGCTTGTACAAGAAGTATTTGTACTCGCTTGGGTCAGCTTTGCCCTCCTTGTCGACCTTTCCAATGAACCCCCATATTGGCAAGTCATCATAGTACATTTGGAAGTAATAGTCCTTAGCAACTGCAGCTCGGAACTGTGCAACTTCTTCTTTTTTAAGCTTCTTTTTGCATACTACTTCAGAGTCTTTCTCTCTAAGGAAGTCAAGTTTGTATGGAGCACTGACAAGACGATCTCCATTCAACACCTCACCAAGAGCTTCTTTCTTCTCTTTAATGTGAGCTGCCATTGGATTCATTCGATAAATTAAAAAAAAAAATTGTGGATCCTTATGATTCTGATCGTTCCAACAAAAAATTGTCCGCAAATTTCTCCTAGTAAAAGTTTTTTGGCTCCACTTGAGGACATTTTACATTGAAACTTGACAGAAATCTAACACTCATCCTCAATTCGCCATTAGGGAAAATATTGCCAGAAGAAAATTATTATTAATTTTATTGAGAATTTTTCAAGGAAAAACGAAGCCACTTATAAAGCCTCATATATTTCAGTTCATGATTTTTATCTGAAGCTTTAGACTTTTTGCAGCGTCTCTTCGTCTTGTACAAACTTTGCATAGCAGTTCAATTGACAACAAATGAAAAAAAAGAAAAGCAAATAACAAATGAAAACAAGAGAAGATCAAAACCTGGCGTGCAGAATGGAAGATCGAAATACCGGTAGGTTTCACTGGCATCAAACAACACAAAAAAATAAGCACATCCAGGATAAATAATAAACAAATACACTCATCCGTTACAAAAAAGAGCTCCATTTGGTTGCTGAGAAAATGTATGAAAAGAAAAATGAACGTAAAATTCTAAACCCACGCACTTCCAGACTGCCTCGCCATCACCTCAACAATGCCTAATATTTGCATTGGGCTCAACCACGAGGGTCAATTTCGCTCCCTCAGGCCCCAAATGATGAAAAACCTGAAGCCCTCAATTTGATCCCACATTTTCTCAGCAACCACAAGCACAAAAAGACAAAAAGGCTAAGAAAACGATACGTAGATTTGGAACCCTTCACATATTCCAGATCCAAATCCCAGATCTAGCAATCAAATGAACACCCAAAACCCTATAAATCAGAAACAACAAAACTAAGAGTAGATCGGTAAGTATGGCTAGACGGAATCACCTGGGGTTGTGGAAGGGGCCGACCTTGTTGGCGTAAAGCGGAACGGCCTCACCAGTTTTGTAGCGATGACTGGAAGCATCAGATCTCACTTGGCTTCCACCGAGTAAGAACAGAACCGCGACCATCAGAATCACCATAGCCCTCTCCATTTCCTAGAGATTTTCAGATTTCAACCGACCCGAACAGAGACAATAAGGAGAAACGTTTACGGGGGTAGGGGGGCTAATTTCTTTTCATTTTTATATGCGTTGAGGTGCGTTTGGAAGCGCAGAAACCAGATCTGTTTTCAGATCTCAAAAAACGCATCGTTTTGGACAAAACGCGGTCGTTCCATGACAAGGACCCAAATGTCATTTCCATCATCTCTTTGAATTGGATGTTTATTTTAATCATGCTGCAGCGGCAGGTACTGCGCCCTCCAAGTCTGTAAAAGGCAGCCTTTTTACTTGACATCGCTGAAACCCGCCACCTGTCATTAATTTATTATTATTATTTTTTAAATGGTAATCATCACAACGTTTCTTTATTTTCCTTTATTGTTCTTTTGATTTTGTTTCATATTGACAAATTTTAAATGCCCCATAATTATACATTTATAATTTATCTGTTCCTATTTAATGCGATCCTGTGGGAAAGCTCAAAGCATACGTTTTTTTTGGAAATTATACACCTACCAAAATAAAATAAAATAAAATAATGATTCTAATAAATTATTATCTAGTTTGGCATTTTCTATCATCACTTGCTAAATTAAATCCAAATGATATATGCTTCTACTTTTTTTTTTTTTTTTTTGAAATGATGTATGCTTCTTCTTGATTTTTGGAATTTTGTATGAAAGCATAACTTGGATTTTGACATATTGTAAGATTAAAAATTTCTCAAAAAAATTATTACTTAAAAAAAATGAAAATTCGATTTTTCAATAAAAACAACCTACCGAAAATATATGACTACAAATTCAATCCAAAAATAAGTGATATTAATATTTGGAACCAAACTTGAGCTTATAGAAGAATATTTAGCTTTCAATCAGTTTTATATTACAAATATTATTTTTAAATAATTTTCTATTTTGCTTTTGAAATAATTTTCTTGTTTCATATAAATAATTATAAATATCTTGATCATATGATAGTAGAGGAAATTTTAAGTCACTTTTAATGTTTGGTTCTAAAAATCCATTGATATCTTTTAAAGTTTTTTTTTTTTTTTTGAAAGAATATCTTTTAAAGTTTTTTTTTTTTTTTTTTGAAAGAATATCTTTTAAAGTTATGCATTCCATCACTTTAAAGTATTACCTATATGATTACCTTTTTTTTTTGAGAATGATTACTGATTTACTTGCAGTCATTTTATAGTCAATGAAAATTAAAACTTTGGTTTTATTCGTAATTTTTTATGATTAAAAAAAATTATTTTCATATCTAATCTATGATATTTTAATAACACCGTCGTTTACACATGTTTATTATTTTAAAAAATAAATGATAAATGATAGGGAGATTTGATTAAATAAACTTTTGAAAACCCAAAATCGAAATCTAACATTTCATCAAATTTTAATATGATTTTGACAAGAACTGTCTTTTCTTTTGCAAAAATAATACTTTTTTTTTAAGAAACAATATAAATACATGAAATAGGAAAAAAAAACATTTTTGTTCGAAATGAGTTATTTTTCAAGAAAAATATAAAAGATGTTAGAATCACAAATTTAAGAGTATTTTATGTCTTTTAATCAAATATTTTTAAATGATATTTTAAACTTCTAAAAATGATTTCATTTTCTCTAAAAATATGGTTTTTTTTTAAACTGATTCACTTCACATTATTACATAATTATGATACCATAATTATAAATTTAAAAATAGTGTTTGTTTTTTATTTAATCTTTACGAATACCAATTTTTTTAAGCTTGTGTTGAATATCGGCTTAATATCGTTAAGTATTAAGTTGTTTATTTTTAACGTTGGGTAGCAGTAGGGATAATGACATGACCGGATTATTCCAGCGTCTCACATTGCCTCGTTCTTGATGTGGTAGTTCAGTTTAATTGTAATCGGGTTTTTTAGCGATTTAGGTTTTATTTTAAATAAATCTGAGATTGGGTATTATTACTCCCCGCTCATACGATTATATTTTTTTAAAATAAATTTTATTTTATTTTATGTTTTAATATAAATAATAATAATAATTAGAATGTTTTTTTAATAAATAATTTATAAAAATTCATAATATTTTTATTTTTTATGAAATATATTAATTTTAATATAGTAAAAATAAAAAACAAATATAAAAAATTTAAAATAAAAAATAAAAACAAAAATCAAATATATACGGGACGGGTTTGAGAATTTTACCGAACCTCACTTAAGCGCTTGTTTAATTTTTAAATGAAAAAGTTTAGAAATTGAGAAAAATAGAAAAATTCGAATTCGGGGATGAGACCGTCGTCCGGCGCCTTTCATTCAATAAGTAATAGTAATCGATATTCTTGCCTTTTCGCTATTTGATAAAAATAAAGTTTTAACATTTTTCGAAAAAGTCGAATATTTTATTTTTTATATTGAAACTTTTTTAAAAATTTAGTAATAAGTAGTGAAAATTTTAAAACGACATTTATCTTGAAAGTTGAATAGCTTTTACGTATTAAGTTAAAAAGCAAGCAGCTTTAACATACATACACCTATACCTTTATTAGTTAAGTCACGCCTCAAGGGCTCTCTAAAAAATATTTTAGTAAGTATGATGAGGGGATATAATAATTGTTACAATAGAAATGGGAAAGACATGTCCATTTTAAATTATATGGTCCAACAAATTTACAATAAAAAAGGACAAGAAAAATACACTCCATATGTTTCATTGATTGGGCAGAAGTGAGATGTAAGGAAACTCACAACAACATAGAATGACAATAAGTCGTCTTGCAATTACTTTAATCAAATCTTACTTTAAAAAACAGCCAGGGTAGAGTTAACGACAAGTAACCAAGTCAACCGGTTTAGCGTGGAAATGATAAAGGGTAACAATATAGAATTTTCTATTTTTTATTTAAATGATATTTATTTATTTTTTAAAACTAATAACTTTTTAATAATAAACTGTATACTTGATTAGGCTGAAACTAGCATTTTTTCGTGTCTGTCATTTTAAAGTTGATTATCTGGCAATTTCCGATGAGTTAAACGAGGTGTTAAATACGAATTTCTCTTGCTGAATAGTGTTTTGGCACCTATAAACAGTGTTTTTGCTTTAATGGTAGGTGTCAAAATGGGATGTCATTTTAATAATTTAATGTTTTTTATTAAAAAAATATAATTAAACTTGCCAAATATGGGATAGAATATAACCGTTGAGAGGAATAATAGTGGCCTGTAGTTATTTTGCGTCTGTAGTCTCTCTCACGGAAATTTATCGAATATCTGCACCAAACAACTGAATATAAAATATATCATTCTTTTTTTTTCAATTTCGTAATTAATACATACTAATGAAGTTGCATTTAATGTTAAAAAAATAATTCATTTAAGGTCTAAATGATCATCATCATGCTCTATTTATAATCTTTGCGGCACTGACCATAAACAATAAAATTGAAAATAAATATTCAATTAACACTAAATATTTGATTCAAGTATAATTATAATCTTTAAGAATTTAAAGGTTATTTATTAAGTTCTTCATTAAAACATTTTTTAAGAAATGTTTTATTATTGTTGTGAGGTCTGTCTTAAGGATAAAAAGTGTAATGTAAAATAAGGGTGTAAAGGAGGTACTAGACTCGAGTTCCTGAAGTGAATAAATGTAAAAAAAAAAAAAAAATTATTGTTATTTATATCTAAAAAGATTTATGTTTCAATCATGGTTGGCATCTTCTTCATTTTCTATTGTCATTTTCTCTACATCCATTTTTTTTTTTTATCCACTTTTCATTCTCATCTTCCCAATTTTCCTGATTATCGACACAATATTTGATCGTCATTTTCATAGATGGTGCCATTTATTGGCCTCTTTTGTTTGCCGCAGATGTCATTTTTATTGAGGTGGTTGGGAGTAAAGTTCAAATCATTCTTTGAGCAGAGTATTCACAAATTTTAGGTGGTTGTTGCATGCTATCAAGTGAAATAGTGTCAAAGCCGTTCATTTTAAAGTGTGCCGTCCCTGTTTAGATTTATTTTTTGTTTTTAAGTTTTTTTATATTTGTTTTTTATTTTTATTATATTAAAATTGTATATTTCATAAAAATAAAATATTATGTTTTTATAAATTATTTATTAAATATTATAATTATTATTATTTATATTAAAATATTAGATAAAATTATTTTTAAATATAGTGGCTAGGAGTGGGGTATAACAATACCGAACGTGCGAGTTAGAGAAAAGAAACAGCCCATTTAAAAACCGATTAAGCTTAAATCAAACTCATCCCATTGGTAAAATGGCAAAAATAACGCCAACAAGATTTCAAACCGCAATTATTAAGAACCATTTTGTAAAACGGGAAAATTAATTTACGAAAAATGGTAAAATGGTAATTTCGATAAAAATCCGAGAAAATTTTCTAGATCTCGAATGGCGAAGCAATTTGTAGTTGGAATCGATCTTCGCGAAATCCCCAGATCTGACGTCGAATTCGTCGAATTAGGAACGATCGAATTTGCGTTCCGAGGCCTTAGAGTGTCGGGTGCGAGTAAAACGGCTGTGAAGGCGTGTGATGTGACAAAGTCGCCTACTACGTGTCTTTATATGACACACATGTTCCGTGATTAAGAGAAATGGTGGAGATGAATGGGCTGGGCCGTAGTCGAAAATCAAACAGGGAATGATGATGGAATTTTTGAAAAATTTAAGTGAATAAGAAAAAAAGAAGAATAGTTTTCTTCTTCATTTGGAAGCACAAAACGTGCGGTGGGTGTGGGTTTGAGATTTTAGAGAAGATAAAACTACTTCTGCAGATTTCGGCGTTCGATTTGTCCCGATTCGTCGAGACAAGAAGCGAAGTCGATCTGTGACAAGGGCTGCAGCGTGGGCCCTTGGGTTGGTGGAGTCCGGAGCAACTCGAGGTAGGGATCTTCTCTTGGTTTGATAACTATTTGGAAATTTATTTTATGGATGAGGATTTGTTGAGTCTGAATGGCCGTGTTTTCGGTCTCAAAACCTTTGAACCGAGTGAAGAAATCCCTACTTGTGTGCCGTGAACAATGCTGATCCAAGGGTTTCATTGTTCACGTGATTTGTTGTGTGATTTTGTGTGGTTTGGGTGATTCAAAATGAATTGCTTGATTGGTTAATTAGTCCATGTGAATTAATTTTGATGTTATTGTTGTAAATTAAATAACATGATTTATGTGAATTAATTGTGTTAATATATGCATGTAAATATATTAGCATGGATTGTTTGGAATTGGCATAATGCATTCCATATACACCAGGGCACCCTAGAACGATAGGTATGAGTGCATGACACGAAAATGAAAAGAAAAGTGAAAACGATTGTGAAAGGAATTTCAAGAATGATTTTCCAAAGAATTGCTTTGGAGAGTGGTCCAACGAGTTCGGCGCCGGAGCGGACCCGTAGCGGTAGGAAAAATTATCCGGCCCGATTCACCTCGGGTAGTCGATATATTTAAAAACTTCGGTAGTGTGTTTTAAGAACAAAAACTTTTGTTTGAAAGCGTATTTTTGCTCGTGTTGGCTTAGGCATGTGTGAGGTCGATAAGGACTTGAGGCATGGGTTTGAAGCGTGTAGGCGTTAGTAGGATCATGTATTTGCTTAAGTGTGATTGTTCTTAATGGCGTATGCGCTTAGGTGGGGAGTAACCCATTCTGAGATTAGCAGCTACTGAGCTTTCTTCCATGCTGTCAAGGGATCATTATTTCAGGGAGTGTACAGGAGGACGACGCTCACTAGAGGCCGCGTTTTAGAAGAAAGCCGGATTGTAGCTTTGGTATTCGTTTTGTTTAACATGTATTAGAACTTTAAATTTTAATATATGTTTGAATTAAGAATGATTTATTAACTCTTGAACCATGTAATATAGTTGGTTGGGATATATTTTGTGAGTATTGATGTATGGGCCAAAGGGGCCATTTTACTCATTTATCCGTGTGTGGACCCGGTGTGGTCGGTGTAAAATATTGGGACAGGTTGTGTATCTTGGGTAGAGCTCCTCGTACAAGGGACTCTGCGGAGTTTTCATGAGTGGTGTCGGCTGGGTTATTTTTTTTTTTTTTTTTTTTTTTTTTTTTTTTTTTTCCCAGGCATCGCAGTATTTTGCGGGTTGACGAGTTGTCAACGGACCTGGGTTTTAGGGTGTCACAATTTTCATATTTTTGTGCAATGAATGAGAATAAATTTGTGATTTCATTTTTAATATTTGGATGAATTTTGATTTTTTACATCTTTTCAATCCTTTTGCATATTATGTTGTAGTATTTTGCTTTTACAAGGATTCGAGCCTAAAACCTCATGTTTCCGTCCTATCTTTTTTACCACTTGAGTCATGTCTCAAGGACATGTTTGGATAAGCTTAAATATTTAAGATTATATTGATTATTTATTTTATTTATGAGGTTTGACGATAATAATAATAATAATAATAATAATAATAATAATAATAATAATAATAATAATAATAATAATAATAATAATAATAATAATAATAGGAGTAGAAAAGAAATAAGCGATATATTTGTAGATCGAAATTTATCACGCATTATTTTTATTATTATTATTAAATTTTACTTTTGATTTTGTTATTAGTACTTATTATTATTTTATTTTATTTTTCAAATCTCCTCATTTCCTTACTCCTTATTTCTCTTTCTACCCATCCCCTATGGACATACTGTACCCAACTACCCCCTTCTCTCTCCACTTTTGGGACTCCCCCCTTCTCCAACCGGCCGCTTCCTCCTCTCTTATGTTCCTTCCTTCCTCTCTTCTTCCATCTCCTATTTTTTTCTTCCATCCTAGTTTCCCCTCATTTTTTTGCTCATACTCAAAGAAACCAAAGACAAAGACTTACGAAGGTAAAGACTCACTTCCTTTTTTCCTTATTTTCCTATATTTCATTTATTTATTTTTCGGACCATCACCGTCACCGGAAAAACATCCGGCCAGTCGACATCGACCATCCATTGCCAGCGGCGACCTCCTCCCTTCTCCCATCCTCCATTCTATACTCATTTCCCTCATTTTCTCATTTTTTTTCTTTCTCATTTTCTCATCCTTCAAACACTTGTTTTTCTCTTTACTTGACCAAACACCTACTACACTTTTTCTTTAGCATAAAGTTCACATATGTATATATTTATGGGATTGAGTTTTCTTTTATGGGCTATTATTGTGGGTACCACGGCTTTTTAGGCCCAAACCCACTACTCAATAGGCCAAGCGCCCGCACAGGCCCATTGCTTGGCCCGCCTCATGAAGGGCCCAAGGCGACCCATTACATTCGCCGTGCGGGAACCCAGAACAGGCGATCCACAAAACCGTGTGGATCCAGGAGTCCCCCGGCCCGGCCACCTCACCTACACTTATGGGAAAATACGCAAAGTATATGTTATCGTAAATTTCGCAATTTTAAAATCCTTTATTTGGAAGGATAATCCTTCATAAGGAAAAACATATATTATCAGTAAAAGGATAATCGCGATGGGAAAACGAGATTTTATCCCTTAAAAGAATAATCCTTAATAAGGAAAAACATATATTATTCTTAAAATAAAAACGGAGATTTGGGAACCGAACCATATAAATTGGGAGATCTTGCGAAGAAGGTAATACAATTCAAGCTATCTCAACTTCGCCTTGGCCTTTTCGGAATTTCTTGCATTGTCATCGGAGAGGCGGCGCGCTGCGAAAAATCGTTGGATAGCCTTTTTGTAGGTTCACATTCTTGTATTAGATGCCGGAGATCAGACGAACAAAATTGGTTCTTACAATTATGAGATTTATGTATGTTAATATGAAAAATTGTTGTTGGTGAATATGTAATTAGCTTAAATCTTACATTTTTCTCTTACTTTATTACATTTGGGTTTAATTTTGTGTTATTTATGTGTAATTATATTTTTTGTCTTAATAGTTAACTTGAAAAAAATTTGCATAGACTTTAGGTTGTCAAATATTAAATTAGAAGTTTTTTTAGATGTAATTTAGACTTTAATATATGAAATTGGTCATAATGAAAAATTAAATTTTGTAATATTTGAATTTACCCTAAGTTATCACTTTTGGAATTATTAATTGACATAATTTTTATTTAATTTAGTATGATTAAACGTTATAATTTTATTTTGAATTGGGGTTGTTGGAAAAAATGGGTTTGAGCATAATAAATTAGCTATCTTTGAGCTAAAACTAAAATGGGTCCCACAAACTCTTTGTAGTGGTTCCACATGAGAATGTGTTCTCCTCCATGAGGAGATGAAGATTATATTGAGGTTAAGCTGCGAACAAAGAAGTGAATTATAAATTGCATAAGCATGCGCAATGGTAAACAAGGTTTAAGAGCATGAAAAAAAGCTTGTGTCAGCAATCGGATAGAACAAGACTTTTAAAGGGTATACATACACCTACCTTGTAGTTGAGTTTGGACCCCAAGGGGCACCCTAGTTGTTAAACCCCGAGAAAATTCAATTTTCTAGAAAAAAAGCAAAATGGTAATTTTGGTCAAAATCCGGAATTTTCTAGATCTCGAATGACGAAACAGACTTCACCGTTGGAATCGTCTCGCGAAATCTAGCTCTGTATCGGTACGTCCAGTGCGAGATAGTTGGAATTTGCACGTTTTTCGAGGCAACGAGTGTAGTGGGGGACACTTGGCGCATTTGAGTGGCTCACGGTGTCTTAGCATGTCAGTGCGGTCGATCGGCTTGGTACAGTGTGAGGCCCCATGTGGACCCAGCGTAGCGTGATCTTGGTGGGAAATCCAGTAGATGGATAAGGGATAAGGTGTAATCCCATGAGCCACTTAGAGTTGGACATGTGGCATGAGAGACCAGTCGCCGTGATAATCTTGATGACTCATGCAGTGGTTTCGGAGAGGCAAAATAGAAGAAAGAGAAAAGGGTGAGATTTTTATGAGAAATACGCCTCAGAATTCAAGACGGACGCGTCGATTCGGCGAGGCAAGCAAAGTTACTCCCCACGGCCAAGAGCTTGGCGTGGGTGCAGTTTTAGGAGTTTAAATGAGCTCCTTGAGGTAGAGGTTTTCTCCTACTTGATTTACTCCTTGTTTAAGTGTTTTGTCAATGCTTTGGTTGATTTGAGGCCATGAGTGGCCGTTTGATCATTCTCGAACACCGAGACCCGAAATGTGAAAGAGGTACGACCCGTTTTGGACGTCGAGGCGTTTGAGCGTACTGCCATGATATGATAATTTAGCCATTAAATTATATTTTGGAGTGTAAAGGTCGGACATGGCCCATGGTTTCGGTTTCTAAAGTGGGGCGAAATCTTTGTCAGTGGGCTCATAGATGACCTTTGCTTTCGGTTTTAGGGATTGTTAAAAAACAATCCGGTTTCGCTCAGTTGGACTGAAGTGGTCCATGTGTGTTTGAAACAAAATATTGAATTGGATGGCAATTTGTGTGGAATTTAATCGTTAATGCATGAAATTTGATGTGTTAACATGATGTAATTTAATTTGTGTTAATATATGCATGTTGACCACACCCCACCCCCTGGCGGCGGGCGTGGCCACTCACAGCTCCCAGTAGTTACCTCTAACGACTGAAGTCTATTGAAACTGACCAGTATTGCTTGCTTAAACCCTCATAAAATTTTCTTTTTATTTATAACTTAGGATTTGGTAAAATCTTAGCGTGAACATTGTGTAATACATTGCATATAGTCATTCCAAATCTTGTATACATCCAATTTACTCTAAATCCGTATATCGAAACATGCTTGTGACATACAGCATTCTGCGACTAACTATGTACATACTGTGTCCATTATACAGTTTTCAAGAGTATGTTCTTACATAATATTCTTAATTTATTAACACTTGTACAATGTCGGGAGAAATCTGTGTTTTTCCAAGTCTTAACGTACCTGTACTTGGAAAATAGTTTTAATATACAGTAATAGGCTAAAAGCATTTCAGTGGAGTGTCTTTATAAAAATATTTTCTTTCAGGGCTTGTCTCAAAATGTAAACTCTCTTTGAAATATTTTCAGGCTTTACTTTGCTGCTTGCTTTAAAAATTTCTAAAACTTCTTTGCTTGCTTGCTTTAAAGTTGTAAACTTTAATACTGGCACAACATAACATTTTGCTTTTCTTTAAAAGCTTGTAAAACTATTATTTCTTGCTTGCTTAGAAGTTTATAAAACTTCTCATAATTTTCTTGCTTGCTTGCTTTATCTTGCTTGAAAAGTTTAAGCACTTCATGAAACGCTTTGCTTTAAAAGTTTACCGAAAACTACGTAAAACGAGGGCGCGAGAACGGCAGCATGCTTTGAGAAAATAAGCGGGGCACAGGCTCCAGCGGGTTTCTTTAAAATCCCATGGGAGCTTAACCGACGATCGTTTGAAATCCTAAGCGGGGCACGGAAATAATAGGTTGCTTTAAAACTCTCAGGAAGCACAGGCCCAGGGAATCGATAGTTGTTTTCAAGCGTATATCATGCTTGTAAAACATCAACCAGGCTTTATTTTTGCTAGCATCTTTGCAGTGAACACGAGGAGCGCGTACTCAAGCGGGTGCGGTGGAAGGACCTTTGTCCGCATTACCTTTCGGTGAATATGGTGGAATTGACCTCGTGTCGCCATCACCCTTAGTTAGAGCTCATAACGCTTTATATCTTTCATAATACGTCTGTGATGCTCGCTAAATGCATGATGTATGTCCTAAGTTTGCCAGGCAGAGGCAAAACTCTGATGCATGTATGAAATCCTAACACCCGCCCAGTGCGTGCGGAATACCTCACGATAGGTTGCTTGCTTAGAAGCCCAAGGGAATGCACAATTTCGCAAACTTTCTTTGCTTTTGTAAAGCAGGTTTTACGCCTGAAACCATTCTTTGCCTTGCTTGAAAAATGGTTTAATTATTAAACCATTTAGCACTTGCTTGAAAAATGGTTTAATTATTCAAACATTTACTACTTGCTTTGAAAATGGTTTGCATTCAAAGAAACCATGAAATACCCGGTGTAACGGAGTTTATAATAATAATAATAATACACTAGTATTTGGAAAATGAGTTTAGAACACTCACCCCTCTTTGCTTACTAAACTTGAGAGCCTCAGTTCCACTTTTCCCCACCTTTACTTTTAGCACTCCTGACTCAAGCAGATAAGGCACATATTAATCGCATAATAACGATACTTCCTGGAACTTAGTCACACTCTTTATACTCTTTTTTAAAGCTAAGGTGCTAAGGGTTCTATTCAACGGAATCACCTTGATTCGAACAGAAACTCAAGTACGTCCGAAACAACAGGGTTTACTCTATGTCCAAGGCGATGCGGAATTGGCTTGCATGGCCCACTTTGAGTGAATTTTTGGGCCACTTAGGATCAGGAATTGACAATGCTATTTCTTTAGGTTTGGTTCTCCTTGAAGTCTAGTTTAAGTATCCATGAATCCTCAAATCGGATAAGAAATGAGCAAGTTATGACTAAAATCGAACTGGTTGAAATGAGAAAAAACGAACGGGGTGTCTTGGTACACCCTTTGTTCGTCTGCGTACACTTTGCTTCGAATTGGGGTGTGCCAGGTACTCTTGTTCATGTATAGGTATACGCAGCTACGAAAATTGCCAGTTTTGGTATTTCCCACTTTTGATGCCCGATTCACTCAAAAATCTGGCTTACATAATTCATAATACCTCAAAACAGCAGGAGATATTAAACGATTCATGGCCTTAAATTGGTGCTATGGAACCTCGAGCCTCAAAACCTTGGTGAAAATCCAAGAACTCAACCTAGGTCACCAACTCTTTTTAAAAACCACATAATTTTTGATGATTCAGAATGCTTCAAACTACGCTCCCGGTGGGGTTTTACTCTCTGTGACAAGTAAAGGTTTGTGTGCTCTTTTCTGTGAAAACCCCCAGACCAAAGGGGCATCAATTCTCCTTACGAAGCCACAGAATCCAAAATATATTTGATTACAAAGACGTACCACCTTGATCTTTGGACTCATCCTCTCGCTTCTTCCTTCTGCTTCCTCCTCTTGGCTCTCTCATCTCCTCCTTCAAAGCATATAGTGAACCACTAACCAGAAGTATGAGACAAAATAGATTATTTTTGTTTGTCTCCCACATTAGTCTCATATTTTCCTAAATTACAAGTTAGTCCTTCATCTCTCAAGATTTGCACCTCAACTTTTTAATATTGCAATTGTAACTTATGTCATTTGTATTGTGGCCCATCTTTACACTTAATGATTTTTGCTTTTCATAATCTTTTTGCTAAATGACAATTATACCCTTGGTTTAAATACCACAAATTCCGGGTTCCATAAACTTTCATTTCCTACTTTAGTCTCCAAAATACTACAATGTGACACTTGGTACTCTTTGCACCCTTTACGGTATAAGTATGCTGTACACTCTCCCCGGGACGGGAGTGTTACAAATCCTCCTCATAGGAACATTTAGGTCTCGAAATGAAAACTAAAATCAAAAAGAAAGAAGGAACATACCTGCGTCGGAATAAAGTGAGGGATGCGATGGGCGCATCTGAGGCTGGCTCCCACAGTAGTGCCTCCCTGCATGGTGCTTGCTTGAGACTTTAACTAATGGGATCACTTTGCTTCTCATTTTTGTTCGCCTGCGATCTACTATACGCACGGTATCTCTTCATAAGCGAATTCTCCTTTAATTATCTTGGTTGCTCTTTGATACATGTGAAGGATCTGGGATATATTTCCTCAACATCGACACATGGAATGTATCATGAATCCTTGATAACTCTGGGGGTAACTTCAATCTGTAAGCTACTGGCCCCACTTTGCTCATAATCTCATAAGGTCCTATATACCTCGGACTAAGCTTGCCTCGTTTCCCAAATCTCAACACACCTTTCCAAGGTGAAATCTTCAAAAAGACTTGGTCACTGTATCTCGAGCGCAGAATCTCTAGGCGGTTGTCGCGCATAACTTTTGTCTATCTCTTGCTATCTTCAAGTTATCCACGAACCACTTTCACTTTCTCACGAGAAGTGATCTTTGTACTAGTTCGGGGCCTACTAGTCTTCTCTCACTAACCTCATCGGCACCTTTGAGTCCTGCATTTCTGCCATACGGTGCCTCAGATGAACCATATGCATCTTGGCACGATAGCTATTGTTGTAAAAGTAAACTCCATTAGTTCAGTGAGTATCCCAACTTCCTTTGAATTCCATCACACAAGCTCTCGACATATCCTCTAACGTCTGAATAGTTCTCTCCGACTGGCCATCCGTCTGAGGATGAAAATCTTTGTGTGCTAAAGTGTGAGCGAGTACCTAACGGCTGTACAGTAGACGAAAACACGGATGTGAACTGGGGTCACGATCGACACTATTGGCTGGAACCCCATGAAGTCTGCCTCTCATCTATATACAACTTGGCCAACTTTTCAATGAGATCTTCAACATTAGCGGTAAGAAATGAAGCGGACTTTGTTAATCGATCTTATCACCCATGTCGCATCATGTTGCCCTCTTAGTCAGAGTGGAAGACTGTCACAAAATCCATAGTAATCTTTTCCCGTTCCACCTTTGGAATAGGGAGTAGTTTGTATCTTCCACTGCGGGCCTCGATGCTCTGCCTTCACACCATTTGACAGGTTAGGCACTTGGAAATAAAACTTGCAATCTCTTTCTTCATCCCGTTCCGCGGTAATGTTCTTTCAAAGTTACGTACATCACCCAGTGCTTACTGGATGCATAGCATATGCGAGATGAATGTCAACTTCTTATAATGTCTCTTTTCAGTTCGCCATACTCGCACACATTCTCTGACCTTTCACTATCATGCCGTCATCTCTAATCTGAAACTCTATTTTCTTTCCCTTTTCTATCTCTTCCTTAAGCTTAATCATTTGTGGATCTGCCGAGGCGCCTGCTAGAATACGATCCACTAGGAGTGAGTCAGACGTGGCTAACAAGGCTCTGAATCCTCAACCTCAATATCACCTCCCTAATGCTCTCGAGATCCTGAGTGGAAGATAACGATCTCATATGAGACAAAAGAACTCTCACGGTCGCCTACTTAAGGCATCTTCACGACATTAACTTTTCTGGATGGTGCTCGATGAATGCAGTCGTGATCCTTAATCGCTCAAGCCATCTTCTTTGCCTCAGGTTTAACACTTTTTGGGTGAAATATATTGAAGACTTTTTGTGATGCGTAAAGATCCTACAGAGGACACCATATAAATAATGTCTCCGTATTTTTAAAGCGAAACACGGCTATTTACTTGACTCTAAGTCGTGTGTAATTACTCCTCATGCTTCTTTAGTGTCTGGGGCATATGCAATCACCCTATCATTCTGCATCAAAACACAACCAAGGCCTTGTCCTGGAAGCATCACTTTAAACCACAAACCCATCTCTCCCATTGGGTAAAGCTAGAACTAGAGCTGAAGTTAATCTATCCTTCAACTCCTCGAAACTCTTTTGACATGCATCTACCCAATCATATTTGACATCTTTCCTTGTCAGCTTGGTCAGTGGGGCTACTATCTTGGAGAACCCCTTAACAAACTTCCTGTAATACCCTACTAAACCAAGGAAGCTCCTGACCTCTGACACATTCTTTGGTGGTTTCCAATTTACAGCACCTTGTTTTCCCGAGGATCTCGCTCCTCTGTTTGAAATCACACTTGACTTTAGAATGCCACCTTACTTGACCAAAGCCCGACAGCACTTGCTCAACGGCATATAGCGTGCCTTAAGTGCAACACAATCCTCGGTGTTAAAATGTTCCTGCGAACTACTGAATACACTAGGATATCATCGATAAAAACTATGACGAACCTATCCAAATACGGTTGGAATACTCAGTTCATCAAATCCATAAACACTGCCGAAGCATTAGTCAAACCAAATGGCATCACCAAAAACTCATAATGCCCGTAGCGTGTCCTGAATGCAGTCTTAGGTACATCACTCTCACAGCCCTTACAGCGGTGGTACCCAGACCTCAAGTCACATCTTGGGTATACTCGAGACCCTTGGAGTTGATGAAGCCGCTCATCAATTCTAGAGTGGATGCGATTGGATGGTAACTCTATTTAGTTGCTTGTAATCTATACACAACCGCCAAACCTCCCATCTTTCTTTTCCACGAAAGTGAAGCCCCCATGGGGATATACTCGGTCTAATAGTCCCTTGCACAAGCGATTCTTCCAGTGAGCACTTAGGCTCCATAAATACTGCGAGAGCCATCCTTATAAGGAGGAATGAAGTAGACTCGATCCTGGGATCAAATCAATGGTGAACTCCACTTCTCTTTAAGTGGTAATCTGCAATATCATCGGAAATACATGCAGAACTCTCTAACAAGCTGGAATCTCATCAGCTCAATCCCACCATTCGGTCTCCACCCACGTAGCTAGATAACACGACATCCTTCATGACATTTTTGTCTTTGTCATGGCGGGAGATCATACGAAATAACTCTTTCACGTAATCCTACGAACTACCTCAAATTTCCACGCTTTATTCGACTTTACTTCCTTTTTATAACAATCCCCAATGGCTCTATGGTTAAATGACCCGATCCATCTGCAAGAACATAAAGAAGTCCTAATATCTAAAGGCTACAAAGATCAGCTAGGAACTCACATCCCTCAATTAGAACTCTACTCTCTCGACTACTGCATCTGCGATAGCAGGATCTCTAATTTGGAAGGAAACTCTCATACGACCCTCTAATGGTTTGGGTCTGCATGCGGAAAGCGATCTAAGAATATAGGCAGTTGCGAATGAATGCGTGGCTCTAGATTCGCTAATGTATAAGCATCATGATCCAAGGATAGAAATAATACCGGTGACCACATCTATTTTGCACATCGCATCTTCTTTGAGTCCTGACATACACTCGGCACAGTGGGGCTGTGCAGCAATCACCGGGGCCTTTGCCCTGCCTCCCCCTCACGGCCGCTCTACTGCGGGTGTGCGGCCCTCTTGCTGGGAAACCTCTCCAGGTCGACTTTTGTGTGCTAATCTCTACGATGCCGGGGTAGCTAGGCGGCTGCGCGATGTTTCGCCTGTCGATTGAGGGCACTTCCTAATGAAATGGCCTTCCACGGCCACGGTCGACACCACATGCTGAATCTCCTACCGCTCCCATGGTGTCGTTTCGACACATATGTGAATGGGCGGGATGCTGCAGGTGCCACTACCTGGCCCCGGGGGGCCTCGTGATCCACGACTGAAGATAGCTCTCGACTGCACCTTGGCCTCTATAACCTCTTGCCCTTGCTCTTCTTCCCGCATTTGTCTTTGTCACGAGCTTTGTTGGGACGTGCAGTGCGCTCCTCTTATACTTGCTTTCACGCCTGCTACGATACATCATTTGTAGTGCTGCTCAACTCTCGGAAGCGGCCTCAGCCTAGAATCCCCGAATCTATTACGAAGGGACCCGATGATAAATGCACTCTAATCAGGGGTCTGCGATAAAACCTCTTGCATAGGGACTTCATGCGCTTGAATGTATGGAACGATCTAACTAGTTCGAGAACCTTCTCATGGATCTTGACATGTTCTTACGTTCTGGCAGAACTCCTCAATTTTGAATCCTTATGACTACGAGGAAAGAATCGATTGATGAATTCTTGTTGAAATTGGTCCCATGCTATTCCATCGAGGATACCTTCTTTCTCACGACATCCAGCCGTCTTTAGCCACATCTTCCATGGCGGAAAACAAGACCCTTTGCTCATCAGTGCAGCCATAGCTCCATAAATCTTGTTTACTCTGTCTAGCTAACTAGGCTGCCACGGATCACCCGCTGCTTGAGTCATGGCTTGGCGCCCGATTTTTGTGCTCTCTCATTGACCTCCGGTTCTTGTAACCTCTACAGGTGGCGGTGGAGGGTTGTGACCCTATTGACAACGTCATATGGCTACTATACGTGCAATCTGTGCCACTTGCTCTGCGAAGTAAACATTCACGGCACATGAGCTCATACGGTGGGCGCGGATGGTCAGCCCGACTTCTTCTTCGGAGCGATTCATAGATGGGTAGTGGAACCTACTCGTGCTCGTCCACTCTCGAGTCTTACGGGGCCTTCGAGCTAGCTGGAGCGACTCTCCTAGGGCGACCTCTACGTCCTCTTCACGATAGTCTTAATTACCCAAAATATCAAGCTGTTTAATACTTTGAATCACTTCATATGTATGTACTTCGGCTTAACATGCATGGTTGCCAATACTTATGCTCTGATACCGACACCCCCGCTACCCGGCGGGCGTGCCGTGTGCTCACAGAGAAATCGGCCCGTTACCTCTAACGACTAGAAATCCTGTGACGAAGCGTATTGCTTGCTTAAGCCTCCATAAAAATTTTCTTTTTATTTATAACTTAGGATTTTGGTAAAATCTTAGCGACGGAAAAACCGGCGACAATGGTGCTGCACATAGTCTAATTCAAATCTGTATACATCCAATTTACTCTAAATCCATATATCCAAACATGACAACCAGCATACCAACACATTCTCACAACTAACTATGTACATACATATGTCCCATTATACAATTTCAAAGTATGTTCTTACATAATATTCTTAATTTACAACACTTGTACAATGTCAGGAGAAATCCTATTGTGCTCCAGCGTCTTGCGTACCTGTACCTGGAAAATAGTTTTAATATACAAAATAATGAGCTAGCAGGCTCGGTGAGTGTATCACTTTTATAAAATGTTTCTTTAGGAAAACATCTCAAAAATGTAAAACTCTCTTTTACAAATATTTTCCAGAAGCTTTACTTTGCTTTGCTTGCTTTAAAAATTTCTAAAACTTTTCTTTGCTTGCTTGCTTTTAAAAGTTTATAAAACTTTTAATACTTGCTTACTTGCTTTATTTTGCTTTTCTTTAAAAGCTTGTAAAACTATTATTTCTTGCTTGCTTAGAAGTTTATAAAACTTCTCATAATTTTTCTTGCTTGCTTGCTTTATCTTGCTTGAAAAGTTTCTTAAAACCTTTCACAAATCTTTTGCTTTAAAAGTTTCTCAAAACATTTCATAAAAGCGAGCACACAGGGCTCGACCGCATGCTTTGAAAATAGCAGGGCTGGGCTCAGTTTCTTTAAATCCCACGGGAGCTTGGCTTTCAGCCGTCGTTTTAGAAATCTAGCAGACTGGGCTTGTGGATTTGCTAAACTCTCAGGAGCACAGGCGACAGAGAATCATGGTTGATTTTCAAGCGTATATCATGCTTGTAAAACATCAACCCTTTGAGCCTCTATTTTTGCTTGCTATACCTAGTGAACCGCGGAGACACGTACTGTAGTCTTGGAGTGGAAGGACCTTTATCGCATCACCTTTTAGGTGAAATATGGTGGAATTGACCTCGTGTCACCATCACCATACTTAGTTAGAGCTCATAACCTTATATATATACTCCTGTCGCGTGCGCGGTCTCCTTTAAATGCATGATATGTCCTAAGTTTGCCGACCGAGGCAAAACTACGATGCATGTATCAAATCTAACTGCAGAATTACGTGCGAATACCTCGGCTAGGTTGCTTGCTTAGAAGCGGGAAGGCACATTTTATAAACTTTCTTTGCTTTTGTAAAATGGTTTTACGCTGAAACCATTTACTTGCTTGCTTGAAAAATGGTTTAATTATTCAAAACCATTTGCTTACTTGCTTGCTTGCTTGAAAAATGGTTTAATTATTCAAAACCATTTACTTACCTAACTTCTTGAAAATGGTTTACATTCAAAACCATATTGAAATACCAGTATGGCAGTTTGTAATAATAAAAATAATACACTGGTATTTGGAAAATAGGGAGTTTGAACACTCCTCTTTTAGCGCTGAAAGCGAGGCAGTTTCACCTTTCCTTTGCTTTTTGGCCTGCAGCTGCAGCCTTATATTAATCATAACTTTGTACTTCCTAGACTTAATCACCTCTTTATACTCTTTTAGCTAAAGTGCTAAGGGTTCTATTCAACTGGAATCACAATTCGAGCACGAGAGCTCGAGTTACGTCAGGAAACAGCGGTTACTCTATGTCGCGAGTGGGGTGGCTTGCACATGACCCCACTTTGGGTGGTACACACTGGGCCATAGGATCAGGAATTTGACATGCCTATTTATTTAGAGTTTGGTTCTCCTTGAAGTCTAGTTTAAGTATCCACTTGAATCACTCAAATCGGATAAGAAATGAGCAAGTTATATGCATTTAAAATCTGGCTTGGTTGAAGCAGAAAAAACGAGAGCAGATCACAGTTTCTTTATTCATCAGCTCAAATCACTTTGTATGGTGGGGTGTACCCGGTGCACTACATTCATGTGCAGGGCACCTTTTGAAAATTGTGAGATTTTGTTATTTTTCCCACTTTTGATGCCAATTCACTCATACAGCTTCTATAATAATTCATAATACACTCCAAAAAACTGACAGATTAAATACAAAAACAATTCCTGACACTTAAATTGGTGCTATGGAACCTCAAACCTCAAAACCTTAGGTGGAAATCCAAGAACTCAACCTAGGTCCACTAACTCTTTTTAAAACCACATAATTTTGATGATTCCATGCTCACTTTACATCAATTGGGGTTTTACTCTCACAACCCCAACAAATCAAAGGTTTGTGTGCTCTTTACACAAAACCTAGACCAAAGGGGCATCAATTCTCCTTACCAAAGCCCTAGGAATCCAAAATATATTTGATTCAAGACAACATACCTTGATCTTTTGGACTCCTCCTCCTCCTTCTTCCTTCTTTGCTTCCTCCTCTTGGCTCTCTCTCTCATAAACTAAGCTAGTAGACCTAGCCAAGTATGAGACAAAATGAATTATTTTGTTTGTCTCCCACATTTAGTCTCATATTTTCCTAAATTACAAGTTAGTCCTTCATCTCTCAAGATTTGCACCTCAACTTTTTAATATTGCAATTGTAACTTATGTCATTTGTATTGTGGCCCATCTCTACACTTAATGATTTTTGCTTTTCATAATCTTTTTGCTAAATGACAATTGTACCCTTGGTTTAAATACCCGCAAATTCGGGTTCCATAAACTTTCATTTCGCTAGTCTCAAAATACCACAATGTGACACTTGGTGCTCTTATACACCCTACGATTATCATATGCTAATGCAGCTCTCCGGGACCGAATTATTCACATGTAAATATATGTGATGGTTTGGAAATGACATAATGCATTCCATGTCTTATTAAGGAGTAACTGGAAATTGAGTGTGAAGTCATGTGGCATGAAAGAAATGAAAAATGGAACATGATTGTGAAAGGAATTTCGATGGAAGATTTTCCGGAGTGTTAGGTTGGGAGATGGTCCAACTGATCATTTCGAATGAGGACCATGATTGTTCGAGTTCTTCGACCAGTCGAGCTCGGAGGTAGTCGATATTTTCACAGAAACTTCGGTAGTGTGTTTCGAAAACAAAAAGCTTTTGTTTTGGCGGTGTTTTCTCGCCATGGCTTAGGCAAGTGTGGGGGAGTCGGTGAGACTCGAGATATGGGATTGGGCATGTAGGCATTCAGTGGGGATCGCGTATTTGCTTGAGTGTGTGTTTGCATTGAGAATCATTGCATGTGCACTTAGGTGGGAGTAGCCCATTTAGGGTCAATTCCACTCTTGGGCAGTGCTTTCACCCATCGAGAATATTATTTGGTCTGCAAGGGAAGCGAGCAGGAAGGCGACACTCATTAGAGGCGTTTTGAAAGCGGAGCTTGTGGCTTTGAAGTTTTGGTAGAACATGTATTAGAACTCTTAATCTTAATATATGTTTGTATTAAGAGTGTAATCAACTCTTGAACCATGTAATATAATTGGTTTGATGTATTTTGATGAGGATGATGTGTAGGCCAAGGTGGCAATTGTTACTCATGTATGGGTCTCACGATGTGAGACACGTAGATTTCCGCAGGTTGACGGGTGGTCAACGAGACACCCCGGTTTTGGGGGCGTCACACTAGTTTTGTGGAAGGGCGAGGACCTAGCTCATGCTTGGTTCACCACACACATGCGTCGCCGCCGCCCCGCCCCGAGCCGGGTTCGGGGCTGTGTATACATATCCTTAAGTTCCTTTTTCAAGACCTTAAATGCTGTCGTTTTGCGAAGAGCGTAGGTTACCATTGGAAGTCCAAACGCTGTCGTTTTGGAATTTGACTGAATAGGCGTCTTCTCCACATAGACGCGGCGTGTCTTGTTCTGTGAGCAGGCAGTCCACGACCACTAATCCAGAAGCATATTTGTAAGCAAGCAGTCCATGAAAGCGAATCTCTCTCAAGCACACAATCATTCATTTTAGATTCATTTCATTTTTTAACATCCCATCATCTTCGTTTTAGAGGCCAGAGTTACGCACTAGTTAAGTTCGGCTTGACCAACCATAGGAAATTGCTTTCTTTTGTGTGGAAGATCATTTTATCACAGGAGATGGTACCGAGAACGCTGGCATACTGCGGCCAAATGTTAAGTGTCTTAAAAATTGTGTTGTATGAGCTTGATCATTCACGATTTTAACGACGGGTTACATCTTATTGCTTTAACATTTTGTTTTGCAAACAGTTTATCATAGTCATACTGATATAGGTTCCAGTTTAACATTTTGTTCTGCAAACAGTTTTGTTCTGTTCGTTATGTTCTATTGGTATTTTGATAACAAGGGTTAAATTATTAAATATTTAAATTGAGCTTGTTAATTGCTAGAAAATTTTGTTTGTTATTGAAATTTATAAATTTGGTTCATGTATTGATTAGTAATTTGGAGTTGTGGACTTATATTGGATAGGACTTATTAATTAAGTACGAAATTTGTATTTATTGAGATTTATCAAATTAGATATATATATTAATCACTGAAATTTGGGACTATGGACTATGACAATGATAACTTATCTATTTAATTTGAATATATTAAGTCTGAAGCGACCGAATTTAGTTTAAACTCAACTTACTTGGGCGATATATTAGGCCGAGCTATTAGTCACAGGCCTGCTTGTCATAGGCCGTCAGCTTAGGTCGATCCATTAATTTAAATGATTCTTTCGGGCGTATATTATACTCAACTGATGTCCCAGGCCCATCAACAGAACAATCCATTGAGATTAAGTCCAAACTTCTTAATATTATGTCACTTATTTAATGGTATGAGCCCTAGGTTAAGATAAAATAAAAGAAGTAATCATATAATAATATAATAATAATGATGCAATTTCTCTTATTTAAAAATAGGCATAACATATTCAAATAAATTAGAAAAATAATATTATTTTATTTTAAAAATAATATAAAAATAAATTATCCAAGAGTCTCATATGATAATATCGAAGTTTATGATTTAGAACAAAGTTTGTTATAATATAAGTATGATAAATCTAACTAAAAAGCAAAAAATAGAAGAATTTAAGACTGAAATGACAAAAGACAATAATAATTAACAAGGAGTTGGTTTGCGGTGATGTTGTGGGATGGGTTTTGTTGTGAATTTGATGTGATAAGGTGCTGATCGATGTAGGCATCTTCATCTTTACGATAAGATCAAATCAAAATTGACAAAAAACATGGATAAAAAGTAATGAATAGTATAAGACTATTGAGAATAGTATTTTACAATAAATGATAATAAGTAGAGGTTGAAAATTTTTACAAAGCCTGATTAAAGAAATTTTGAAAAAAAAGGAGAACTATGGAATATGATAGTAATAGGTAAAATAGTAACCTTGATAGAGAAATCCAATTTAAAATTGATACTTATAATAGTAAAGTTAGTCAAAAAATAAATTCTAAGGTAAATAAAGACTTTAAGTCTAAAACATAACAAAAATCCTAAAACATGTATAACATAAGAATTTTTGTATTAAGATTTTAGAAATCATGAAAATAATAAAAGAAAAAGATGATTATGATCTAGATGATATTGTATTAATAGAATCTTTAACTTATTACAAATTAGAATTCTTAATAAAAGATTGGATATTAAAGACATCATATATCTCTCAGCCTCAAATATTTTTACTAGAATCAATGACAATTATACAACTAAATCTCTCTTAGGAAATGAAAGAAGAAATATTAATAAAAGCTAATATATAAAATTTAAAAACAAAAATATACTTGATGGTTATAACTTTAGATTTAAATTTGGTAAATAATAATATTGATAATAATATTCAAGAAGCTTATAATCAAGAAAAAGATCTCAGTGAAATATTTATAGTAATCTAAATAGGATAGAAAGTCCAAATATAGAAGACAATTAAAAATTAGTGATGATGATGCTTTTTTTTTTCTTAGGAAGCTGAGGCTGGAGAGAGGCGTGTAGGGGTGTGGGCGAACTGAATTGCTGATGGGTTAGATTGCGAGGCTTACGGATCGATGCAGGGTGAAGTAGGATCGTTGCGAAAACAGAAAGAAGGGGGTCGGCGGGGGCTTACGCCAGGTGTATCCGATCACCTAAGTCCGAGTTTCTTCTGAGAAAAGAAGGGAGGTACCTTAGGGGGGGGGAATGTGTTGCGTATACGTGCGTATGAGTATGCGTGTGTATGAGTATGCGTACCTTTCACCGATGGGGTGACCTTGTATTTATAGTAGATGTTCAACCAGTTGGATGGTGATTAGGATTCATTCCCATTGGATGGGATATTTTTTGTTGTTATCTGTATCGGATTTGGTAAAGGAAATAGAAAGAGTAGTTTATTGGAATAATCTTCTTTTGTATCGGGATCAGTTTGACGATGGCTTGTTATTATCTTTCTTTCCTTATTGATGAGATTTGGTTGGATTTGCAGAATTATATTATTAGGGATTATTCTATTTTCTGTAGCTATGGGAGACTTCCATGTCGGTCTTTGGGCCCAGCCAGTTGGACCCTCGTGCAGGCTGGCACAAAAAGGAAGCCGAATCTTGCGATAAAAGGCACGAATGCTTCGGCATGCCCTCCTTTGGGTTTTAGAGAGTGGGCTGCGTGTTTCGTTGGGCTAGAGAGGCTCTTTCTTGGGCACGGTGAGTGGGCACAGTGGCTTATTTTCAAACCATATCGGTTGCCCCCGGCCCTTGTGTACGGTGTACGTGGGGCGAGAGCACATAGCGTTCACCGGCGTGGTGCGATTTCGGCGCAATGCCTTTCGGGGCTGGATTAGTTAGGTTTGGTCGCCGTCATTGGTCTTATGATAATGATGACTCTTCGGTCTTGTGGCTTTATTTCTCCCATTCGCAGTTTCCTTTTGTTTAACTGTGAGACATCTCTTGTCTAGTGTGCCTCTGATCTTGAGACCTTTTTGTGTAGAGTCTTTCTCTGGCGTCTTTCTTGGGATAGCCTTTTCTGTTGTATTCCTGGGTCCACTGCGTCTTTATCTCCTTGGTTTCTTTCCGAGCTATACGACGAGGCGCTAGGGTTAGGTTAGCCAAGTTTTGTTTTATTTGTTTTCATCATGGGTCTGGGTCGTTCTTCTTCTCTCTCTTGGCTATGCAGTTTGCAGACTGACTGGCGGGTGTCTTGACCAGATTCGGTGGGGCTAGAAATTTGTAATGAGCCAAGCTACTCGGGCTCGGCTCGAAAAAAGCTCGACTCGGGCTCAACTCGTTAGCTAAACGAGGCAGGCCTTAATTTAGGCTCGATAAATATCGGCAGAGCCACTATGAGGCAAGGCAACCTAAACTGAAACATTAAAAAATGATTTTATTATTTCTTTGCCTGAGTGCCTTAAGCCCTTAACCAAAATAAAAGATGAGAGTTAAAGCCCTCGGGCCTCGCAGCCTCAGCACCAATGCGACGGCCCCGAATCTCAGGCGCGGCAACGCCTCCTGTCCCTCTCTTCGCCATTTTTGCCCCATTGAAAATCAAAAAGTTAAAAACCCTCGGCGACGCGGCTTCCCGAGTCCCACGACCAGGCGGCACCACCCACCGGCCACGCGCCAGCTACTAGCAAGGGAAGTAACGGGCGGCACCTTACGTAGATATAATGCTTTCTCCCGAGTTTGCAAGCAAATGTGCTCCAAATTTAGGGCATTTGGGATCTTGCATTTAGAACATTCTAGGGTTCATATTTGTCGAAATTATTCACGGGTATCGAGAAAATTAGCAGAGAGATTAGCAGGGGTTTGGAATTGATAGTTTGTCAGTATTCACTTCTTCTGCTTGATCTTAGGAGGTGGGTTAAGTGATACGATTACGGGGATCTCTATTTGATAGCTGCCTAGAAAAGTTCATATTTTTCTTTATTACGGATGTAGGGAATGGACATATGAGAAGAGAAGTCTTGGCACGCAAATTGAAATAAAAATGGAAAGGGCCAAAGAATTTTAGTTGGTATCTTGTTGTCACTTGCGCCGAATGGGCCGAATGGCGTGTTGTGTTGATAGTTACCCAGGTGGCCGGTGGGTGTAAGTGTTCTACGGTTAGAGATTTCTGACGAGGTTCTCTAGATTTGAGTTTCCGGTCGATCACAGGCTGGATGATTAAAGTTTCGATTTATTTCTCATTTTTTTATTTTCTTTTTGTTCATTACGCTTTCTTTTGAGAAATTGTAGAATTATCGACAAAAAGCATTTTGATGAAATTGGTGCAAATAATACGATGGTCATACTTTAAATGGACAATAAATGACACTTAACGAGTTTTTTATGAACTTCTATTGCTAATGTTATTTTGTTTTATGGAGCGATTATGTTTCGGGATCAGCGCATTGGTGAGATAGGCTACACATACATCATGTTTCTTTGATTGTTACATTTATCTGGATTAGTTTGCTACTTTGCTTTCAAATGTGCTAGATTCTTTTATATGGTGCACTTTACAATGATATAGCCCAACACATTTGACACCCATTTTCATTTGATACATTATGTGGATGTAAGTTTGTAACACACTTCTCTAATTTTAATTGGGCTCTGGGAAGTTATTTGATCAAATGATACCCATACGTTTATTTGAACTTATTTCTCATCTTTGTAAGTGTCAATTTCACTTGTGTTTGCGAGAAGGTGCGAAACTCTTGGTGCCGCAAAATAAAAAGTACAATATATTGTTGGGTTTCTCAATTTTTCATTGCTCTTGCATCTTTGGCTTCCTTTTCCATAGCAAACATTAATATGTGAAACAAACTATTAGATATTAAATGATATCAGAATTTTGAATATTATTGGTTAATCAAATTCTAATCTCATACTTTTTGCGATAAATCCTTTTTTTAATTTTGTAATTTACGTATTTGTTGGTTTTGTTTGGTACTCTTAAATTGTGAGGATTTCTATATGTAGTTCCGGTTTGATGTTGGTTTTATTTTTATTTTTTTCTTATAATTTTCTTGGTGGCTTGATGAGAACTCAGCGATTTATTATATGGTGTAAGTAGCTTTTTTAATGAAATAATTTTGGTTCGCCAAATAATCCTCACCTTTTCAATGATCTCTGTAATTTCAAGGAGGATGTGTTCGTACATGTGTGTGTAATTTGGTATTTACCACTTTGTTTTTTACTTATTAATTTGATTGGAATTCTTTTTATTTGCTAGATACCAAGAAATGTCAATCTGGATGAAATGTCAAAAATGGATGATATGGATGAATTAGAAGAAATTGGGATTGAATCATCTTCAATGTCGAAGCGAACAAAGAAAAAATCGGTTGTTTGGGATGAATTTGATGTTATGGCGATAGAGAGCGAAATACGATCCAACTGTGAGAATATATTAGCTTATAAGAGGAGGTACCCTTTAGTCATCTAAAGGCATTTGAAAGTTTGTGCCTCGTCGGGTTGCTGAATCAAAATAAAGGTCCCAAGCTAAGCTTTGTTGTCATTTTAGATGGGAAGATCAATGGCTTTGTTATCAACCTATCAATATGACAAAGACAAAGTTAGAGAGCTTCTTGCTAAGATGTTTATTGTGCACGAGTACCCTTCCCGGGATGGTGGAACATCGATTATTTGTGTTATTTTACTTAAAATCTCAACCCAATTTGACGATCAAACGCCACACTTTGTGATTGCATAAAACTTTGCGGTTGAGAAGGAAAAATTAGAGGTGTTAGCAAGTGTTGATAAATTAAGCAACTAGTGATTTATGGACGATCAAATCAAACCTTCCAGGGTGCATGTGTCTAACTGTCATTACTTGAATCTTGAGTGGAATTTACAAAAAAGAGAATCTTGAGATTTTGTTGCTTGCCTCCTCCTCACCTCTTGGGTTGCAATTGCTGATTGTATTCTTAAATGTTTATGCGAGTTGGGATGTGAAGATAAAGTTTCCCACTAATACATTGGATAATGCATCTTCAAATGATTCGATGGAATCTTGAAGGATCATTTTGGGAGAAGGAAACCTTCCTTTATGACAGATATTTCATGTTCGATTAATTGTGCACATGTTTTAAATCATGGTGCAAGATGGACTATCGGAGATTCGTGATGTGATTGAGAATATCAGGGAAGTGTGAAGTACATGAAGATGTCTCCTTCAAGGCTTGATAAATTTAATGAAATTGTCAAGCGATTAAAGTTGTCAACCTGCAATCTAATCTTGATGTTCCTACTAGGTGGAATTCAACACATGCAATGCTTGAGTCGGCACTTCAATTTAAAGCAGTGTTTCCAAGGTTCAAGGAAAGGGACTCTAATTATAAATGGTTGCCCAGCGAGGAGGATGGACCTGGCTGGCGGGGTTTCTAAATTTTTAGAAGTCTTTAAAAACTCTGAAGCTTTCGAGGAGTAAGTATCCGACCTCAAATTTGTTCCTTCGTCAAATTTGGAAAGTAAAGTTGAAGATGAATGAAAATTCCTTAGACACTAGAGATTTCATGAAAAAAATGACTACAAAGATGAATGAAAGGTTTGCAAAGTATTGGGGAGAGTGTAATTTATTGATGAATTGGAGCGGTGTTGGATCCTCGATCTGAATCACGACTCATAAAATTTTGTTTTCCACGTATTTATTAATGAAGAGTGATAGTCATATTAATGAGGTTAGTAAAGTCCTTGCATGCTTTACTCGGTTTGTGCATCTATAGGAAGAGGCGGACAAGTGCTAACACTAACAATGTCAATAGTGATATTGATGTTTCTAAAAACGAAAAGGGATGCCTTTGATGCGTGGGGTGAAAATCATTAGATGTCATTCCACAAAATAAAAGCGAGTTGGACATTTATCTTAAAGAAGGAATTTGCAAGCCTAGTGATGAAAATTATGATGGTGATGCTTTGAATTGGTGGAAGAAGTCAATGCTATGAAATTTCGATGCTTATCTAAATGGCTCGAGATGTACTATCCATTCGATGAAATCCCGGATTTGCCGGGAGGCACATTTAGTCTTTGGAGGAAAGTACTTGATCAATATCGAGTTCATTGAAGCGAAATTTGACTTCAAGCTTTGATTTGTTTGGGGGATTGGTTACGTCATGATTTAGGAGTGGAGCTTTCACCAACTGTAAGTATTTTTTTTTATAATCAGTAATATATATATATATATATATATATATATATATATATATATATATATATATATATATATATATATATATATATATATATATATAAAAATTAGAAAGTTATAATAGATCCTAATTAAATTATTGTTTAATTTACGGGTTGAGGGGCAGAGTCACCTTGACTTGAAGTCATTAATGCTAGAAATGTGTTTAAGAATTTCATTTTGACTTGAGAATTTGAATGTTATAATCTTTAGTATTATTTCTTTTAGTTTAATTATCTTTTGGGATTTGTGTAGAATCTAATCTTAATATTGGGAAATTATGATGTACGTACATTTATTTTTGAAGATTAAAGCTTTATTGCGAGATGTTAATAATTGCATTATGTTATGTTATTATATGATTATATTGCGAAATAGTTTATATTTGTTATGAACGAGTTATGCTTACGTCAAACATGGGATGATATTTTCCATTTCTAGAATATCTGGATAGTGGGTCATAACTCATTCTACCTATTTCAAGTTGTTAAGGGAAATTAGTAGTTTTTTTATTCACTTGCCAATTGCCATTACAATGTTGTAATATTCTATTGTATGAAGATTGAACCTAGTCCATTTTTAATAGAATAGTGACTTTTTCTCCATCGGATTACAAGAATGAGACCCTAGTTGCACAAAGCAGAGTCAGTGACTTTGTGGTGAAGTCATTTCTAGGTGAGCATGGGTTTTTGACACAAGTGGGGAAGCTGTGCAATTGTCTGTACAAAAATTGAATCCGTTGGGGTTGAAGAAGCCCCTTTATTTCAAAGTTCAAACCGGGATCTGGAATCCGATCTCGAAGCGACAAGTTCCCAAATCCTTCTTTGTTATAATTTGCTTGTGTCCTTCCAATCTGATTTTGGAATCCTTTCTTGTTTGTTTGTATATATTTTATTTTTGATTATTTTGTGAAAGAAAGAAACACTAATCTCCCCAATTGCATATTGCATATAGACATATAAGTTTGTGTATCTTCACTTGCAAATTTCTAAATGGTCTCCACGAAATGCATAAAGGCCCACTAGTTTGCAGATTTTAAAAGCAATACTAGTCTCTCATAAGAGCGCAGAGCATAGCCTCTTTGGTAGAGCGTAGGTCAGCATTTGATCTTTCAAAGTGCGATTAATCCTAACTAATCAGCACATTTAGCCATTAGATTGTACTATCGACCGGTTCTTGTCCTGGAGATTTTCTTTGCTTGATGATATGAATGTTATTTTTAAAACATCCATATCATTATCTTCTTTTTGGTCCTTATTTAGGCTCGGAGTTGGAAAACTGGGCTTGAGGTTAAGCTTCAGGCTCGTTCATATGGAAAACAGCCTATGAAGCTCAGAGCTTAGCTTTTTTTAAATCAGAAATAAAGCAGGCACATTTAAAGCTCGTTCAAAAGCTGACCGGGCTCGAGCTCCCTCATAAATTAACAAGCACAGCTCAAGAGGAAATGTTAAGGCTCGGCTCGGCTCGGCTTTCAGTTACAGCCACAAGCTGAGATTTGAACCGAGATATCCCAGAGGTGCCTCCTGCCCTTGGACAAGGGTAAGGGAAAAGAAATAAACTGATTAAATTCCACAGGGGAATTCAGAATACTAAGATGTATTCCAGCATGCTCTAGCGTAAGGACTGGCAAGGTCGGTCCCTCATATGGGGCCACCTTTGCTAGACGTTACCGACCTCCCTTTGGCGTTCGGGTGTGGTCCCCGGCGTTTGTGCTGTGTGATCTCAGTGCAGATGGTGTCTTCTTTGAAGTGGCCTTGATAATAGTCTGGCTTTCTCCATCCCTTCGCAAAGGGGTTTCGACACTTGTTTGTCATCTGCGCCTGATGGTTGGGGTATCTTGGTTGGTCACATTTGGTTTTCTTTAGGGATAGGGGCTCGGTGTCCCGGTAAGCCTTGCTCCTTTACGCACCCAGTCAGAAGGAGACATCCCAGGGCTTTCTTTATTTCTAGAAGATTACAGGCATTTCCTCTTTGTGATTCAGATCTTCTTCCAGAAATTTGTGGAAGGGCCTTCTTCTGTTGAGTAAGTGAAGTGGTGGAATATGACCCTCTCGACAAGGATGACACCACAGGCGTTCCGGTGGCTTGGACCGCCCCAGAATCTTGCCGTGAGTGTTCGTTATTTTTGGTTATAACTTGTGTGTGGTCGCTGCGTTATCTCGATTATGTACTATCTGCATGCCTCGGTGCTTTCGAATTGATCTCGGCCCGAAGATAGCGTCATAACGTGGCGTTGGGCGAGTGTCCTTCTGTCCTTACTCGGGCGTCAAGTCGGGACATTCTGACCGCCGAGCTCGAGTCAGCTTGCTCTCTTTGCCGAGGCGCCGCCCCTCCTCCACGCCGCAGTTTCTCCATTGAGCCCTCATTTCTTGCTGAGGCCTTAGCCTCTTTCCATCATGAAAGTTTGCGCCATTGGGCCCTCCATTTGCCAAACCCACGAGGGAGCTGCGGCTCAGTTGGAGACGTTGTCTCGGAAGCCTCGGAGCGTGAAACGAAAAACCTCGGACTCTGTTGAGAAAGATCGACCGGCTTTGGCTAAAGTTCCGAAGTTGGGGGCATCTTCATCTTCTTCGTCTACTCATGTCCGTAAACCGGAACGGGTGCAGTCGCCTCTGGTTAAGGCTCCTACAGTCTTGGGTTTGTGTGGTCCCGTCTGGAGTACCAGCTGCGGAGAGCGGGAAGGTCCCTTGGTGGGGCAGTCGCGGCCATTGGCGATCCGCTAATGCAGATTACGGAGACATGACGAAGAGGGTTAGGTCACCTTCTCGAGGCGAGACAAGTTGAGGGGAAAGATCAGAAATTCGAAATTAGGTGAGGCAGGATTCTTTGATTCTCAATCTGAGCTCAGCGAGTGGCTGATCGGCGTCCATTCGAGGACTCGATCTCGAGAGAATTCGGGTGCGTTACTTTGTTGATGAGGCTTCCGTGCCATCTCTCTGGGACCGCCTCCGTAAGTTCTCATACCTTGTCGTGTCTGATTCCATTTTGAGTTGACTGTTGAATTTGCATTGGGTGTTGATTCTGTGCTGGGTGCGTAGGTGGCTACTCATTTGAAGGGTTTGGCCGAAAAGGCTAAACTAAACGAAAGTCATGTCAAAGCGGCCCGGGCTTACAAGGGCGGGTGGCCCTCATGGGTGGGGCTGCGGGGTCGGGGTGCAACGTGTAGTCGAGGAGCGGTGAAGCTGAATCCCGTTTGAAGCATATCACGTCGGCGGGTGCTCGGTAGGGTAGAAAGCGGGCGGAACAGCTTGAAGCGGCCGGCGAAGCCCGGGAGGACCGGGATGTTTGAAGTGTGCGGGAATGACTTGATGGAGGCTAAGGGCGGGCATGAAATGCCCGATGAACTGGATAAGTTGGGATGGCTTCACCGTGAGCGAGCTCCGGGAGTAAGGAAGAAGCTGCGTGCGTCAAAGGTGTCTAGCGTGATAAGGCAGCGGTGAGGCAGGCTGCGTCATGAGGCTAACGAGAAGCTTGATCAGCTGGGTGGGCGCTGTTGAGGAGTGCCGCGAAGGCTGCGTGGGGATCTTCATCAGTAATTACTTTGGTGGCTCAGCGGGACGAAGTTATTGGAGGCGAGTAGGGCTACTCGATGGGTTTGGGTGGCTTGCCTTTCGGAAGAGCATTAATGCCTATTCAGGCACGGATTTCCAACGGCCTTCCGGCGAGGAGGTTGGGGGTCAGCTAGCCACAGTGATTGCTCTGAAGCGGGCACCCTTGCGAGGCCGGCTCCGCCTTGTGTCTAGCTCCTCCTTGGCCCGATCTCCTGTACGTCTTTTGCTGATGTCGGCACATACCTTTTTTTTTTTACATATATATTTATGTTGGGCTTAGGACCCCGAAGACATCGTAGCCTTTCATGTGGATACTCATTTGTCACCTTGTTTCTTTCGCCTCTACTTATGCTTTTCGTGCTGTTCTGCTTGATTTGAATTGACTTTTTATGCACAATCCCCGAATCAAAGCGTCCCGAGTTGAACGTTGAGGCTCCTCAGCGATCCGGCAAGAAGTCACAGGCTCCCGAGGACTTATGGGTTAGATAACTGGTGAAGCCCGATCTTTGGGCTACATGGCTAAGGTGAGGCGGAGTTGAGCTTTTCAAAAATTGTGTTGTTGGGCTCCTAGGTCTTTGATAATCTGGTGATCCGACTTCATAGAAATTTTGCATGGCATATGCGAGTAGTTGAGCTACGTCGGTGTGAGCTGTGGCCCGGAGCTCAGTCGAATTTGGTTTGCCAGTCGACCGTTCCCTGAAACTCATTGGCTGTGTGGAACGGTTGAGCTCATCAATGTGAGCTGTTGGGCTCGTGGGCTGACTTGCTTGAGTTGAACTGATTCCTAGGCTGCGTGGCTTGTGTGGAATGGTTAAGCTTGTCAATGTCGCCAGTGGGACTCAGTGGGTGACTTACTGAGTCGGAACTAATTCTAGGCTGCGTGGCTGTGTGGAATAGTTAAGCTCGGCCAATGTAATTTGTTGGGCTCGATCAGTGATTGCACGAGATCAAACTAATTCCTAAAACTCTGTGGCTGTGTAGAATGGTTGAGCTCGTCAATGTGGTCTTTGGGTTTCCGTCAGGTTGATTTGCACGAGTCGGGGCGAGTTCCTAGGTACGTGGCACATTATTAGAATGGATTAATTTCGTCAATGTGAATTTCTTTGGGCTCATCGGTGATTTTGAGTCGGAAGCTGATTCTAGGCTGCGTGACGCTGTGCGAGTGAACAAGCTAAGTCAAGTGAGCTGTTGGGCTCCGGGCGCTGTGGCCAAGTGGCGTCTCTTTGAGCTGATCGACTCTTGATTGCGTGACTGTCTCGAGTGAGCCAGACTCGTCAAAGTGGTTCTTTGGGCTCAGTGGCAATGGCGAGTGGCGATGTAACTGAGGCGTCGACTCTTGGATTGTGTGACTTGTCTTGAGAGTAGATGAACTTATCAAAGTGAGGCTGTGGGCTCCGAGGCGCATTAGTACAGTGGCGATATAACTGGGCTGGTCGCTCTTCGAGATTAGCGACTGTGCGATAGACGAGCTTTCATTCAGAAGTGAACTCTTGGGCTCAGGGCGTTGTGTTAGAGTGGCGATATTTGTTGATCGACTATTCGGGTTGCGTGACATTATAGTAGGCGAACTTTCGTCGAAGTGTTTCTTTGGGCTCATTTGTGGTAGAGTGGCAATATCTTTGGTACGATCGACTCTTCGAGTTCACGTGAGCCTAATGTAAAGTAAATGAACTACGTCAAAGTGTTCTTTGGAGCTCTAGAGTATTAATATTGAGTGTGATATCTTTATTGTCCGATCTTCGATTGCGTGACTGTCAGAGTAAACGAACTTCGTCCAAAGCGAGTTCTTGGGCTCAGTAGCCCCGAGTAAGTGGCGATACTCTTTGTTTGATCGACTCCATCGGGTTGTGTGACGTGCGAGTAAAACGAACTCGTCAAGTATTTCTTTGGAGCTCGGGCGAGGCGAAGTGGCGATATATCTTTGAGCTGATCTGACCGCCAGTTGCGTGACTGTGCGAGTAAGGCGAACTGCGTCAAAATGATCTCTGCGTGCGTATTCGATTTGATTTTCTTGGAAAGGTGTCTTTAATGCGATTTATGGAAATTTAAAAGCGTTTGTCGACTTTTGATGCTTGGCCTTCTTATAAATGGTGGCTTCATTCTTTATGGAGTTTATACTTTGAATATTCTGCCCCTCTTACAGTGCGCCTTTAATCTATACCTTGAGATGACGTCAAAGTGCGATCGTCTTATTTGAGGATCCATATAGGGTGCAGTTCGATTCACGGTGGACTTACCTTGTGGGAGTTGTGTTTTCCACTAGTCTCCCCTTTATGGGAGTCATGTTATTCCTAGCCGTGCTGAGGGAATGTGTTGGAAGGCGGCCAGCATTTCTTGTGTCGCCTTCTCCATTTTCTGTTCTTCTCCCTCTTCCTTTTTTCTTCTCCTTCTCCTTCTTTTTCATCTTTTTTTCCACATCTCATTCTCCCCTTTTTTGTTTCTTCTGCACAAACTCCTTCCATCCCTTTTTTCTTCTTCTCCTATTTTCCACCTTTCTGGCCTTCTCCCGTTTCTTTTCTTTTTTTCTTCACGAGTTTTTTTTTTTTTTTTTGAAGGCTTGCATGCTGTGTGCTTCCAAGATGTAGATGACACCACTGATTGTAGCGAATGTGTCGATTGGAATGAGAGAGACTTTTCTTTATGGCTATGAGCTTTCTCATTCTATTGCATGTAATTTTCGATCCTTATGCGAGTTGCTTGTGATGTCTTAACTGTATATTGGAAAATAGTGGTCGTTAGCGAAAATTGATAAATCTCCATTTAAGATTACAAACCAAGGTCCTCTTGATAAACGTTTAGATGTTCACGCATTCGGGCATGTTGTAAGAATTTTCCCCTCATGTTTGGAGCTCGTAATTACTGATGCGATGACTCGAGATATGATGTAGGGGCCTTCCCAGTTGGGGCCCAATTTCCCATGTGCTGGATTCTTCCTTGCTGGCAGTAGCTTTTTTAAGACCAAATCACCCGGCATGTAGCTCCTGGGTTTGACTTTTTGGTTGTAGTACCTTGTCGTCTTCCTTTGGTAGTCATACATGCATGTAGAACCTACTCAGTTTTCATCTAAGAGATCCAAATTTAGACGGAGAGCCTCGTCATTATGCTCCACTTGTTGCTAATTCGATCCTTGGGGACTTTAATCAGACCTCGACGGGGCTGCAGCGATCTTTGAGAGCTAGAGCGAATGGGGTTTCTCGGGTTGCTGACTTCTGAGTTGTCCTGTGGGCCCATAGCACCTCGAGTGTGCCCATTTCCTTTAAGATCTTTAATTTGGTCTTCAGCGACTGAGGTTCGGTGACTTCCCGGCCCTGTGGATTAGGCGTGGATGTCTTTGAGCAGTAATAATTCTTAATTAGGAGCTGCGGCACGAAATCCCCGAATTTAGGCGTTTATTGGTGTTTCAGATTCATCCGATACGAGACTCTTGGGATACAAACCTACATATGATGGCTCGCCACACAAAATGCGTATCTTACGTTACGTGATTGTAGGCTGAGGCTCGGCCTCAGCCAGCTTGAGGTGAAGTAATCTTTGCGGCAGTGGTGGATTTACATTGGGCGCTTCCCGAGGCGGAGGTCCCGATATATCAGGCCCCATTGTTGGAAGGCGAGAGTTTGTGATTGGCGTCAGGGGCACCACGATGGGAGCGTGAGATCTTAGCGTGCTCTGGAAAATCTTGCATTTTTGACTGGGTGGAGTTCTTTCGTCTTTGAGTATTGTAGGCCCGGTGGTATCCTGTCTCAGGGCCTTTCACCTTGATACTCGAGCTCCGATATGATTTCATATACCCTCGTGTACTTCTCTTAGCACGTATTCAATGTTTTTCATGATGCACGCCGCAGGATAGGTGTGAAGAACCCTGTATGAGACACCATATGGATTAGTGAACCTAGTGATATAGTCTTATTTGGTACGCTTCTTTCGAATTCGTCCGGTGGGCGTCAAGTCTATTATATAATCCCAAATGGGGTCCATCAACTCGGCTCGGACTGGGCACAGGGCAACCTCCAGCATCATGGAATAAGATGAGGGCTTTGCAGTGTTAAAACTGGGTGTTGATCTGTGAGGTCTTCTTGTAAAGAGTACATTAGCTAACTGCTTCTGCTTTCAAGGCGTCGGCTCGGAGTTCTACGCTCAGGGACATGTACATTGAACCGGCCTGAATTTTTCAATAAATCTCGTACCTTTGGAGATATAGGATCATTCTTCCGCTTTTGGCCTCGTAGGTATCCTCTGTTGTCTTCTTGCTAGGCCCAGGTCATTTGCGGACCTCCCAGGCGAGTCGACTTCAGGTGAATGGGCAAGGTTGGGCCATTTGTGAGCCTCATCCTGTGCCTGTTGTTGGAGGCTTAAAAATCAGAGACCTGAGTGCGTGCTCAATATCTATTCCTTCTGGAGAGGTTCAGATTAGACCTGCTCCACTCCCTTGTGCATTTGAGGCTCCATCTCTGAGTTTCGGATGGGGGTCACTCATTGTTTAGCGTTCGGCAGGTTCGGTGAGGTGAATTCCATGAAGTGATAAGACCTGCCCTTTTATTGCGAGTTTCGGCATGTACGATGTGTTCGCTTAACTCTATAGCCCTTCATGACCTTCGGGAAGTCTCTTTGGTTTTTATGTAACACTTGTAGCCTATCGGTGATGTTGGAACTTCTATGGTATGAGCACGGAAGTAAGGGGCGGAGTTTCAGGGGCTGCTTGGGTTACCAAGGCCAAAATTAGTTTCTCTCCATCCTTGGGTACCTCACCATCCACTCCTCTCAAAGCGAATTTGCAGTGTCTCTTGGGTGTTGCCGCTCGTTCTTTGTCTCACGGCGAGGACAGCGGCCCGGTTGAGAGAGTGCGATACGACTAAGTATTGAGTAAGGAGCTCCCCTTCAACAGGACTTACTAGAGATGGGAGGAGAGAGCTCAAATACGTTTTCAATTTGAGAATGCCTCTTCACCGCCATTATCTAGAGTGAAAGGCCTTCTTGGGACTTGGAAGAAAGAATTTACAGCATTTGTACAGCCTTACTGGACACTGACAGACTAAAGCGACAATCGCGCTTCGATCGAGGCCATTTGAACTTCCTTTATACCTGATGGCGATGGCATGTCGAGCACGACCTGTATTTTGTCTGGATTTGACTCAATTCCTCGGTGGTTAACTATGAAACCTAAGAATTTTAGGTTGATACTTGAAGGCACACTTAGGCTGGATTCGATTTTCATGTTGTAGTTTCTCCAAGATGCAGGCATATCAGGATGAGTGAGCTATGTGGAGGCTCATTTGTTGTGGATTTACGACATGTCATCTGTGTACACTTCCATAGTTGTGCCTATCGCCTCTGAACATCCGATTCGCATTATACGATCATCGACTTCGGATTCTTGATTTAGTACCCAGGTACTATTTTGATCCTATTTAAGATAGGTTTAGTGCTTTTTGTGTACTAATCATGTAGATAAGCAATTGACATGTACGGGTCACTTAGTATATGTTTTTTGTTGAGTTTTTGGTAATTTCACGGGTTTGCGGGCCTCGATCGTAATTTGATTTGGTGTCGTACGTATTGGTCTTGAATGTTGAGAATTCGGTGATTTCATCAAACCGAAATGAAGAAATGTCAAGTGGAATTGATGAAATGGAGGCTGAAGTGGATGCAGGAGGCAAGCAGGGTTGCAGGATTTTCGCTATGCATTGCGAAAATTTCGTAGGATTGCATTGTGACCATGGCAAACTAGCAATCCTGCAATTCGCTATGCACAGTTTTTCGCTAAGCTAGCGGGATTTCGGCTATCATGGCGAGAGTTAGCTATCATGGCGGATTCTTGTGCATAGCGAGGGAGATTTGATTTTAAGTATCACCTTGTATTTCGCTATGATAGCGAAATTCATATAGCGAAAATCCCTGTGTTTTGGTTCAAGCGACCTCGTTTATATAATTTATTTGTCCCTATTGTAATGTGTATTTTAGGTATTTGATTATTTCACACATGTTGGTTGACTATATAAGCCACCTTATAGCTTTTGTAACCCTAACTTTTCATTCAAACAAGCTTTCAGTGCAGCTTTTATTTTAGGTCAGAGTTTGCTCTCTTCTCTCTCTTCTTTCTCTCATTTTAACTGGCTATAAGCACTTGAGATGACAACTCAAGAGGGATGTAGCTAAGTCTCAAAGCCTTGAAGAGGAGGGTTGCTAGCTTGGTTATTGGTGTTTTGGTAGTGTACTCAGTCTTAAATGAAACAGGTACTGCATTTATGGTTCCAAATTTTCCGAACTAGGGTTTAATGCTATTTAATGTCTTTCCTTTGGTCAATACTTGTCATGCTTTAGGGTTGTTGTTCTTAATGGTAGATGCTGCGACATTCTTCTGGAAATGTCATTTAGAGACCATTGAAATGAGGTTAAATGCTATGCTTTCAAAGCTGATTAGGTGTTGGTGTTTCGATCTATATGTTTGGACTCGAATAAGGTGTTTTAAGGGTTGGTTTTAAGAAGCTAAACAAAGATCAGAGTTTGGCCCATGACTATATCATTTTGCCTAATGCGAAATAACCCCGAGGACACATGTATTTTATAAGCCAGTGACCCAAGCCTTCAAGGTCACCATTCACATTTCATTTTAAGCTATTTAGTTAGCCCAGTGACACAGCTCAGTGACACTTTTAATGCAAATCGAAAAATCGAACAAAGTCTCACCATTTTCAAACATGTCTGAATCATTTGTGGGATGAACCATCCCACGTGTTCGACCCTAGGCGTATGCGGTAGCTTGACTCACAGTAGGAGGAAAATAGGAAACAAATTTTATTGTTCAGGATCACCCCTACGTGGCATAGATCAAATAGGCGCGGATTCTGAGTGGATGGTGCCCGAACTACGATGATGAGTTGATATGTACTTGTAATCCACATTACAAGTGTTGGTGACCTTTTAACCCTTTTTGAATTTCGTTTGTAAGAATTACAAGTTTTCTTTACTTAGCAGTTATTGCACTGTGTTTAATTTTACAGTCAGTTTTTGTTTAGCTAACACTGATCCTTTTTGGCAAGCCTCTTTGTTGTTCTTTGTTTTATCTCATTTTGTGTTCTGGTGTTTATGCGACCTTGGGACGAGAGGGATATCAAATAGATTGCAAAGAGTGAGTGCACCAGTTGAGCAAGGCTATGAAATCAGTGTGCACAGTGACCAAATGGATCTCTACACGAGGCAATAAAGTTAACAAGCAACCCCTATGAATCCAAGCGGCATACAGGTCAATGAGGGACCACATACACCCTCCTGGAGTTAGTGCCCTTCACGCATCATACCTCTTGCCGAAGGTAGCGGTGAGACCCTACCTGTTTCTTCCCATTTCATGGTGTGGAGAATGAAAATCATATTCACATACGGGATTTTGTGAGAAGTAGCATCTGCACAACTTTTAAGGAGAATTATATTGGAAATGTCGATTGTTGTTGACATTCCCAGTAACCCTCAAGGACAAAGCCAAGTATGGCTCAGATTGTGAGGCCGAGAACGATTAGAAAGTGGGCGATCTTCAAGCTGAATTTTTAGAGAAATTCTTAGTCTGATAAGACCAGCAGTTTGAAGAGACAGATCTACACCACTAGACCTATGTGATGAGAAATTCTATCGGTGTTGGGAGAGTTCATGGAGACCATCAATGCATCAAATACACCATGGTTTTTTGATACATGGTGCTGAATCCATTTTTATGATGGTATGTCCCCACTGTATATGGCTGTGCTAGGAAACCATGTGTGGAGGTGATTTTACGAGGCAAAAATCCGGATGAAGCCATGGATTTCTTGAATTATGTGGCTGAAACTTCCAGGCTTGGGATGAGCAGAATCGGGAAAATGAAAGAATGAAGCCCAGTAGACCCGCAAGGAGGCATTTATGCACTTTCCGAATGGAGATGAAAGCAAGATATCGGCTTAACTAGGAAGGTGGAAGAAATTTAGAAGGAAAAGGCTACATGAGGTACAAGCAGTATTTGAAAATCACCTTGCAGACGACCCATGCATCAATTACTAATCCCTTGGCCACGAAGAACAACGTCAGTGCTCCTCTCGGTGAGAGATTTGATGTCGAGCATGCTGATGCCATGGGCGATAAACCCTGACCCAGTACCCCATATGTGGTATATAATCGATTGGAGGATACTAATCTCTCTTGGAAACCTAACCCCCTTGCATATGTGCCTCTTGGTGCCAAACAACAGTTTGGTTCCTCACCTCAACCACATCCATCTTCATCCCCTGTTGAATAAGCTATTTTAAATTTGAGCAAGGTGGTAGGCAATTTGGTGGAAGAGCAAAAGGGAATCAATGTACAATTGGCTCAAAGAATAGATACTGTGGAAAGCACCTTGAACAAAGTCGATGGCTTGAAAGCAACCTTAATCGAGAAGATTGATAACCTCTGGTACTCTATCACCAGGATTAACAATTTCTTGGAGGTACAAGAGAAAGGAAGAGTACCTTCCCAATTACTTGCCCAATCGAGGAGTTCATGAAATAGGTTAACTGCAGCAATAAGGATATGGATGAAGTAGAGGCTATCATCACTTTGAGGTGGAAAGGGTGAGCAGCCAGTGCCCATGGCTTTGCTGAGGCGAGAAAGAAAGGAGGTCGACCGAGAGAGGGAGTATGTCGGTGAAGACTCAGTGAGAGAAAACATGCCCCCTCCATTTCCCCAAGCACTAGAAGCGAAAAATTCCAAACCAAGCTGTTTGGGAGGTGCTAAAGCAGTGAAGGTAAAATGTTCACTTTGCTTGACATGATTAACGAGGTCCCAACTTATACAAAGTTCTTAAAGGACTGTACCTGATCAAGAAAGGGTTGAGCATTGAAAGAACATTCCTAACCGAACGAAGTCGATTGCCATCATTGACGAGACCTAGTGAAATACGAGATCAGGATCCCCACGATATCAGTCAACATTGGAGGGACTTGCATAGACAAAGCACTGTTGGACTTGGGGGCCAGTGTAAACCTCTTTCCTTACGGCCCCAGTGTATGGGTTGGGTTTGGGAGGCTTAAGCCTACCCGACATCGCTCACGTCACATTAGGCGATCGATCGGTAAAGACTCTAAGAGATAGTTGAGGATGTGTTGGTAAAGGTAGGCATTCTACTACCAGTGGACTTTGTAGTTCTTGATAAGACCGATAGCAAGTGGAGCTGATCATGTACTTAATTATCTGGAAGACCATTTTTGGCCACTTCAATGCGATAATCCAATTGAGATGAGTCATGCGGCTCACATTTAGCGACATGACATTGGGCTCAATGGCTTTTCATGAGAGTAACAGGCACAAGCTAGTGGAAGAGGATGAGCAAAGAGAGATGATGAAGTTTGCTCAATTGGTCATATGCGGGAAACGAAAGCTAATTGCAAGCGAATTGGTAAACCAAGGTGAAGCGAGTTGATTGGGAATTATTGCATCAGTCCGCCCCTTGTAAAACGATAATTATTGACATCACCCGGTGAAGAATTTCAACAAGAGGAAGGAACCAGCACAGAGGTGCCGGCGCGGGCCTTGCTTGAGGAGTCAGGGGAGCTCTTCACTCCTTGACCCCCATGGATGAATCAATGAAATTGAAACAGTTTGGTCTTCATAAGTGATACAGCTCAAAAATTTTGGTTCCTAGTTATTTTGGTCAATTTTCATTTTAAGCTAATTTTAGTAACTTTCCTTTTTCTAATTTTAGATAAATATAAAAATGTTATTTTTATTTTATTTTATATTATATTATATATATATATATATATATATATATATATATATATATATATATATATATTTTTTTACTTACTTTTATTTTATTGTATTTTAATTTGCTAAATTAAAATTTTGTTTTTAACGTGCCGAGATGAAATCGACGAAATTTAATATCAGCGAAATTGAGACCCTCAAAGCCGACCCTTAAGACTCAGAAGACCCGCCCGGTTACCCCAATAGTTTTATAAAAGGGGGCCCGCCATTCATTCCACGCCTTCCTGACCGCCCCGAGCTCACATACGAGCCATTTCGTGCCTGCGTCGCGCATGAGCCTCACAAGTGGGCATTTCCTTTGCGGTGCCTGGCCGCCGTCCGGGCTTAGTGACGTGCCACCTTTCTCGCGTAGCGTCGAGTGGCGAGCCCTGACCACACTGCTTCTTGCCGCCCGCGACAGCCCTTTGCCATTGCGGAGTCGCCGAAACGACCACTGCCCGTCGCGGCAGAGCCTGGTCACCTGCAATGCGTGCGCCTGGCCCGGCTGCCCATCTGGCGGAATTGCCTGCGCTACATTGAGCCTATTGCGCCGCGTAGTGCGGCCTGGACCCGGGGCATGGTCCGTACGCGTGGTGGTTCTCGCTATGGGCAGGTTTGGGTTCGGCCTGAGATGGAGGATCCGGGCACTTAGGAACGCGGTGCCCATTCTCACGGACCTACACAACAGTTACGGCTGCATTGGCCCCAGTGATCATGCCCGAGAGGACCTCGGGGGTTCGGCGATATCAGACTAGGATGGGACCTCGGGCCCCTTCTCGGAGAAATGCCTCGGGAGGCCGGCACGGGGGCCAGGCCCTCAGCGGGCCAGGGGAGTCTTCGAGATCTCGGTCAGTCCACCTCCCCAGCTGATGGGGCTCATACGCTGGCTATCATGGGCTCGGATGGGTTGTATTCATGGCGACGGGTCAGGGTGAATGTGAATCTGCGGCGCGGGGACTGCATGGAGACCCTTTTTATGATGTACTGCTTGACCGCAGGCCCGCGGTTTAGAGACTCGATGAGGGCGATCTGTAATATTCTTTGGCTTCCATTCATGACACCGCGACAGTTCTATTACCCTTGGGTTGTGCTCGAGTTTTACCCATCTTATGACATCTGGGAGTCACAGGTCCATTAGACTCGGTTCGCGTGGGCAGATCGCGGGATAACAGTGCTCTGGACATTCACAGTTGCCTTGGGCTGCGGCGAAGGCAGCAAGTCTGGAGGATCTGAGAGTTGGCTGACCGTCACAGAGGAGATGGTCCATTTCTCGCTCGAGATACTCTGGCGAGGCCCGTGCTCTTGCGAGGCGGCTTCCATACGAGATGCTCCTTGTGGACCACCTTTCACGGACCGGCTTATTCCCCGCTGCGGCATTATGTTCGGTAGCGGGGGGCCATACTAGAGGCTCTATACGAGGATCTCGGAGAGTTAGGTTGTCCCTCGGTACAGTGGCGACCTCCTGCTGCACTTTGAGGAGAAGGTCCGTAAGGGGAACTTTGGCTCGGTGAGCTTACCATTATTGATCTTAGGGTTGTTGAGCGGGTCTTGGAGCATGCAGGGTTCCCGAGAGGCACGCGCCCGAAGCGGAGGATCGGTTGCACTCGAGGTCCACGTCCATGGAGGCGATCTCTTTACATGTCGATCTCCATTATTCTCCGTGGCCGGGATCGGGAGCGGCGGATGATGTGCCGAGGACCTGCAGGGGGAGGATCTGTGCAGAAGTGGGGAGTGGGGTGGAGAGAGGAACTCGGTTCGATTCATCTCCTCCGCACCTCCCACCTCTGCCTGAGCCCTGGCGACATGCCAGGCCCCTTCTGGCCTTGTGATCCTGGTATATTCATATAAGTTAGGGAGCTAACAACATTTATGGACTTGCGCGCTTGCTACTACACAGGCGTCGTTGGACCAGCGGATGGCCCGAGCAGAGGCTACTCTAGCATAGTCACGCCATGCTTCTTCGGATCATGAGTCACCTCGGTCTCCCGCCAGAGCCTACACAGACTACTCGAGACCGGTCGCGGCGGCCTCCGCCCAGACGTCTTGGCGGCCGCCGCGGCGGCTTGGATCCGCGGGCACATCCACCACCCGCGAGTGAAGATGGTCGTACTCTCTTCTTTAGCTTTCCGACCCTGAGTGGGACTTGTTTATACTCGGTTGGGGGGAAAGATTAAGTTAAGTGTCTTCTATCATATTTTGTATTGTTTTTAGCTTTATCAACTGCCTACTCATTTTGTATAGGATTCATGTATTAGCCAATAGTAGGCAGTGATACTTTTGTTATGTTTAGCTATTTTAAGCATGTATTAACCACTTTGGTTATATCAAAAGCTTTATAGCATTATTTACATTTTTCTACACTTTTGCAAATCAATTTTTTGTGCCTATCTTTTTGTGTTTCTACTCTTGCCTTATGTTGGAGAATTGAAACACAGTACGCTACCTTCATGTTAGAAAAATTCCATGCATGATTTAGTTTTTGGTCGATTGAAGTTCCAACATATTCAACAGCACACTTAGCCTTTAATGAGTCGCACACATTGCACATGGAGTTTTTATCAATAGGTTGAGAAGCTATATACACTCCTCTCACCTTGCAAAGCCCAGGACCTTGGATCATTGACGACCCATAATAGGTTCAATGTTACACCCACAAGGAAGGCCAATGTAGTCTTCCAAATGAAAAGAAAAAAAAAGCGAAAAGAAAGAAAAAGAGAAAAGAAAAATAAAAGCGTGGCGCTTTGCCTTGAGCAGAACACGATTAGGGTATATGGCGAAAGCCTTTAAAGCTTGATACTTTAAGCCTTAGTGGTTGGGAGTCATCGACTTAGTGTTATACACGGGTGGATGGGTGGAGTTTGCTTGATTATTGGGTGCTTAATTCTCGAAGTCGTGAAGTTCGGGGTATGAAACACAATAGAGTTTGTGGTGATCGGTAGCGCGAAGCGATGCCTAAGCCTTAATTGGTTGGGAGTCATCGGTGGACCCCCGTTACCTGGACTTTGGTGATCGGGTTTTTAGCATTACATCTGTGATACAATCAAAAGAAATAAGAGAAATTAGTGGTCTATTTAGATTGGTCGACGGTTAAGGCTTTAGCGAGTAACTTAGTTGGGAGAGTGCTTTGCAACTTATTGGCTCAAGCTGGTCACCTTAAGAACACTTAGACTTGGTTGGGAATTTAGGTTGACTTCCTTCGACCGATGTTGCCTAAAACTTGTTCTTATATAGCGATTGTTCTCTCTTGATGGTTTTGTGCAGTCGAAATGGTTCTGCCCCGAAGACGAGACCCTCGTATACACCGCTTTGAACAATATAAGCACTTGTAAGCACATCATTGCATGCCTTAATTGTTTTTAGCATTGCTGAGGACTAGCAACGTGTCGGGTTAGAGTGTGATTAGTACCCAAAGGGTGCTATTTTGAGTCCTGGCCCCAGATAGGTTTTGAGTGCTTTTTGCGTACTAATCATGTGAATTAAGCCAATTGACATGTGCTGGTCCATTTAGTACCACTGATTTTGTTTCGAGTTTGTTTTTGGTAGTTCTGCAGGTTTAGTGAGCCTCAGTCATAATTTCAAGTTTGGTGTCGTATCGGTGCTGAATGTTGAAATTCCGGTGATTTCACATCAAACCGAAATGAAGAAATGTCATGATGGAATTGATAGAAATGGAAATTTGAAGTGGATGCGGGAGGCAAGCGAGGGGTTCTTGAGTTTTAAGCTATACGTGCGAGAATTTCTCAGGATTACGAAAATTTCGCAACCATGGCGAAAATTTCAGAAATCCTGAAAATTTTGCTATCCCACGATTTTAAGCTAAATAGCGAAATTTCGCTATCGCATGGCGAAAGTGCGCTATCATAACAAAATTGTGTGCATAGCGAAAATTACAATTTTAAGCTATGCCTTGTATTTCGCTATGATAGAAATTCCTTTTTATAGCGAAAATCCTCCCCTATGTTTGGTTCCAAAACGACCTCGTTTTGTATAATTCCCATTTGTCTTATTGTAATCATGTATTTTAAGAGTATTTTCGGTATTTACATGTTGGTTGGCTATATAAGCCACCTTATAGCTTTTGTAACCCTAACTTTTCATTCAAACAAGCTTTCAGTGCAGCTTTTATTTTAGGTCAGAGTTTGCTCTCTTCTCTCTCTTCTTTCTCTCATTTTCTTGGTTGCCAAACACACCCCTTGAGGATGACAACTCAAGGGATGCTTGGCTAAGTCTCAAAGCCTTGAAGAGGAGGGTTGCTAGCTTGGTTATTGGTGGTTTGGTAGTGTACTCAGTCTTAAATGAAACAGGTATTGCATTTATGGTTCCAAATTTTCCAAACTAGGGTTTAATGCTATTTAATGTCTTTCCTTTGGTCAATACTTGTCATGCTTTAGGGTTCAGTGCATTCTTAATGGTAGATGCACTGACATTCTTTGGAAATGTGTTCTGAGCCATTGAAATGAGGTTAAATGCTATGCTTTCAGCGATTGGAACATTGAATGCACCATTTCTGTTTGGACTCAAATAGGAGTGTTTTAGGGTTGGTTTTTAAGGCTAAACAAAAGATCCCAGGTTTTGGCCATGTATATGTCATTTGCTAATGCGAGAAGAAAATAACTTGAGGACACTAGCCAGCCTTGTTTACCAAGCTGGTGACCTGACCTTCAAAGATCTGTTGCTACATTTCATTTTAAGCTATTTCGATTAGCCAGTGACACAACTCAACACTTTTAATGCAAATCCGAAAAATCCAAACAAAAGTCTCACCATTTTCCAAGCATGATGCACGAATCATTTGTGGGATGAAACCCATCCCGATGTTCGGCCTAGACAGCTATCTTTGCGGTAGCTTGACTCACGGCGGTAGGAGGAAAATAGGAAACAAATTTTGTTGATTAGGATCACCCTCTAAGTCAACGCGAATCGATTCTTGAGCCCGAGCGACATCACTCGATAATGGCGGTTTCCTTTGCAGTGACGACGAGGTTTTTCTTGGTCACTGGGTCCATAAATCTGGTTGTAGCGGGAGAAGGCATCCATCGCGAGGAGTTCATGGCCCGCTTTCAGTAGCATCTGATGGTCGATTCGTGCAAAGGAAGCGTCACTTTGGGCGCGCTTTGTTGATGTCGGTGAAGTCGATCTGAGGCCCCGCTTGCGTTTGCTTTTTGGCCGAGTGCGGCGTTGGCTGGCCATTGTGGTTCATTCTACCTCCCTGAGTAAATACGCCTGGAAGGGTTTCTTTGACTTCCTCGTTGATGGCTTTTTCTTTAAGTGCGAAGCTCTCATAACAGTTTGATTGGCTTGAAGGATGGGGTGACGTTCGTTTATGAGTGAATATTCTGGTAGGGTCCGAGTTTCTCCATGTCTGCGTGTTTCCATCACGAAGGCGTCAACTATTCTGTGTAAAAAATGGATAAGGAGGTTTTGAGGTCTTCCGCCCCAGCTTGGAGCCGATAGGCGAGATGTTAGTCGTCGTCCGGCGATACGATTCCGGTTCTTACGAGGGTTGGTCAGTGAGTACCTCGTCCGCAGCGTATTGAGCTCGATCCAGTATATGTTATGACGTTTTGTTTCATGGATCTTGAGTAGCATTCCACCCAGCCACTTTCGTTGATCTCCTCGAACCATTCTACCATTTACGGTGGGGAATTTTGATCATCATGTGATATCGGAAGGATGGCTTTATTGCGTGAAAGTGCCTTGACAACATGTTATAAGCGGGCGGGCGTCGACGAGAGTCTTCAGTGGTAAATGCTGAGCATCGGGGATCTCCCAAGGTGAGTACAATTGTATTGAGTCTAGAGTAATACCTTTTCCACTAGAGAACCATGAGATAGTGTTGAGACTCCTGGTTTCTCCATAGATGCCCATTTGTCGAAGGCTGACCTTGAGAATGACATCAGGCCCCAGCTCGTTGTCAATTAGGACCCAGATAGACTATTTTGTTGGCCACAATGCATAAACTACAGTGGTCGTCATGGGGATCTTGGCATCCCTCCGGTTGAGTCGAGAGAATGTGATGGATGTGTCGGCTGCGATAGTTTAAACCGCTGCTTGATTTCCGCTATCTGCCATCGAGCTGATCTTTGCGTGGTGGGCCTTTGTTTGAAATTTGGATTCCCCTCCTCCTGAGATCCTCTGGGGATACTGGTTTCACCTAGGGGTTGTTGGTCTTTGAGTCGTCGTGCGTCGAGTTGGTTCTGGCCCCCGGCGGGACTGGTTGGGTTTGATTACGAGCATGATTTTGGGGGGGATATGAAGCGTGGAGGGAGTGTCCGTGTGGTATTAATTTTCTATTTCTCTTAGAGTTGTATGATCATCAGGTCGGTGTCCGTAGTCCTATGGAACTCGTGCCCAGGTTATCTTGTTGAGGTGACTTCATTTGAGTTAGCCACCTCGAGGCTGATTCGTTTTAGTACTTAGCTTGAGGACTGTGATGCTAAAGTGAGTAAGGGTGAAAGCAGCGAGGGCGGAGCTTATCGTCGTCTTTTTCAAATTAACGGTAGACCCGAGATGATCTGCGAGGTTTCCACGCCTTTTTAGGATCGTTCTCCATTTTTCTTTGGAGATCGCTAATTGAAACTTTTGTTTGGGCTTGGTCCTCGTGTTTTAATCACGTCACTTTTTTTCTTTATGAGTGGAAGAGCTCTCTTTCTTGGATATGAGGGCTTCTTCATAGTTATCTATCACTTCTGCGCTACTGCGAGCACCTCCAGCCATGCTTGTTTGGGGATTTTGGAGATGAAAACATCGAAAGTCTTTCATTTGAATCCACTAAGAAAGCCAGCAATGAACGATGATCATGAGCTTCTCGTCGGGTATATCTACCTTTAGAGACTACGGCGTTGAATCGTTGGACATAAGACCTCAGGGCTTTCATCGAGCCTGCTTGATGGTGAGTAGATGATAGCGAAACTCTATAAGTGGCTGATAAGGTGAGAGGCGAATTCGATGGATAGCTGCGAATGAGGAGATTGGCGGCCGGTGGAAGTCACATTGAACCATGCCAAGGCGGGGCCTTTTAGGGTGATAAGCAGCTTTGCGCGGATCTTGATACCGTGGATTCCATTTGGTTTTGTAAGTGTTGAGATGATCGACGGGGTCCTGGGTGCCATCGAGCAGCCACTGTGGCGTTGAACTTGAGCTGGAAGGAAAGTGGAGTACCTGGTGTGTAAGTGCTCGGTTTGTTATGCCAAGGTATCCATAGTATCAGGAGCGCGTCCTCTTACTACCTCCCTCACACGAATTTGAGCTCTTGTTGGAGGCTCTTGGACTCAGTTCCCATGGTCTGCTCTCTGCTCTTGCCCAGGGTGGCATGAGTTCTTCGTTCTGACATGCTCTCAGTGTTGCTTCATGTTTGCCCTTCCCTCCGGGTAGATGTGGTCAGGTGCCCGGGGTCGGTGGATTCTATACAATTTCGTCACAGTCTGGGTAGCTGTGTTGTCCTTCATGAGGGGAATGTCATGGCTGCTTGGAGTCTGTCGCGCCTCGCGTGGTCGTCGCACAATGCAGGTGAGTTGTTCTAATTCTTATTAGGCGTTGATTGGTGGCGAGTGCCTCCACCCCTCGTCAGTGTTCTTTGCATTGCTTCCTGCAGCCCGGGAGGTCGGTTTGTCTGCGTTACTGGTTGATCCCCGCATCCTTGGAGGATTAGCTGCTCCTTGTGTTAAGTGATACCATCGATGGCGAAATCAGTTATACTTGTAAAGACTCTCGTTCCAACGAGCAGCGCCAATGATGATGTTTTTTTTAACACTACTTTGAAATTTGGGCGTGTAGGGGTCGTTGGCGGGTTTGGATTCTTGATGGTTGGGTTGCGGGCTTCGGATCGTTTGAGGTACAGTAGGATAGCTGGCTCAAGAAAGAAGGGGTCGGCGGGAGCCGCACAATGGCGCTGATGCCTAAGTCGGTTTCTTCTTGAGAGAAAGAAGAATTTGCAGGGAGGTGTGTTTGCGTATCGTGCGTATGAGTATGCGTGTGTATGAGTATGCGTACCTTTCAGATGGGGTGACCCCAGTATTTATAGTAGATGTTCAGCAGTTGGATGGTGATTAGGATTCATTCCCATTGGATGGGATATTTTTGTTGTTATGCGTATCGGATTTGGTAGGAAATAGAAGAGTAGTTTATTTGGGATAATCTTCTTTCCTTATTAGGGGATCAGGTTTGGCGATGGCTGGTATTATCTTTCCTTATTGATGAGATTTGGTTGGATTTGCGGGTATATTATTAGGGATTATTCATTTTGCAGCTATAGGAGACTTCCTATGTCGGTCTTTAGGCAGCGGTTGGACTCGTGCAAATTTGGCACCAAAGGCTTGAATCTTTGGCGTAAAAGGCTGAATGTGATGGGCATGCCCTTCCTTTGGGTTTAGCGGAGTGGTCTGCGCGTGTTTCGTTGGGCTAGAGGCTCTTTCTGGGCTTTGGTGAGTGGGCACGTGGCTATTTTCAAGAGCTTCCATCAAGTGAAATAACTTGATAAAGCGTTTATATAAAAGCCAGTGAAAAATATTTAGAAAAAGACAAAATTTATGTAAAAGCTTTCTTAATAGTAAATGGAAAAGAATGAAAAACACAATATATAAAATGGTTATGGAATGTTTAAATTATTACAGCATCTATAAGAGTAGTTCAAAAAATATATAGAACTTACATATGTAATAATACCTAATATAATAAGAAAATTATAATGAATATTTACCCTTTAGGGTTAATTTAGATCTAGAAAAAACAAGAAAAGTAATAGAAAAAATAAAACTTTATAGAAATGAAGAAACATCAAATAATAATTAAAAATCTAATGCACCAAGAAATAAACTTATATCAGATAAAATAAAAAATAAAATAATATGGACTATATAAAGTTGAAAAAAGAGACTGTGAAAGAAAGAGTTATAAAAGAAACCAAATAACATGATCAAGAAAATGGAAATATTAATGGAAAGAAATTTCAAAGAAATTTATAAAGAAGCGAGATAATAAATTAGAAGATCGAAGAAAAATAAACAAAAATTAGAAAATAGAATGATAAATATAGAAATACGGTAAAATACTTTATTAGTATAGGGAAAGATCAAAATATATTAGAAAGAACAAGCTGGAAAAATATTAGAATAAATAATATTTAGAAAATATCCTAAAAGAACAATAAAGAAGACATGAAAAGGAAGCCTAGATGAAAAATTATTAGAACAATACTTAGGAATTATAAATAAGGAAAACAAATAATAGAAGAAGAATGGTAAAGAATAGGTGAATAAGTGATCATAGAAATATAAAGTAATATTAGAAATACAAAAAATGAATTCCCAAAGTGACAAAGATGTAAATCCTATAAGACATGTAGGATGACCTAGTAAAATAAAAGAAGAATATCCAAATACATTTGAAAAATGATACAAAATACCTAAATTTGAACCAAGAGAAACAAAAATTGAACAATTAGGAAATACAAGAGTATACATAGATATAAATTGCCAAAAAGATATTAAAACAGTGTTAAATAAATGGTCACAAACAATGACATTATATTTTATGACACAAGGAACAAATTGGGATAATAATAATAAAACCCAAATCATGATAGGAACATTAACAGGATGTGTTAGGAAATGATGGGAAGGATTATTAGCCCATAGTTTTATGTAATTCTGATAACACTACTACTTCTTAACTACAAGTAGCATATTCGAAGGGTAGATACTTTTATTAAATACATAATAAATGAATTTTTAGGAGAATTGAGTGAAAGACAGTATAGAGCAAACAAGAAAGGACATAAGAGAAGTTAGAAATAAATCAGCATAGTTACAAATTTGTAAAATGAAAAACATATATGAATATACATGTGAATTTAGAAAATGATATTATGATGTATTTGATGGTAATATGAATATGACAATCTTAGCAAATACATACTATGAGAAGTTACAAGGAAAATGGAGTAATTATTTTCAAGAATAATATGAAAAAATAAGAACATATGATGCTGATACTCTAGGAGCTAGAATATAATTTTTCAAAAAAATATTAGTAGAATTATGCACCCGAGTATATTATAAAAGGTGTAAGAAATGGAGAAAGAATATTTTGTGATAAGATAGATAATATCCCAGGAAAACGGAGATGTAAGGAGTATAAGAAAAGAAAATTTGGAAAACAATTAAGAAAGTCAAAGAAAAAATTTACAAAATATTAAAATTTTTGAAAAGAATGAAGAAAACCATTTAAAAAATATTACAAGAAAATATTCAATTATAAAAGGCAAAATGTTACACAAAATACATCAAAAGACAAAAGTAAATGCAAATGTTGGAAATGTGAATAATTAGGACATTACAGTAATGAATGTCAAAAAAAGAAAAAAACATTTATCATATGAGGTTAAAATAAAGAAGATGATTTATAAAGTATACTACGTTTTGATAGTGAAATGAGTATTGTTTATAGTGAGAATGATAATAGTTCCTCAAATAGTGATTAAGAATGAGTAAAGAGATAATTGAGGAAGATGATATTTCTAAATTTGAAGTTATTAGTGCTAAAGAAGATCTAGAAGGATATAGATTGAAAAACACTTTTGATAATAAAAAATTACAAAAAATCCAGAATCTAAATTTTGGTTTGAAAGCCCTAGGTGAATGACTATTTAGATACCTAAATAAAAAATATATGCATAGAAAATATACAATCTATGAATACCAGAAGATAGAAAGAAGTATAACAGTTAACAAAGTTAAAGGAAACATAAAGCTTAATTTATTGACAAAGGAGACTATAAATGAAATATTAAGTAAAATAAAAAATGAAAAAGTAAGAGAAAAAATAAAGTAAGTATATTTAGCAGGAGTACAGATAATAATAAATCATTATTCCTTGAAAATTTACATACACCAATAGTTCTAAGTTTACATGATAAAATACTAATACAAATACATGAAAGCCACCTAGGAAGTATCCAAAGAAATTTAGCATATACAAAATTAATATTCACATGTTACCCAAAGTATAACATTAATTTAGGAGATAAAGATTTTGATAATAGTCTAAGCTTATATTTCAAATTCTTAAGGAATGATTATATGAAAGAAGGCAATAATATAATGATAATGTATTATAGTGCTTTGTACACACTATCAAACTCAAACTATGGAAGGATTTACCAAGATAAGCCATTTATAGAAATTAGTGATGAATGTAGAGAAATTGCCGAAATAATAGAACCTCAAAAGTTGGATAGGATATAAATTCTAACAAATTACATTTTAAGTCTTGAAGATGATAATCCTGAAGAAGATTGTATATAAAGAATTGATTTACCCATATTTAGGGGAAATTCCTTAATAAGAAATAATATCAGAAATGATACAAGGAGAAGTAGTTTCCAAAGAATAAGAGAAGAGGTATATTCACCTTTTCTGATAAAGGAAAATTATTACAATGGAGAAAGAAGTTGAAAGAAACAAAGTTTTAATAGATACGGTTGCTAGTTTACGACCATATCTGACAGAGATAAATGTGAAATGATAGGAAATATAACAAGCCCATATGTTTTTAAAAATTATGATGACCAAACATTATAATGTAATTTAAAGGTAGAAATACCCATAAAATTAGAAGGAATAACCTTTTTGGTAGATTGCTATAAAGATAATATAATGCAAGGAAATGGACACTATGATATTCTCTTAGGAAATAGTTTTCTAGATAAACTAGATAAATATAAGATTACAAAAGAAGGAATAGAAATATATAGTGAAAAGATATGTATTTGACTAGAAAGACAAAAATAAAAGAAATTACATACCCTACTATGGTATTTATAATGGTAAATATTCCAGAAACTAAGTTATACACATGTGAAAAATCAAAAGAAAATTTTAGTAATAACCCTTTAAAATTTTGGGAAAAGACAAAAATCTACTGTAAATTAAAAATGATAGATCTTGATAACGATATTAGAATAAGACCAATGATATATTCACAAGAAGATATAGAAGATTTTAAAATACAAATTAATGAATTAATGCAAATGAATCTAATAAGAGAAAGTAAAAGCCCACATAGTAGCCCTACTTACATGGTAAGAAAACATAGTGAGACAAAAAGAGGAAAAGCAAGAATGATGATAAATTATAAAGAAGTGAATAAGAATACTAAATTTGACGGATATTATATCCCAAATAAGGAAATATTAATAAATTTGGCAAGAGGAAAAAATTATTAAAGCAGAATTTGAACTACCCAAGTGGGATTTTGGCAAGAAAAATGGATAATGACAATATACCTATTACGAGGTGTTTAGTACACCTAGAGGTCATTATGAATGGATGGTAATGCCTTTTAGGATAAATGCTCCTCAAGTTTGTAGAAAAATGGATAAAATATTATCTGATTATTCATCTTTTATAATAGTATATATTGATGATATGTTAATCTGCTTTGATAATGAGAAAGATCATGAAAAACATTTAAATATTTTCATAACACTCTATAAAGAACATGTCGCGCCCTCGTACCCGACTAGACCCAGCCCGGAGGCCGAACTAGATCCGGGGACGCAGACCAGTTTTACCATATATACATTTTCGAATACTATAGAAATAAAGAGGGTCCACCGTTTTGTCAATTAACACTTTCACTCAATATGGCATGTATGCCCTTTTAACATTATCATTTACAAAAAACATTATCGAGTTCATCTTCTAAAATAAATCCAAATATGTTCTTCCCCATAAAAACTTATACATTTTGTTTCGTACAAAAGGATCAAATAATAATATGAATGAAATGTATGTATGAAACGGGCTTTCTTATACTCCACACGGTCGGCTTGATGACTCTAGCTTTGCGTGTTATATTGTCACTGGTCATTGATGCATAGCGATGATAAAAGCAATAGTATTAGCGTTTTCATGCTTAGTGGTTCTATCTAGTCTCTCTTCATTTCAATTAAACCTGAAATATACACCTTTTCTAAACAATATTTTGACTAATTCCAATAGTTTATCAATATCATTATATATATGTGCTTATTTATACTTTCATTTGCCTCATTTGATCTCACTTCAAAGTGTATAATTTCATATGTATTTCATTGGCTTCAGATATTACATTTGACACATTTATATAGGTTGCCCTCAAGATGATTAACGTTTCTTTGGGTGGCTTGGACAACGGAATCAAACGCAGTCCCGAACAGCGATTATAAAAACATTTTATAACCGCAATCTTACATCCCTTGACTGGATCGGTATGCCATTATCTTTCATTTTAATTTCTAAAATCACACTAGTTTGACCCTTATTGAGTATACGATCCATCATTAGCTTGAATATAGCGGATAACATTTTATTAAAGAGTACATTTAAGAGCTTCGGAGTCATAGTAATTTACAATATTGTATATACATTTACTACCCAAATAATACATTTTGATGCTCATACAATTTTTATATGGCGATGCATGTGGTCGTGTTGGATTCAAGCAAACAAAATTATAAGAGAAACAAACACCATGATACAAACAATAATTAGAGCGATCAGAGCCCGACAAAAGCGTTGTGTCCTTAAGGCGAATTTGGCCCTCGACTTGTCTGGGGATAGTGGACCAATCGTCTCGAGGATAGAATAGATCTCGTTCCTCGAGAGTGGTACATGATCAGGGGACCACGATGAACTTCGACTTGTGAAACTGATCTCACAAAATAGCGGTGATGAAGAGTGAGGAGAATGGAGAGATATTTTGTTATTTCGTCTATCGGAAAAATGGAGTATAAATACGCGAGAAAGTGTCTCCACGAGAGCAGGACATGCATTCGAAAAGTATAAACCAAACAATGTATGCATTTGAGCCGAAGCCGGCGTCTTGGGCCGGATAGGATGGCGGCGTGCGCGTGGAAACAGGCCTGGCAGCGTAGGTCCTCTCCCTTCTTGTTTCTATTCGATGTGGGACAACACTTTTTCATTCAAATATGGGTTTTGTGGATTCATGGTCTAACAATTACATGAATGAAAAGTTCTAATATCAATACTCTGATGTGCGGGATGTAAAGTCACCAGATATTCCACTTTAGAAAGCGTTGTGGGGATAGAAGTAAGTCTGGACTTTGAACTTTCCTTAGTGAAACCTATCGGGCTTACTCGGTCAATCAGTAGACTTGATGTCCTTGAACTGTTGACCTTTCATGTAAGCCTAGACAATAGAAGTCACACAACTATTTCTCGAACACAATTGGTTCTCACTGTTGTGTTCGTTTTGGCCATGAACACCGCCTGGTCTCATGAGTGTTTTAGAAATTGACCTTGTCAATTCTCACGAAGCGACCCTCACTTCTACACTCCATAGGTGATTCTGAACCTATAGTTTCATAATCATTAAAAGTTGTTTACTTAACCTTCATATTAATACCGTCTTTATCGAGAATGGGTAAAACAAATTAGACGTTACTACTTGTCTTCGCAACTAGTTGTCCTTTAGACTGAATCCTGGGATCTCAGATTAAAGCTAGGCCAGATTAATAAGTATGATGACTTGTTTAGGGCCTTAAACATTCAGCAGTGTTTTGATATCTACTCTAGTTAGGCCTTTTGTGATGGATCCACTTAATATTATTTTGACTTCACATAATTGATGGTGATGAATTCCAGCTAGAAAGTTTGTCTTCTTGTGTCATGTCTTGACGTATGTCAATGAGGACTTACCATTATACATGACATTCAACGCGCTTTGTGCAGCTTATTTATCACATTATCATCCCCGTGGGCCTTCGTTTGACTTGATGGGAATATCTTCCAGTGAAACCACTCATTCTTCACAAACTTTATCAGCATTAAATTCTGATTCCATAGTGGATCTAGCAATATAAGTTTGTTTGGATGATTTCCAGAACCACTGCTGCAGCGCCGCAGTGTGAATACATATCCCACTTGTTGAGTTTTGTGTCTTGTCTTTGGTTATCGATTTGCATCACGGTATCCTTCAAATGCTATGAGTTATTACGTGTAATGTAAGCATAATCTTGAGTATGCTAAGTAGCCAAATAAGCGTTTCATAGCTTTCCAATGATTTCATTTGGACTAGCGTAAATCGACTTAACACTTCTTAGCCTGAAACTATGTCAGGCCCTAGTCTAGTTCATGACATACATTAGAGTACCTAGTATACTGGCATACTCATTTAGGCTTTGTTTTCACGGTATTCTTAGAAAGATGTAAATTAACATCTATCGGGTCTTGGTACAATACCTAGGTCTTACTTTCAGAATCGTTTCAATATAATGGAGTTGTGATAAGAGCTAATCCTCTAAGATGTCTTATGGATTTTAACTCCTAAAAATAGCAGCGACCATCTTTCATTTTAAATTTACTTGCAAGCAAACGTTTGATTTTCTTAACGGTCTCACCATCAACACTTTGTTATAAGCATATCGTCTACATATAGACATAAAATGGCAAAGCAATTAAGAGTTTGTAGCATATACACATTTATCATATATTAAATGTGAAGCCATTCGATAACATGACTTAGATCGAATTTGGCATGCCATTGTTGCAGTGCTTGTTTCAATCCATAGAGTGACTTGATAAATGACATCTTTATGCTCTTATGTGAACAATGAACCCTTCGGGTTGTTCAATATATTTGTCTTCAAAATCTCCATTTAAAAGTAGTTTTATCATTTGATGGATTTCAAGCTTATCTGCAAAATGCTGTAGCAATTAGCATCCTTATAGATGTAATTCCTAGTAACGGGTGAATAAGTATCAAAGTAATCAAGACCTTCGTTGCTTGTATCCTTTTACTACAAGCCTAGCCTTATATTTATCAATAGCACCATAAAACTCATTTCCTCTTGAAAATCCACTCACATTGTAGTGGTTTTACCAAGGAAGGTCGACAATTTCCGTGTATGATTTGACAAGATGGATTCAACTTCACTATTGATAAGCTGCTTTCGAGCGGGGCTTACGGCGAAGTACCAGCTTCTTTGAATGTTCGAGGTTCATTCTCCGACAGATACGTTAAGAAATCAGGTCCAAAAGACGTGGAAGTCCTTTGTCTTTTACTAAGTCTAGGTTCATCCTCCATTGGATCACTTCTAGATATAGTATCTTGAGACCTCTGTATTATCAATGAACTCATATACTATGTTGCTCGAAATATGATATTTTCAAGAAGCAGGCGTCCTTGATTCCAATGATCGTATTGGCATATGCCGGGATCTCTGACTTGTGAGCAAAGAAAAGCGATATACATTGCTATTAAGGCATATCGGAGTAAAGGCCGCAAATCAGCAGTCTTTGGTCTACTAAACCTTTTAGGCTTAAGATAGCAACCTTAATGACTTACCACACTTTGAGATAATTCAAGTTAGGCATTCTGCCTTTCCATTTCTCATAGGGAGTTTGTTGTGTCTTTCTGTGGGGTACTCTATTTAAAATAAAATTAGCCGTCAAAACAGCTTCCCCCCACAAATTCTGTGGTAAACCAGAACTATTCAACAATGCATTCATTGTTTCCTTTAAAGACCGGTTTTTCCTTTCCGCCACTCCATTAGATTGTGAATTGTATAGGGGCTTGATCATTTGGTGAATGATATCAAACTCGATCACAAATTCCTCAGTGGAAATTCATAATCACCTCACTCCACAATCGCACTTATGATTTTAATTTTCTTGTTCCATGAGTTTAAACCGGCCTTATAAGTTTAAAAGCATTCACAACCTCATCTTTGCTACTAAGCAAGTAAACATAACAATACGGCGAGCAGTCATCTATATAAAAGTAATAAAATACTTATTACCTCTTGGCTTGATATTGATTTCATATCGCATAAATCTGTGTGTATTAAATCTAAAGGTTAGAAACTCCTTACCTCTGAGTGGAAAGGGGGCTTAGAAAATTTAGATTCAACACACTATGGCATTCTCCACTTGGGCGAGTCAAACGACAGTCCATATTCATTAATTTCTTTATTGACTTATAGTTAATGTGTCCTAGTCTAGCATCTTAAATGTTAGAAGACTCGAGCACATAAGAAGAAACAACTTTATTCAAATGTACTTAGTTTACAATGGTCATTACATTTAAGCAGACAAACCATCTTTCAGATAACCCTTTCCTACATACACATCTCATTTTTTGAGAGTATAAACTTGTCGAGATCACAAAACCAACTTGAAGCCATTCTTCTTAGGAGAGATCACGACACTAGATTCTTGCGAACATCACAACGACATACGGAACAATTAATTAGTGTCCACAGTCTTTCTAGATGTCATCTTAGAGCAATCTTTCCGACACCTTCAACCTTAGAGGTGATGGAATTACTTATAAGTTTTTCATCACGCGGTTGTGTGGGACGAAAACATCGATCTGTTTGCAGTGTGACCCGAGTTACTCGATTATCAATCCACCACTCCTTGGGGTTTCCTACCATATTACGCACTTTCGGATATCATAGCGGTCGATTGATATCATCAACACCGGCTGGAGATCTTTTACCATATTAGCGTTTTACGCCGTTTCTTGGCTCTGCAGTCTTTGGCTCGATGTCTAGACTTGCTACAGTTGAAGCACTTGCCAATGAACTTCTTCAGGCCTTAGTTGAATCCCTCTCCAGACTTGCCAGGCATTTTCCTCTTCTTGTTGGGTTTAGATCCTTCAACAACGTTGGCCTTGAAACCCCAGATTCTTCTGACTTCTTCTCAGACGACTATTGTCTTTCTCAATCCCCTCAATAAGCAATCCGTCTTCAAGTGACAGCTCCTTTCTCGTGTTTGAGATGTTTTGAAATCCCTCCGGGATGGTGGCGGTTTTCAATGTTGCGACCACTTGAAATGTCTCATGGTCATTTCCCGGCATGAATATCATACTGACCACTTTGAAGCTCTTAGAAGCGACTTAAGACGGTCTTTGAATCAACCATCTTGAAGTCTGAAATTTGTTAGACAATGAATTTCTTTAGTCAGACATCTTCGGTTTGTACTTCTTATCGGACTATCCCATAGCTCTGCCTTAGCCATTTTCAACGGGACTATAGATGTTATAAGAGAGTATTTTCCCGGACCGTTGAGGACATAGTTCAAACCACGGGAAGTCGAGTGGTTATGCATCATGTGACCAACTTTTCTTTATCTGTCTCTCCAGCGTCCGATTTAGGACTAACCTCATTGAAGTCTTGCCAAGTTCAAGGTCGTGAGATGAGAACTAGCATCTTTGTTGCCATCTCTTGAAATCGATACCATTGAACCTTTACGTCTTTTTCTCCGTGACTCGGAATAAGTTACTTAGGTCCGAAGCGACGCCATTGCGAAGGATAAGGATAAAAAAAGCAGACAATATTTGAAGAAGCGTAACAAATATTTAAATACGACAGAAAGCGAAAAACAGGTAAAGCGAAAAATGTTTGAATCTGAGAAACAAATATTTTAATCTGACGAGAAACGGAAAAAAAAGCTATGATCTTCAAAAATTTGAATCTGAGAAAGCAGCTTCTGAATTAAATATTGTAATAATGAACATAATAAGAAAAAGCTGTAGCAATTATGAGCAAGTAAAATATTAAACCTTTGAAAGCAGGATACTTTCTGATGCGCGAAAGAGCATAGTTTTTATAAATTTAAAAGAAAAGAGAACTGTAGTTCAAAAGCTGAAAACTTGATTTACGGGAAGTTTAGTATTCCAGAGCGTATTAATATCCCAAAATAAACAATTAAACCGAGCCCGAGGACTAAAATCTATATTTAAATTAACATAAACCGATTCTTGTTTTTTGCAAGCTTGATTAAAGCAATAAATCATGCAGGTGTCTTTGGAATATAAAAATAACCTGGCTTGAATCTTTGGTTTGCCTAAGCAGAGGCGAAGGTGAAACCTTTGCATAACATAATTGATCAAACAGAAACAAATAGAACTAAATCGAAACGAACAGAAATAAATTCAGTTTTCTTTGCGATGCAGCTTGGAAAAAAAAAATTGAATAAACCTCTACATGAGATATTTTAATTGTAAAGCGCGGTACAAAAATGTTTGAGGTCCAAATTTTGTGGAAAGCAATTCCAAGCGCAACATAAAAAAAATGTTTGAATTTTGTCAGAAACAAATTCAAACTGCAATATAAAAAAAAATGTTTGAATTTGCGTCACTAAGCAAATTCAAGCTGATCTGAAAAAATATTTGAGCCGATTTTGTCGAAACAAATTCAAAGCGCAATATAAAAAAATGTTTAGATTCGTCGAAACAAACTTTCAAAGCTGCAATGCAAAAAAATGTTTGAGTCAAATTTGTTAGAAACAAATTTCGTCTTCTTGCCGGTGTAGAAGCAGAACATAAGCGAAAAGAAAAAAAAGAAATTCGAACGAGCGAAAATTGTAACGACGAAGCGTTCGTTCCTGAAAACTTGACGAGAAACTAAAAAGCAATTTCGTCTTAAGATTGTAGTTCAGGTGTTCGTTTCAAAACAAAATTATGAAGGAAACAAGCCTACGAGTACAAACAATAATTGGGCGGTCAGGCCCAGCAGCGTTGTGTCCTTAAGGCGAATTTGGCCCCTCAGCATCAGAGGATGGTGGACAATGGTCTCGTAGATAGAGCGGATCGTTCCTCAGAAGTGAATCACGTGTCGGAGGACCACGGCAATTCAACTTGTAGAACAATCGCACAAAATGACAGTGATGAAGTGAGGAGAATGGAGAATATTTTTGTTATTTTAAAAAATGGGAAGCGGGGTATAAATCGCGAGGAAGTGTCTCCTGACGGACATGCTCCTGATTGGTCTGAACAAACAATGCATTGAGCCAGAACCCGCAGCGATGCCAGTACTGGTCCGGACGGCTGGCGCGACTGGCGTGAAACGACCTAGCTTGGCGTAGGTCCTCTCCCTTCTTGTTTCTATTCGATGTGGGACAACGCTTTTTCATTCAAATATGGGTTTTGTGGATTCCAAGTCCCAACAATGCATTTGAAATCAATTTTCCAAAATCGCTTAAACCAAATCACATATGCAGTTTTCTTGAAAATCATTTCACCAACAATCACAAAACTTGAAATAAGAAGAGAGGTATGCAGAACAAACCCAAAAAGGTTGTCACTCCTCGATTCCTATCCTCGAAATTTTGTTCTTGGGTCAGGCTTCCTCGTCACCAACCCTAATCCATAAAAATTAGAGAACAATATTAGTTGGCTTATTTAGATTTCTAGTTAGGGTTGTTTTCTACCCAACTTCTTTCAAGTAAAATTTTCTAGGAATAAATGAGTCACATTTTATCCAACTTTCTTCAAGTCCATTGTTCCCCTATAAATCTATTTTATTCAAAAGTGGAGATCATTCAATTTAGACACTTGAAGCTTCGAATACATTCAAAACAAGCAGGGACTACTCTATTTTCAGCAGGCAGAATTTGCCAGAAAATAGAGCTTCACTTTGACGAATTTCTAGGTCCAATGGTGTCCAAATTTGAATACACTTATTTCAAGTAGATTTGTTTTCCTAGAAGTCTAGTTTACCCAAAATTTTAATCACTTAATTTGGATGAGTGAAACTCAACTTATGGCTTTAAATACCAAGCTAAAACACCAAAAAATTGTATAAGGCCGAATCGAATTTGTAGCAGGCCTCATTTTGATGAATTTTAAGGTCCATGGGGTCCAAATTTGAATACACTTATTTCAGTTTGTTTTCCTAGAAGTCTAGTTTACCAAATTTGAATCACTCAATTTGGATGAGTGATGGCAGTTATGTGAACGAAATATATGGGTTTTGAAAATTTTTGTGGCATCTCCCCTAAAACTAATATTTCCTTTATACAAAAATTCCTCAAAACCCAATCCTAACTAAAGAACTTTGAAACTTAACCAAACCTAAAACTGAGTCTCTGACCATTAAAACTTCCTATTCCCGTTGGGTTTTCATCAAACGAAACACAGCTTATTAAAAGGGTTAAAGGTTAGTTTCATACCTTTAATCTATTTCCTTTCACTTTCTTCTTCCTTCTTCTTTATTTGGCTCAAATCATTGGAGAGCACAAAACCAACTTAGTCTCCTCTCTCACTCTCTCAACCGTGCCCTAGTTCTCAATGTGAAGATATACCCAAATGAGAAATGCTATTCAAAGACCAATTTTTGGTCTTAACTCAAAACCTTTACTAGGCCTTGTTTGTATATTATTTCCTTATTTTCTCATTTTGCATTTTAATCATTTTTCTCTTTTATTTGCTATTCAACTTATTACCTTTCTTCCATTTTGGCACATACACTTCTCATTTATGACCTTTGGGTCCTCATTTTGACATTTTACCAATTTAACCTTAATTCTTTTATAATTTCTGGGTTTTATAATTTTTTTTTGTTCTTTAACAATATAAATTCTGGAAAAATACGATGTAACTTATTTTATATCATAAACATGTTATAAACTGCTAGGTTATTTTTAAGGCGTTACAAAACATGGTATAGTTATTTCAGAAAAGAAAGTTGAAATCAAGAAAAAAGAAATAGAGTTTTTTGGAATGATAATATATTCTGAAGGCATAAAACTACAATTACATATAGCTGAAAAAATAAAAAGATTTCCATTAGGTTGAAGCTAAGAAATGATACAAAATTTTAGGATGTTTAAAATTGTGCCCACGATTTTATAAAAGACTTAGCAAAAGAAAGACATGAATTACAAAAGTTACTGACAAAGAAAAATCAAACAGGATGGAGTGAAAAACATATTAAAATAGTTAAGAGATTAAAAGACATATGTTTAGATTTATCTAAATTAAGATTGTTAAATGAAAATGACAATTTAATACTACAAACAGATGCTTAAGATAAGTATTGGGCAGCTACTTTAAAAAAAGATTTAGGAGAAATATGTTGTTATATAAGTGGAACTTTTAATAATAATCAGATTAATTATGATATTAATGAAAATGAGTTACTTGCCATAACAAAATGAATTAATAAGTGCAGTATTCTTATTACTAAACCTTTTATCATATAAGCGATAATGGGCAGAAATTCCAATTTTGGGCAAAATCGTAATTTCGGTTACAAAATTGTAATTTCGGTTACAAAATTGTAATTTCGGTTAAAAATCCGAAATTTATTCTCTAGACCTCGGATGACAAAACGGATTGCACCATTGGAATCGTCTCGCGAAATCTAGCTAGCATGTCTAATTTTATTAGAATTCAGATAGTCGGAATTTACGTTTTTAGGGCATCGCGGATTCGGGTCTTGATAAAGCGATTTTCGATGAAGACGAAGTCATATATGCTGTCACTCATAATGCCATAAGTGGCATGAGTAGAAGTATGAAAATGGGACGGCGAGATGAGTGTCGAATGTAAGCGGGAAGAAGGACATAAATGTCATTTTGGAATTGTTTAAGTTAGAAAAAAAGACAAAAGGAATAGTGCTTGTATTTCTTCAAATATCCAAAGAAAAATGTGAATGGGGAGGAGGAGATGCGAGAAGATGAAATGGGGTTTTAGAGAGAGAAGGACAGACCTCTCTGAGATCGTCAAGTCGGCCGTCGTAGTCGGAACAAGAAGGAGGCTGGCTACAGCGGAGAGGGCTTCGCGTGGGTACCAGATGTAAGGAGTTTAGACAAACTCCTTGAGGTAGGGGTTTCTCCCTACTTGGGTTTTATTCTTCGTTTAAGTACTTTGTGAATGTTTGAGTTGAATGAGGTCGTGAGGGGCCGTTTGATCAGTCCCGAATCTTGGAACCGTGTTGTTGTAAATTTTTGAAACCAAAATGGGTAGGCCGTGACAGTGTGTGCACTGTGTGGGTTGTTTGGGTTGTTAATTGTGTAATTTGTGAAATAAATCATGTATTGGTTTGTTTGAGGCCGGAAATGGCCAATTGGAATCAGTTCTAAGTGAGTGATGATTCCTAATTTGTCGGGGAATAATGCTTAGGGTTTCACTATTCAGAGAATATGTTCTGAAAAAATATTTGTGAATTAATGTGTTGGTCTGGTAATTCAAGTAGAATTGCTCGTGTTTGATCATTAGCCCATGTGAGCTTAATTTTGATGTGATGGAATGAAATTGCATAAATATGATTGTGTGATTAAAGTTTATGTGCATATATGCATGTTTATATTTTTACACGCGATATGTAATTATAAATTCGATCTGGCATCAGCACTCCATACGCACCGTGGCATCCTAGATGATATGAGGGAGTGCATAAGAGTCTACAGAGAGAATGGTTTCGTAGGTTGCTAAACTAAAAAAATATCTGGAGGGTAGTACATACTAAAAATATCAATCGCCTGAGATTCACTAAATTGATACATCGGAGTGGTAAACCATGTAATAACACATCAACTGCTGGAGACAACCCAATTGATATATATACATTGGAGGGTTGTCCACAAATAAACATACACTCTCATACGAGGCTTAGGCGAGTGTGGAGGAGCCTGAGGACTCGCACGAGATGATCAGCTTAGACATTCAAGTAGGATCATGCATTGCTTGAATGTGTGTTTATTTTGGAACATCAGATATGCATCTTTAGGTGGAGAGTAGCCCACTTAGGGTGATTCCACTACTGAGCATTAGCTTACCATGTCGAGGGATATTATTTTTATTGTGCACAGTGGATCGTATAGGAGACTTATTTCATCCTAGAGATCGAGCTAAGAAAGTTTGACGCTAGTGATTGGGTTATGATAAAGACATGTAATAGGAATTCTCTAACTTTAATATATGTGTTGTATAAGAGTAAAAATTTGAACTCTTAGAAACTATTGATATAGTTGATATATATGTTTTATGAGTATTATTCATTGGCCCAAGTGGTCGCTTTACTCATGTTATTGTTATATTGATGTTTGAGACAAAGTTATACGCAGTTTTGTACGGCAGCCTCCCGTATAAAGCGAGACCCTCGCTCGACATTGCGGAAAATGTCGACAATCTGACATTCACGGGTATTCGCGGGTTGATGCAGTCAACGGACCCGGTTTGGGGCGTCGCGTATAATAATTGTTAATGATTTATAAGAAATAACACAGAAAAGAGTATAGGGTAGAAGATTATCTAGATGACAAACTCTTCTTAGTTATCATAATTTTAAGATTGTACATATAAAAGGTACTGACGATTTTATTATAGACTTTTTGAGCAAAAGTGTCGAATAACATCCAGGAATTGCATGATATCGCCATCGATATGGTTAAATGAATGAATATAATCTCAGAAAATTATAATACTCTTATTTCAATTGAAGAAAAAGGAATAAATTTACAAAAAAATATCAATGATATAAGATCTAAATCATATATTTCACAAAATCTCCTTGAAAAATGTTTTGAAAGATTAGGAGAAATGATAATGAGGACAGATGATGTTTCCTCAGTATCCTCAGAGACCAAAAACATCAATAAGGTAGGCTTGGATATGCTGTCTCATTCAAGAAAAAGCCAGGCAACAACAATTGCTGATAACATTAGGACATGAGATATATCCTTGTCCAAGGGCAAAAATATCTCAAAAGGTATTCAGGAAATGCCTATCCTTCAAAAGGATAAAAGCCTGAAGGATAACAGTCCCCCAAAGGACATGCTCCTCTCAAAAGGAGAAAATTAAGATGAAACCCTCTTCTTTCCTGAAGAAAAACCAGAAAATATATCCATAATTTCTTCAATAACATTGTATGATATGGAAAGAAAGTATTTGACTTTCTCTTAATTTATCTATAACAACCCTAATGGAAATGGGTATTATTAGACATCTACCAAGTCTATCTACCCAAGAATAATAATCACAAAAAGATTGATCCTTTATTTGTTCAAGATGCCATGGATTTCGGTTTTGTTGACCGAATCTATTTAAGGCGTAATTATGATGAAATACTTAATGATACCCTCAGAATTCAATTATGTAATATGATAGGACATCAGAGCTTCTACATAAAATTCTTTACCATCAATCCATAATATAATGAAGATAGTGGAATATGCATCAAAGCCTATCATCTCATCACAATAAATAACAATGAAGAATCAAGATTTCAAATAAATGATTCTAATCCTAAAAAATAGGGATATTATAACAGACAATTGACAAAGACAAGGAGAACATTGGGGATAAAGGCAGTGCTTGGAAGAATGATAAATTTAAGAAAAAAGAATTGTTCTGTTCACTGTGGAATAAACAACTGGATGATAATTATAGGCAATGGAAAAGCTAGAGGACAGAGAATGATGACAGAAAAAATCAATGAGCTGGATCAGTTATTATTGCCAGCTAGTCAGATGACAAAAGATGAGCTGCAAAGTTTATGAAAAAGATAAAAAGCAATAAGGCTAGATAACTCTTGGAAAGAAAATGTAATCCCAGCGTTCTAAGTGGCATGACATGACATGTCTACCACTATAAATGTAAATAATAAAGTGATATGACAATAAATGTCTATCACTATAAGTGTAATATCAGATGGCAAAAAGAAGCAATGACAAACATGGATGAAGTGGAGTCGGCGCTTGAACCAGTAAAACCGCTTTATGAAGGAAAAGACAAAAGATAGGGAATAAAAAACATGGGACACTTGCCTTTGAAAATATAGATGACAGTTGGAAAAGACAGAAGAAAAGAAAGAATTGCACGTCTCAACAAAAGCAAGAAGGCAGAAGATAAGAAGGACAATTGTATGGCCAAAAGCAAAAGAAGAACGACATGTTTCTCAAAAAGATAATAAGGAGTCCAAAAACAGTAGAAAACTTCTCTATAAATTGAGCATGTTTCTCATTTAGAGGAACATCAGAAAAAACCAAATCCATCTTTGTATACATATCTTGTAATGGAGTTCTAAGCTTTGCTTAAAGAAGCTTATATGTAAGATAAGAAAGTGATTTTATGAAATAAAAAGTCTGTGCTTTCCTCAAATACCTTTATATGCAATAATCTATACAAAGGAGTGTCTTGATACTGACTTGTCCCAGCACCGTGGAAGCCGAAGGGATGCCAGGAAGAGTGAGACGGTCACGATAAGATTAAGGTCACTGATTGCTACATATAATGTAACTCGAGAGATCGCTATGAACTTTTACTATTTAAACTCTTATCTGCATATAAGTTTTCCCTAGTCTAATAATTTTCATTTCTAGGCCCACTACTTAGACCTAGCCCATTAGGTCTAACCCATCTAGGCCAACCCCTTAGGTTAGTTTATCGGCCCATTAGGTCATTTGATCAAGCCTTTGGCCACACATTATGATAAACTCTTTTGTCCGTCAAATTTCCACCCTTAATTTATTCAATATTTCATATTCTAAAATTTATTTTTTTAATTTAATCTTAAAATTCAAGTATTCCAAAAATTCAAGTACTAAATTTTCATTCCTCATTTTTTAAAATTTAAATATCCAATTTTAAAAAATTAAAATTCACATTTTCTCATCTTCTAAAATTCAAATTTTCTCATCTTCTAAAATTCAAATTTTCAACTCTAAAATTCAATCCCCTTAATTTTCAATTTAATTTTTTTTTCCAAGTTTTCATTTTTTTTTAATTTACAAAATTCTCAATTTCAAAAATTTAAGTGTCATAATCTAAAATCAAGTTCCTAATTCCACTCAAATCTTAAAGTTTCACTCAATCCAAAATTCAAAGCTCTATAATTTAAAATTCAAACATCTCAATTTCTAATTTCAAATTTCTAAATTCCAAATCTTAAATTTATAAAATTCAAGTTCCACTCTAAAACTAATTTCCAAAATCCCAATTCAAAATTCTCGAACTTCAAATTCATTTCCAAAATTCTCAATTTTCAAAATTTCAAACTTTCAATTTTCAAAACCTCAATTTCAAACCAGTTTTCAAAAATTCCAAACACATGATTAATTTTATAGTTTCTATAAAATGAAAGTTAATTTGTGTAACATATAAATAGGCTTGGGTGGGGCTTGACATCTCATGTATCCTTTATTAAATAACTTTGACACTGGATGTACAATTTGTTTTTATAATTCGATCATGAATAATTCCATATTTATTATTGCACTAATGTTATTTTCTATTGATAGCGCTTATGATGTGCCGTCAAGGTACATATTATTTCCTATAATTGACTTTACTTGTTTATTTTATTTATTTATTTATTTGTTGATGTTTTGATGTACACTTGTGTAATTATGAGAGATAATTTTTGGTATATTAATTAATCAATCAATGGCCACAACTTCCATAATCGGATTAGTAGAGGACCGACTTGTGGGCTTAGAGGAGGCCGGACTCACCATCACACTTCCTAATAAGTAACATGACCTTCGACTCGACTCAGCCAGAGATGTCTTTTTTCTAAACAAGGAGTCGCATTAGGGTTTTTATTTCTTATTTTGTTTTCCCTAAAAAAAACTAAAATAAGTGGCGACTCCAAAAACAATTTTTTTAAAAAAATGGTTTTTCAAAGAAAAAAAAAAGCGAGTCTCACCATCGAGTGGGGATGCAAGTGAAAAATGCGGGTTCACAAAATGGCGACCCATTAGATTTAGTGTCAATTCGAATATAATTTGAGAAAAAATGTGGTAATTGATCGATTGATTGTTCGATATCTACTTTTCAGGCTAATAACACATCGAGTGTTTGTTTTTTATTTTTATTAATTAATTTACTTCATCATGATGTATTCTTATTGTATATTTTCCGTGATTTTGATATATTGATTGTGTATAGATACTCAGGTTTCGTGATGACCGCTTATTGTTCGACTATCCCTCTCTCGCTTTAACCGCATGTTGTTTGTCTATGTGGGACACACATTTATCCCTTATCTCCAACTCCTTAGTCTCATTGACTGCCCTTTGTTGTTTGATGTTTGATTGGAGACTTGTTGCTCCTTGTTTGATCTTCGATCGAGCTAATGATTAACAGTAAGGTCCAATGATGGGTTATATTTATATTTGGGAGCATTCCAGAGGTGGTTGACATATTGATGATGAGGAGTCCGATCTTTGAAGTCTTGTATAGCCCAGAGCTAGATTTCAAGATATTTGTATGGCTAGTGTGCCCTTCTTTGTGTTAGATTTATTAGGTTTTTTTCGGATGTACCCACACATTCATTGTACACTTAGTTTAATCCCGAGTGCTGAGAGTAGTGAGAGCCTTTACCATAGGTGGCACCCTGGGATGTCGAGGAAGTGCATGTGTGAAGTTGATGACCACCTTACATGTTAGCGCCCCGTCTCTTCGGAGACGTGTAGGAGGTTATGTACCACTGGAGGGTACAATCGCTCCTGCTAGGGACCCCTTTAAAAGACCCACCCACCCTTGTTTTTTTAGAGCCACCATTGACCTTCTAGGTTGAGTTTATATCCTACTGATTAGGACTCCCATCCTACACATGGGTGCATATGTGAGCCTTCAAGGTTGGCAAAGTCATGATATGGATCCAGATTCCTCTATTTTGGTTTCCTCTTGAGGGTATACAGAGATTGATTAGAGTATTGAGTTTCAGTGGGGCATTTTTGTGCATAGTGATGGATTGCTTATTTTAGTTTCATTATAGCAGCATTCTTTTCTGTTCGACACGGACTCAACCTTATTTGTTTCGGGTACACTTTCAGGATTCACTAACATAAACTGGGACCATCTTCGTGGGTTAGAGTTGAGGGTAGATTAGTACGTATCGATCACATGTGTATGGATCCATGTAGCGGTTATTGAGGATTGTTTATTTTTACTTGTCGCCGCATCTCTCGTGATATAGTACATGGCCTCAAGTGAGGATTGATAGGACAAATGCACTTTACAGATTTCAAGACAGAGGATACTCACTTGATAGGGAGCACTACCTCCACCTCCATCGATGGCTTAGGTGGCACCGCCGCTTATCCCTCAGGGCACTCCTTTTGTCATCCAAAAGCCTACAGAGGTGATCCCGCCACATGCGATTGTTCCAATTAAGACTATCAGGCTTTTGGCTGATCGTATTACTTGAGTATAGTAGATGCTTAGACAATTGAGAGTTACGAGGGTAACATGTGTGATGGATTTGATAAGGCACTCCGTGACCCCACTCGCTAAATTTCGGATGCCCGATATGGAGCAGATACAGCAGAGATGTCCACATACCAGCGGAGGATATAGTCGCCTGATGAGGGCATGGGTTTGGAGGAGGCTTAGTTGATCATGTCGTGCTCCCTTGTCACTAAGTAAAGGTGGCATGTAGACCGGCTGCATAAATTCTCAGAGTGCTCGTGGTGGACTTGGGAGCATCTTGCCCATGAGTTTATCCGATAGTTCTCTTTCAACACTGTCATAGATGTCACTAGGAGAAAGCTTGAGGTTATGAGGTAGGGAGCTCATGAGACTGTGATGAGTCCTAAACTCATCTATTTTTAGTCAATTTTTCTTTCATTCTTTTAGCAGTTTATGATCCATTTTAATGTAGAATTATGAAATAATCACCAATTTTGTGTTTTGCAGGTTTTGAATGAAAAAGAAACAAATCCAACAAGAAAAGCAAAAAAAAATGGCTAAGGTAGAAATGTCGCGACATAATTTCAAAATGTCGTGACATAATATCAAAATGTCACAACAAAAGCTCAAGGTAACCAGCAGGGGTATGTCGCAACAAGCAATGATATGTCGTAACAAGACAAAGCTGAGCTCAAGTTGGAAGTAAAGATTGTCACAACAGTGTATGGGGTCAAAACAAGGCAATTTGTAGCAGCCTCGGAAAATGGACCATAACTTGAGCTATAGAGGTCAAATTTGGGTGATTAAAAAACCTACATCAAGTTTATAGATGCAGCTATAATTTCCATGAAGAACAATTAGTCCAAATTTCCTTTTCCTAACCTAAAATCGGTCCCAAATCTAGACGTTTCATAGGACAAACAGTAGAATTTAATAACCTAAAATTAGCCAAACAGCCTCCCAAGGAGCTATAAACTCGATTTTCAACCCAAACAACCCCTAAGGAGTTATAGAACCAGACATCGGGCCCAAATGATCCCATAAGGAGCTCCTAAACCTGATTTTTCCAAAAAAACCAAACAAATTCAAGGAGTTGTAAACCGATTTTCACCAAAATGTACCTAAGGAACTATAAAACCGGGTTTTTTTTTTTTTTAACCCAAATAGCCCTTAGGGCAAAAAACACAACCAAATAGCCCTTAGAGTGGAAAATAAACCAAAGTAGGAAGAATCCCTACCTCTTCGAGCATTGAAGAAACTCTAGGAAGTCCCTGTGGACACTTCCTAAACCCGAAACCTTTGATTTCCCAAACTCCTCACTTGAATCCTCGCGAAACTCGTGTTTTCGCACTCACGCGTATCCCGGCCGAGTAGATGAACTCGCTCTGGCCCGACGACCCGATCGACGGAACTCCGTAGATCGAAGAGAGAAGTCTGGGGAGCTCTTTCTTTTCTCCCCCTCTCTCTCTACGGTTTTTTTTCCCGACAGAAAATCTAATCCTTTCCCCCCTCAAATATGATTTTCTACCTTTGACTTAAGTCATAAAGACTTGGTCCACATTGTGCCACGTGTCTGCGATTGGTCCAAGTATGTTTTTGTTCTGAAATAATTTATTTTGTCCCGGTTCAATTTCAATTTATTTTAAATGAAATTTATTTAAATTATTTGTCAACTTTCAATATTTTCTTAAAAATCCCATTTTTGGGGTTCACTAGGCACCCTTCGTCCCGAAAAACGTGAAAATTCTGACTGTCTTAGAATTCAACGAAATTCGTCTGGGTAACTAACGGTGAGATCCATTTCATCATATGAGATCTAAAAAATTTCAGTTTTGCAACCTGTACTATTGCGACAATTTACCGTTTTGCCCTTTTTATGAAAAATTCAAATTTACATGGGTTTTACATTCTCCCCCCTTAATAGAATTTTGTCCCCGAAATTCACACACACATACACATTCAAATCACATGCATATGCAACACTCATTTAATCACCAAATCACTAAAAACATACCTTCATCCTCAAACAAGAAAGGATAATTTGCACGCACAAAGGTCTTCGGGTCCCCATGTTGCCTCCTACTCCTGTCGCCACCAACACCTCACTAGCCTCATAGTCTTGCCTCACAAAACCTGATCTCGACTATCCATAATACGCACTAGTCGCTCCTCGAAGGTCTCATTTGCATCAACCACAAGTTCTCCCCAATCCACCACATGAGTCGGATCTGGCATGTACTTCCGGAGCATGGAGACATGGAATACCGCATGAACACTCGATAAGCTTGGCGGTGATGCCAATCGATAAGCAATCGTACCTACCCCCGAAAAGTACCTCAAGAGTCTGATATACTCGGCGCATACTCTTTCCGCCTTACCAAACCTGACTACTCCTCTGACATCACCTTCAAGAAGACATGATCTCCCACCTCAAAATCTAGAGGTCTCCCACTCACTTGTAGCTTTCTTCTCGCCAACCTCTGCCGTGAGTAGGGGCGCTTTGCATCAAGTCCACCTTCTCGGAGGTGTCTCTAATCAAATCTGGACTCGTAGAGGGTCTCTTCCCCATCTCCATCCAACATACTGGAGATCGACATGGCCTCCCATATATTGCCTCATAGGGTGCCATCTGTATACTTGCCTGATAACTGTTGTTGTAGGCGAATTCTACTAAGGGTAAATGCTCTTCCTAGCTACCCCTAAGATCTAAGACGCATGCCTGTAGCATGTCCTCAAAAGTATGGATAGTCCTCTCTGACTAACCATCCATTTGAGGATGAAAGGCTGTGCTCATCATCAACTGTGTCCCTATGGCTCTTTGGAAATTCTTCTAAAAATGAGTTGTAAACCTAGGATCTCGATCCGATACTATGGATACTAGCACTCCATGTGATCGGACTATCTCCAGTATATACAACCTGCCAAAATCCCCCATGTGATGGACATCCGCACAGCTATAAAGTGTGCCAACTTAGTAAGCCGATTCACGACCACCCACACTGCATCATGCCCTTGCGATGTCCGTGGAAAGTGAGTCACAAAGTCTATCGTGACATGTTCCCACTTCCACTTAGCCACCTTCAAAGGCTAGAATAATCCTGCTGGCCTTTGGTGCTCAGCCTTTACTTGCTGACACGTGAGATATCGTCGAACGAAATCTCCAATGTGTTTCTTCATCTCACTTCAATAATACTGGCAATGAAGATCATGGTACATCTTCGTGTCACCGACGACAAGAAACGAGCAATGGAACTCCCTAAGGATCTCCTTTCGATCCGCGTAATCGGGAACCAACTCTTCCCATATAATCAAGACTACTCTGATCCGCGGAATGGCCCACTCTTCACAATTGCACTGCATATACCCCGCCCCCGATAGGACAATATCTTTGTGTCCTATCTTTGGGACTCAATCACTCTGCTCAGTAGGGAAGGCATAGCCATAAAACTCCCCAAGGTACCCTAAGCCTGATCACTATACTGTAGACCGAACTATCCCACAGTCTCGAGCATCTGCCACTCCCGAAACCATACTACTCAACACTCCCCAAGACTTCCGGCTGAGTGCATCAGCCACCACATTTGCCTTACCGGGTTGGTAATGCAAAGTGAAATCATAATCCTCTAGATATGCCATTCACCTACGTTGCCTCATGTTGAGGTCCCGCTGTGTGAAAATGTACTTTAGACTTTTGTGGTCTGAAAACACCTTGAATTGCTCACCATATAGGTAGTGGCTCCAAATCTTCAAAGCAAAGACAATGGCCGCCAACTCCATATCAAGCGTAGGGTAACTTTGTTCGTGGTTCTTAATCGCAAGAACCATAAGCCACGACCTCCTGACAGACAAAACACATCCTGGCCGGGCCCTTGGAGGCATCATAATGGTTAATCAGGTACCTTTGTCCTCTTTCGACCGCCGACAGAGCCGGGCAGTCTCATTTCACTCCCCGGAATGCCTTCACATAGGGGTCATTCCACTCAAACTTGACCTCCTTTCGGGTCAATCTCGTCATAGGTGCAGCTAACCTGGAGAAGTCCTCAATGAACCTCCTATAGCACCCTGCCAATCTTAAGAAACTGCATATCTCGAAGGCTGACTTCGGTCTCTCCCAACTCCTAACTGCCTCAACCTTCTCTGGGTCCACGGATACCCCCAAAGCCGATATCACGTGCCCCTAGAATCTCACCTTAGTAAGCCAAAATTCACACTTGTTGAATTTGACATACGACTGATGTTCTCTCAAGGTCTAGAGAACAATCCTCAAGTGACCCTCATGATTCTCCTCACACTTAGAGTAGATCAAGATGTCGTCCACGAAAACCACAATGAACCGATCTAAGTATGGCTGGAACACCCTATGCATAAGATCCATGAAGGTCGCTGGAGCATTAGTCAATCTGAATGGCATCACTGTGAACTCGAAATGCCCATACCGCTTCCTGAACGCTGTCTTAGGGATGTCCGCCTCCCTAACTCTCAACTGATGATAACCAGTGTGGAGATATATCTTGGAGTAGATCCACACCCCTTTGAGTTGATCAAACAAATAATCAATACTCGGCAAAGGGTACATATTCTTGATAGTGGCCCTATTTAACTGCGGATAATCTATACAAAGCCGAAGAGTCTTGTCTTTATACTTGGCAAACAGAATAGAAGCGCCCCAAGATGAAGTGCTCAGTTTAATAAAACCCTTTACCAACAATTCTTGCAATTGGACCTTGAGTTCTTGCAACTCAGTATGTGCCATTCTATGCGGAGTCATAGAAATAGGCGATGCACTAGGGTGTAACTTAATGATGAAATCTACAGCCTTATACGGAGGTAGTCCCGATAGTTAATCCGGAAAAACATCCTTGTACTCACAAACCATCGGAAGTAGGCCCAACTCTTGTCTAGCCTCATCCTCCAGGGTAAGGCTTGCTAGCCAACCCATCAATTGCCCGTGCCACCTAGAGTTATACACAACTTGGGGTAAATCATTGTGCTTTTCCCCCTGAAACATAACACAAACATCATCCGGTGTGTAGGCAGTAATTCTTCTACGATCACAATCAATGATGACTCGGTGTGCTATCAACCAGTCCATCCCAAGGATGACATCAAACTCCAACATGTCCATGACCCTAAGGTCCATAGTGAGTAGAATCCCTAAGATCTCTAACTCACAATCCCAACATATCTGATCAACACTTACCTTAGTTCTTAGGGGAGAACCCACATGCAACGACTCTTCCAGGGTTTCAACCTCTAAGCCCAAATCTTTCACACATCTTTAACACCTGCCTCCCAGATGTTCCATGTGTCGTCCACCTCCCTCTCAATGGTCATTGTTGTCATGACCATCAAGTTCATGTCTTGTAGGAGAAGTCCCATAATTTTACCCCAGATGGGCAATTACAGACCATCCTCAAACTTTCTCACTTTGGCCATGTTTGTGGCCACATAATCATCATTGAAGTGGGCTAATTTAGTAAACTTAGCCACGTATTTGAGCACTGTCATTGTTCCTTGTTTCAACTCTAGGAACTCTTGAGCTTTTGCATGTTGAGCAGATGCCAAGAATTACTTGCCCATGAAGAGCTCATGGAACTCTTCCCATGTCATTGTGATGAGTTAAAAACTCATTGAATTTTTAGTCCATTTTTCTGATTTTATTTACAATGTAATTGCTTGTTTTTATGCAGAAATATGTACTATTTACCAAATTTATATTTTGCAGAAATGTAAAGCAAAAATGAAAATTCCAGTAAGAATTAGAAGTGAAAACAGATCAATGGCCCAGGTGAGGTCGCGACAAAGAATCGAGGTTGCGATTAGAAGTCATACTATGCTGAATGAAAAACTGTTGCGACAAAAGAGAAGTTGCTGAGACAAAAAAAGGGCTTCAAGGAAGAATTCTTTGTCGCGACATGAAAATAAGGTCACGACATCGAAAGAAGACAATTATGGCTGCAACAGATTCTTAAGGTCGCGACAAGTAATTCAGTAGCACAACAGTTTCAAAGTCACAACAGAGAATTTAGGTCACGACTAGAAGTGATAACAAGCCTAACAAAAAGTCAGTTACACAACGGAAAACTTATTTTTGAGACCAAGCATGTAAGGAACTTCAAGGAAGACTGCTGCGACATCGAATCGAGGTCACAACATCGGTAAAAGAAGATATTCTTGGTCAGAACAGAGCAATGGATGTTGGCACGAAGGAATGCGCCGAATGGACTGTAAGGTCTTTACTGTGCACCCAGGTTACGCCAAAATATAAGTTGGAGAAGAAACTTAGATATCAAGGTGACTCTGCTATGTCATGATTCAGGAATTCATGTCGCGACATAAAACTAAGCTGAATAGTTAAAACATGTTGTGACTGAGAAATGAGGTTGCGACAGGATGAGGAAACAGTCGCGGTTATTAAATTTCGCCAGTAGAGAAGAAATCGCCTAAGAGCGACCTAAATCCCATGTCGCGACAAGACAATGAAAAGATAAATAATTTTAAACCGCAACATGAAAAAAGAGTTGTGACCAAGAATCAGTTGCTGACAAAAGAAATGAGGTCGCGACATCGAATTGAGGTCGCGACACAGAATGCAGTGGACAACAAGATAGCTAGGTCGTGACATGGAACTGAGGTCGCGACATAGAATATATTAAAGGGTCAAAAAAGCGTGGTCGTAATAAAGATCAATATAGCCGGGCAAATGTAAATGATGTCGCGACATAATTTGAAAGTCTGGATATAATTTTTGAGGTCGCGGCTAGAATTGCAATCGATTAAAGAGACTACTGGGGTCGCGAACTTAACACCACGCCTCGACAAGAAAATAAGGCACTAAAGAAAGTCGGGTCGTGGACTCGCTTGAAGGCTCAAGACAACCTGAAGGTGTCATAACCCGGAAAAGAAACCGCGACCACAGCTGCAGAGGCCGATAACAGAAACATGAAGGTTAAGACAATCGAGGTCACGGCTATCGTAAATGTAGTAAAGGCGTAGGAGAGTCAGTCGCGACACCAATTCTGAAACAAGAAAAGAAAGGTAACCAGAGTTCTCACCACGATAACTAACAGAGAAGTCGATAAAGAATTCATGTCGCTAATCAATTAATCAAATTGCAACTGAAGAAACAAGTCGCAACAGAAAACATCAAGTCGTAGCTCAATAATTGCAAGTACAAAGTGAAAGAAATCGCGATGAGTTTCCTGAGGTCACGGCCGACCTAACAAACTAGACCAAGATTTTACGTCGCGACAAGCTTTTGAGGTCGCGACCTAAAACAATGAGCTGGGCTTATTGAATTTAGAGAAATTCATTTGGAGCCTCGAATCGTGCCCAATTTCGGGCTATATAAATAGCGCATACAGCTAGTAAAGCAACTTCCATTTTTCTGAAACCTATTGTCTGGGAGGAGGAGGAGGAAGACTCACTGTATATTTTAGAATAGATTTTTTTTTTCTTTCTTTTCTTTCTTTTCTTTTCTTTCCTTTTCTCGATCTCGAACTAAAGAATCTCATAGAACAAAAGTTGGATTTAATTCTTTATTCTCTTTCTAATTACTATCTGAATCAACAGTTAAGACAATTTTAGAATTCGCTTCTTCCGTGGAATTATAATTAATGGATGTTCTTGATCAACACTCATTGTAGATTGTGATTATGTTATTAATGAAGCACAACTTCAATTAGGATTGGATTTATTATTAGCTACATTTCTGTGACAAATTAGAGAGAGAGAATTTATCTGGATTGGAATTTATTTGGTCAGATGGGTTATTGAATGATATGTTCTCAATAGTAGTATCGAATACCCTTCCAAAGTATGTATCCTGCTCTGATTTTCAGGAGACTCCTTTGGAGTGACACAGATGAAGTATTCTTGAGAGTCAGGGACATTCACCACGGGTTTGTTAGACTACCACAAAGAACTATCGAGCTTTGAGAGTTCTCAGATAAACCCTACCACTCATAATTGATGTCGAGGGGAATATTTATCAATTTAAATAACCCATATTTCACCTTAATCTGTTGGAAGGCTCTTGAACTTGTGCTAGCCGAGATCTAATCAAGGGAATGAAACTATCCATTAGATTTAATGTGACAGAGCTCACTAATCAAGCCAGAAATTACAACAACCCTTACTGGAAGCTAAGAAACTTACCTCAAGAAATGGGTATGAAGTATTGAGAAAGAAAAAAATACCCAGATCTTGTTAAGATTGTGCAAAGCACAAGTAACTGGTTAGACCCTTGTCTTCGAGAGAGGCAGGGACCTCTAGTCAGTGAATTATGGAGAAATCTAACCGCATTGTTAGGCATCTTGGACAAGTCCAAATCCAGCACAAAACAAAGTAACAATGCATGATGGTGAAAAAATTGGTTGTTTCACAATACTTCTTTGATAGTGTTCATTTCTCTTACAACGTAATTGATTCACCCAAGATATTTTATTTGTTATTTGTTCTATTATCATAAAATTCAACTTTCTTTTACTTTTAGATGTATTCTCTAGAACAATTATTTTTCTAGTTAAGCTGAGAAACTGTCACATAGAGATCCAGATAGTATGGATCTTGAGTAGTTGGGGTAGTTGATTTTGAGAATCTAAGTCAATCTCTGTGGGAATGATATCTGGACTTACATCCAATTTTTACTACTTGTATGACCTGTGCACTTGCAGTGTCATAGACTAAACCTATTCATAATTCCATTAAATCGCTTTTATTCAATTTTAAGAAAACTCAAATTTAATGACATGATAGGAAAATTGTAAGGTTCCCATAGGTGTTAAATTGAGTAATAATCATATCTTCACGTATTTAACAAGTTTCATGGCGCTGCTTTCCTGGGATTGGTGCTGATTTGAATAAATCAATATTCGACAAAAGAGAGAAGTGCTAATTTGACATTTTTCTTTATTTTATACAAGAAATGCAAAATGCTTTTGATAGCGTGGGCTGTGCATAAGCTAATGATCTTTAGAGAGCTTAAAGGATATATGATTTGTGATACCAAGTTTCCAATTTATCTCACAGCCCCATTTTAGAGGTTAATTAATGTACAGAAGATAGAATTTATATGCCTCTAGATTCTCAATTTGAAAGAACATCAGGAGCTTAAGGAAAGTCAGCAGAGTAGAAAAGCAACCATGGCAGATGAAAGAATTGATCAAGAATGAAGAAGAAACAATGCCAGAACAATTCAAGATAATGAGATTTCTGAGGTCTGATCCAAGTAATACCTTAATCGTATAACCCAGTCGAAAGTTAATAAATTTTTATTAAACTCATCTGATCATCATAATGTCAATCGCCATCAAGGTTGTTCAACTTTAAGATCTAACAAATATCTTCTCTATGTATTCTTCAAGATGATAAACATAAGTTGTTTAATATGGAGATCAGTGATGTTACCCTCTTCTTCCTGAAGATAGTTAAAAACATGAAGGAATCATTATATGGTCAGCTGATAATGGAATAGTTGGTGGAAGTTATTCCTGTAAAGACTTTTCCCCATCCAAGAACTGGGTAAAGCAAGATGAACAGTAATTCAACATGGAGATGAAAGTCAATATTGTGCTGAAAGGCATGAAAAAGCGTCAAGATGTCCTGGTGTATGGCATAGATTCAAGACACAAATGGATATTGTCTATCACTCGAATGATAATTTCCATGGCATCATAGGATGCTTCCTACCGTGGGGCATTCAAGAGGAAAAATGTAGAGGAGTAAGGGGTGGATTTGATAGTGCACTAGCCAAATGCAACATGAAAGCCCCATCTGAATTTACAAGGAGCTACAGCAAAGTAAGAGGGAGTGGAGTCATTGAGCTTAACAAGATGATTGCCATGGAAGCTAAGTTAGATGCTATTATGCACATGATGGATAAACAGGATAAAAAATTGCATTCTACCCATGAGATTGGAGCAGTAGAGAGAGGTGGAATCAGGAGAAGTGCTGAGGGATTAGCTGATGAAGATCCTTCTATGCGCTGAGGAGGCCATGAATTTACCTGAATGAATGAGAAGCTATCATTTCAAGTCGAATCCCAATCCTGCCCATACACTACAACTAACACCGAGGAACCATGAGAACTCTATATATGGTGGAGGATACCATGCAGGCCAGCGACAGGGCGTAATTTCTAGCAAGGGTATCATCCACTAGGGTTCCACCAGCAGTAGCAAGGAGAGCAAAGAAATGAATATCAAGATCGTAAGAGAATCTGGCCACTTCAGGAGCAGATGTCAGCTCATGGGTGGATTCGCGCACAAAGAGGTGATCCGGAATCAACAAAATTTATATCCTATATTCTCCTATCGCGAGTCAAGCCACCGCAAGATAGCGCACTAGGTCGGCACTGACGGGATGGGTTTTCTTGGGTACAAATGATTCGAGTGAAGGCAAAATCAAAGTGAATTGAATTTGATTTTTAAGGGCTGCAAGTTGTAGTAAGCCATGTTCATCGACCTGGCTAAAAAAGAAGAAAAATGTAAAATAGAACCCCTTGAAGTATTAGGCCACCGGGTTTAGGTTTCAAGGTAAACTACATGTCCCCGGTATTTTCTCGCATTGGGGAGCATGACATATAGTCATTTCGAACCTGATCTTCATATTTAGCTTTTAAAAACTAAACCCTATGATTTTCCTTTGAAACATAGCATTTAAATGGGCATAAATGTTCCTAACAAGGAAGAAACGCATCTCAAAACCCTAATCCACGATAATCCAGCGGTGAGACAATCTGAATCCGAGCCTCAAATGGATCTAGTGAAAGTATCCATCAACCCAAAAGCTCGCAAATACACATTAAAGAGAGTTGCCATGAGATTTTAACCTAAGTGAGAAGCAGAACACAAACAACCGCAACACGCGTGCGTTAAAAAACAGGGGAACCGTGGAGTTACCCTCCACACCCTAGCTAACACCTGCCCTCTTCAAGGAGGAAGAGGTTCAGTTTAACATCTCTCGAAAGGTTGTCCGCAGGAGTGTTTCGCAACGAAATGGAAAAGAAAAGGAAAGAAAAGTGGAAAAGGAAGTCATGGGAAACTCGCCTCCCGCTACTATATATCCAAATTCAAGTCCGTTGATTTTACAACCGAGACTTATATAGATGCTCAAAGTAAGTGGAAGTTACAAAAACCAAATCTAAGGTTATTACAGGGTAAATGGAAAACCAAAAGCAAAAGCAAACAGGTGTAGCGTGAAAAGCAGAACGGGTATGTTATAATAAAGGTCGAGCCGGAAACGCTGTCGCAGGAGAAGCTTTCCGCAAAGGGGTTTTCTTAACATTTTGCTCTTCTTTCCTTCCGATCTTTGATCCGCAATGTCGAGTTTGACTTGAATTCTTCAGGCTTGGATCGACTCAACAATTTTGGCATAATTAGCTCTGCAAAACTCGCAGTACCGCCACAAAATGCGATCATTAAAATAAGAGGACCTTAATGTGCAAATCGGGTTAATTAGCATGATTGGTACACAAAAGCACTAAAACCTATAATAAATAGGGTTCAAATAGCACTTTCGGGCACTGAAATCAATGGGGGAGAACAAAAAGCGTTTCTACACCCATGAACAGAATTTGTCGAAGTTGGAAGCTCTAAATACAACTCACAAATGTTTCAATCGCACACCAATGCTTCGAAGAACTTGGAAACACAGTTGGGCAACTGCCTAACCTTTGTGCGTGTGGTCCTGAATAAGAATGCATTCCCTAGTGACACTCGTAAAACCAGTGACTATATGGCGCCTGCTGAGGAGGAAGGAAATGAGTAACAAATGTAGTAAGAGAAAGAGAAGACTAACTGCAAGAAGAGAAAGTAAATCGAGGAGATAATGGAAAGAGCATGATGTAGAGGACTACGTAAATAGAGAAGAAAATCGAAAGCAAAGATGAGAAAAGCAAAGGAGCGTAAATAAGAGAAGGTTAAAGCTTACACCCCCGCAAATCCCATTTACGCAGGATTCGTGGAAGGCAAAGAAGGAAGAATAATTTTCTAAATTCTTGGAAATTTTCAAAAAGATAGAAATCAATATTCCCTTTGTAGAGGCATTGACTCAAATGCCCAATTATGCAAAATTTCTGAAAGATATACTAAATGTAAATAGCAGATTGGTCGAGAAGAATAGAACTTAACTCTGCCACTATAGCAGGTGTGCTATTCGTAGAAGCTTATCAAAGAAAATGAAGGGACCCAGCAGCTTCACCCATTCCCTCGCTCAATAGGGAAATACGAGTTCAAGAAGGCCTTATGTGACTCAGGAGCCAGTATCAACTTGATGCCCTTATCACTATAGAGATTGAAGCCTGGGGGAACTCACTCTAACAAACAATTATACTATTGCATGGCCACAGATCCATGGCTCAACTGTAAGGTGTTCTTGAAGATAGCCGGTCAAGGTAGGAATTATTCTTATGGACTTTGTGTCATAAAATAAATATGACAAACAGTCTTCCGTTGTTAAAGACCCTTCTTAGCAACCTGGAGTCAGCCTTGATTGATGCAAAAGGGTGAGCCGATCCTGAGATGGGAATGAAGCACAAATTTCAACTTGGACAAAAGTTTACACAATCCGATGTTGATGCGTAAAATTGTAATGCCGTAGGGATAACAATAATCCTATCAGCTTTGACTGATCTCTAATTTATAACCTTTAGCATTCTATCAATGAAAAATGAGATGAATTTCAATATCTTCGAGAGTGTTTGACATAGAACCGCTACATTCAAGCTAAAATAGAAATAGTCTTGAGTTTGAACAAAATTACCAAGAAAATCTTGCCAAACAGAAAAGAAAGTTACTAAATAAAGAGACTAGTGCAGAAGGGCTAATTTTTGAAAGAATTGCTTAAATATTCGAAATATGTTTTCTTAGAACCAAAAGTGGGAAACCGTAATCATATCACCTGAATTGATCAGAATGGAGAACAAAGGTCGTTGGAGATTCTAAGGAAATATGCGGAGGCTATTGCCTAGTCAATAGAAGACCAGCAGACGGTCCTTCTATTTGCATGCACAAAATCCTGTTGGAATGATGATGCAAAACATCCAAATTGAACATCAAAGGAGGTCGAACCCTTGATGAAAGATGTTGTAAGAAAGGAAGTACTCTAAATTCCAATGCAGGATTTATTTATGCACATCGAGAAGCCCTCGGGTGAGCCCAGCCATGTGGTTCGGTGGATTCAATAAGATCAGAAATGAAAGGAATGAACTGGATTCCTACAAGAACTCGTGGATATTGATGAGGGTGTGTATAGATTACAGAAAATTGAATACTGCAACCAGGAAAGATCATTTTCCCTTGCCTTTCATTGATCAGATGTTGGACAGGTTAGCAAGACATCCTCACTTCTGTTTTCTTGATGGATATTCTGGATATAACCAAATTGCTATTGCACCTGAGGACCAGAGAAAACTACTTTACATGCCCTTATGGTACTTGCTTTTAGAAGAATGCCATTTTGGGTTATGCAATGCTCCCGCTACTTTCCAGATGTATGAGTCAATGTTCTCGATTTAGCGTAGGAGGTTATGTAGATATTTATGGATGATCACAAATGAGGATCCATGGAAATATTACCGTAGAATTTAGTGGATAATACTTCACAAAGCAAGACAATAACCTAGCTTTGAATTGGGAAAGCATTTTATGGTGATAGAAGGCATATACTGCATGTAATTTCAGAGCAGGCTTGAAGTGGATCAAGCAAAGGTCATTATAAAGACTTTCCGCTCACCAACAACAAATAAGGGAATAAGAAGTTTTCAATATGTCAGGTTTTTTATAGAAGATTTATTAGAGACTTCAAAAGAGCAAGACCATTATGCATTACTCGGTGGAAGGATGCCAAGTTTAATTTTGATGACTCGCCAATATTCATTCGAGGAAATCAATCCAGATTAGTCGAAACCCTACTTAGCTAAACCAGATCAGAATCAAATAACTTGAGATTATGTGCGATTCTAGTGACTATGCACGGAGTTGTATTGTAAAATGTATGATGACAAAATGTTTAGAGCCATTATTCCGAAGAAACCTTCAGCGAAGTCAAGAGAATTACTCAACTACCGAAAAGGAGATGTCATATGGTGGCTTCATGTGAAAAGTTCAGGCCATATATTGGGGTCCTATGTCATCATCGTCTATACCGATCATGTCAAAGTAATCCAACATTTGATGGCCAAGAAAGAAGCTGTTTAGATTGGATCAGATGAGTGTTGTATGCCATTATGCGAATTTGATCTTGAGATCAAGGATAAGAAAGTCAGACAATGTGATAGCTGATCATTTGTCAAAAAGCTGAAAGACTAACGTGGGAAAGAATAAGAAATGGCAGCAGAATCTTCAAGAATGGTTATTTCGCCATATCATTCCACTACTCGTATGTTGATATTGTTAACTTAGCTTGGTGGGAGGATGCTGAATTGTGGTTCAATAACAAGAGAGGAAAAATCTGAGAACTGAGAAGCGTGTGGTTTTACATCTGGGATGACCCACTATTATTCAAAAGAAGAGCTGATATGATCATCAGAAGGTGTATACCAGAAAGTGAATAGGGAAAATTTTTACAAGAAGGTCATGCATCACCCTATGGAGGACACTTTGCAGGAGACAAAATAGCCCACAAAATTCTCGAATCAGGTTTTTATTGGCCTACTATTTTCAAAGATTATTTTGAATGGGTGAAACTTTGTGATTAGTGCCAAAGGATAAACATTGAAAAGGCATGAAATGCCTCTGCATGGTATCCTGGTGGTGCAATTATTTGATGTATGGGGAATAGACTTCATGGAGCCTTTTCCATCTTCTTTTGGAAATATATACATACTCCTAGCTGTGGATTATGAATCCAAATGGGTGGAAGCAATAGCTTGTCCCAAGACTGATGCTAATAAAGCTATGGGATTCTTACAAAGAAATATCTTGAGCAGATTTGGGACACCCAAGACTATTATTAGTGATGGAGGGAGCCATTTGCAAAACAGGTTTCGAGAAGCCTATGAATGTGTATGGAATAAAACACATAATGAGTTTGGCTTTCCATCCTCAAACAACGGGCAACAAATTTCCAATGTGGAGATACAAAGAAAATTCTCGAAAAGACCTGGGTGAGTTCCAAATAAGAGAATGGGTCTTTAAAGCTTGATGACGATCGTGGGCCTACAGATCAGCATATAAACTCCCCATCGAATGTCCCCATACAAACTTGTCTTTTGGGTAAACCTTGTCACCTCCCTCTTGAATTGGAATATAAAGCATCTCGGGGCCATCAAGAAGTTGAATTCTCAATTTCAAAGCACAAGGAAGAAAGACTACCTAATCAATGAATCGAAGAGCTTCGAGAAATGAAGCCTATGATAATGCTAGAATTTACAAGGACAAGACAAAGAAATGACATGATCAAAAGATTTTGAGGAGGGAATTCAAGACAGGAGATAAGGTCCTGTTATTTAACTCAAGATTAAAGCTTTTTCCAAGGAAACTGAAATCAAAATGGAGTGGCCCTTATACAAGAAGGGCAAGTACGCATAACCTTCGGGGGCGTTGACATTGAAAACAAGAATGGTAGCAGTTTAAAGTAAATGGTCAGCGACAAAGCAAAGATTCTACAAATATACATTCCTAGTTTTGAAGTGGAAGAAATTTGCTAAAACAAGAAATTCATAGTAGCAAGTTCAACTAAAGACTCAAAACTGAGCAGCTTTGTGGGAGGCAACCCACACAACAATTTATTTTTTATTTTATTTTATTTTTTATTTTTTTGTTATGTTAGTCAACTTGTGTTTTAAAATTTTCAAGTCTTCTAGTTAGAATTTTCTTTATATATACTGTTTAAATTTTTTGTAGTATTCTTTATAAAAGTTAGTAAAGGACTTGAATTAGAGATTGAGTCTGAAAACAAGTAGCCTACAAAGGCATACAAGACTACAAGGGGAAGTACCATACTCTTTTATTTACATTAATTGTTTTGGGAGAATGAATGATTGAAGTTTGGGGGAATTTTATTTTCCATTTAATATTGAATATGATGCTTCATGAGTTGATTTGTTGCAAATTTGAATGATGAAGGTCGACGCTTTTGTTCGTTTGAATCGGGCTTATTGATTTAGTCTTTTATGAATTTGAACTGTTCCTGCAGACCAGAAAATTTCTCATTTCGCGACATGAGTTTGAGGTCGCACTCGTTTGAATTGAAACAAAAGAATAAGCAGCCATCAATCGTGGACATTGTTTTATCGTCACGACCACTTTAAGGTCGCAACATTTACCGATGGGCTCTACAAATGTGAGCGAAAAGACTGAGATAAGACACAATGTCGCGACAGAGGGATCTAGGTCGACCAGAAAAAAAATGAAGAAAGAGAGAAATAGGTCACGACATCAATTTATTGGTCATGACCACTTTAGGGTCGCGACAAAACTTAGGTAGGTAGCGACCAAAATTATCTAAAATGTAATAAATTGAGGTTTTAAACCTTCTGATTTGGGCGTCGCAACTTTAAATAGGACATTTAGTGTAGCAATTAGTGTTGTAACTTAGGCATTAATGTTGCGACATTCCATAAGACAATGATGACATTGAGCCCACCCATCATAAAGACTGAAACTGAATAGCCAATTTCATCAAGAACTCCAATCCAGTTGCATCTTCACCCAACCTTCCATTCTCTTTCTCTATTCGACTACCAAAACCCTAAAACCAGTGCCCAATTCCAAATTCTCACCCATGGCAGATAACCAAATCCCCGTCTTGATCTTAATTAATAATAGATGAGCTCATGAGTGAACATCGCAAGGGAGGGAGGGAGGTTCTATCCGGAACCCCGCCGAGACTACGATCAATGCAACTGTAAACCAAACTGGAAACCTGAGGAACCAATTGAGGAAGAAAGGGCCGCAAAGATGAGGGTAGCAGAACTCGAAGAAGGAGAATCGGAGAGGACAAAGACTTGTTCCCGCATGGCAAAAGATTTATGGACTAAGGTGCCGGGCTAACAAGGGCTTCGCTACCGAAAGAGGATTCGGGGAAGCCGATTTCCTTTTAGATTATAGAAAAAGAGAGGCTGGGAGCTTCGCACACATTCATCGCCCGGATTCCGTCTACCCAGTGAATTCCGGCAAACATGGTGGGTAATGGGAGAGGTGATACAGCCATATGAGTCCGTACCTTCGGGGCACAAAAGAATCAATGAGATGTTCAAACTAAGGGAACTCAAGCACGGTTCCAAATTTAAGAAAATGGTAGAGAACCCCGATCATGAGAAGATTATCGACCTCCTGACTGCTGGGCAGGGGAAGTGGGAAGCCACAAAGAAGAACCCTCACTACGCTATCAATAGAGGCTACCTCACTGAGGAAGCTAAGGCTCGTTCTACTCCTATCTTCGCATCCTCCCAACTAAAATCTCTTTGTAGTGAGAGAGCAAGAGGCAATAATTCTATATGCCCTTTCGAAGGGCTATAAAATGAATGTTGGGGGTTTAATAGAGGGGTCGATTAGAGGATATCACTTGAGTAACGCAGGATTCAATCCCTCACCTAACAAAATCGCCAGATCTATGCATCTTCGTCAGCGAGGGGATCATGGGATGAAGAAGAAACTTGCCCTACAGATCTCCTCCGACCTTAATTGGGTAACAAAGGCCTAAAACAAAAAGCTAAGGATGGTGGAAGGAGAAGCAGAGCTTATTAAGGAGAATGGCAATAGGGAAATGGAAACCATTCCAGAGCAAATCCCTCCAGCGGAAGAGGGAAGAGTTCATTTCGCATCGAGCCCACTAAGCCATTCGGCATACTCCCGATATGATGTAGAATTTCAGCAAGGCAGCCCAAAGAGGAGAGGGGAACACTCGAAAATCATGGAAACAACAGGACAATGAAGAAAGATATGGAATAAAGGGAATAGAAATGGGAAAAACAGCAGCAATTCAGAGAAGAATTCTTAGAAGCTGAATTCAAGAGGAAAGAACAATTATTTGAGCAGACTCTAAGGCAGAGAGAGGAAGAATGAGAAGAAATGGAACAAGAGAAAAGGAAATGGGAGAAGACGAAGCTACCAAAGCCTCTACAACAACCAGTTTAGAAGAGATGAAGAAGTGCTTACCATTTTGAGGAAAAGAGAAGCGGAGATGGAGGGTAACATGTTAAAGAAGATTTAAGCCTTCAAGTACCTGTATAAGGAGTAATTTAAGGAGTTTGGGAAGTTGATGAAGGATAGGGATAAAGAATTGGAAGATAATGATGTATATAGAAAATAAAATCTAGCTAATGAGAGTTTCTGATTTGATCAACAAAATTTATCGATATGCTGGTTGTATCTTGAGTCGGAAAGAACAAAGGAATCAAATGGGCTTTGAAACAAGACACCTTGATCAATCTTGTAAATTTAACAAATGATTTAATTCCACCGATAAGGAACCCACACCGTAAAAGAAAAAAACCGCATATAACCTTCTCCAAAATTTCCCCATGTTTAGCAAGTTGAATTGTATCCCCAACATCATACCAAAAAATCTTATAAGAGAAGGGAGGAGTGAGATAGCACAATTATTTTCCCCATTGTATTTCTTCAATATCATTAATATAGTTCAGAAAAGTTCATTGAATAATGTCTTGTGAATTGTTACGTTAATTGGATAATTGGGTTTGTTATTTTCAATAATGTTTTAACTAGAACATATACTGTTGAAATGCTTGATTTGGACCTGATTGCTGAATAGGTGGTTTGTTTTTGGATGCATGAATCTTATTTGAGTGAATTGTGTTGTTTGTATCAATTATTGTGGTCTGCAAGAAATGTTCTATGTACTCAAGCCTTATTTGTACAATGACACAATGACCACTGTTTAAATCCAGAACAACACTGTAAGAGAAATAAGAGCAGGAACTAGTGAATTAAAATAAGAAGTTGCAGTTTTAGTTTGAATAAGGTTTAAATTGCAGAATTGGGAACATGTACACAATTGAAAGAAAAATAAGATGATTGGAAGTCAGATGTGTAAACAAAGAAGTCAATATTAATCTTAAAAATAATACACATGGTCAAGAAAAATTTTAAAACTTTGAGAAGGATTAAGAATATCTTCTGGGATGATGCACAAGCAAGGGTACAAGGTCCTAGAACTTGTTAGATTATTGGTCAAGGCGAAATCCTAGGTAAAAACAATTAACAAGAAGTGATAGAGGCCATCTTTGGAAGTTTGAACCTTTTCAAACCTACCCACATTATATGCAAAGGCATACACTCTAGTTCCAGACTTTGAGCCAAAAATGCCTAATTTATTCAAACAAAGAGGCAATCGAAACCCGAAATCCCCTTACAATAATCCCGCAAAGAAAGAACCCTAAATTACTCGCTGTAATAAAAATGTTTAATGTGCGTAAAGAACAAGTTTGAGGGAATATATTTATTTTGATTACAAGAGAAAGAGGAAAAATAAATTGAAGAATAGAGAAAAGAAGAAGAAGGAAGGAATAAATAAGTTTTGTCTCAGGGCTCATCTCTCTCGAACAATTGTCTATAGGGTAACAAACACCTAGTACCCTAATGCCAACCGGTATGGGAGTTGCTAGCCCAAAGTTCTAAGAGTGATAGAAAGCCTAAGAAGACAAAACATTGCACTATTCCAATTTGACACTGGAGAGAATGAAAGAGTCTGAAGAAAAAGGAACTGAGCGATAAGTTGAATGGGCAACCAAAGGAGCCACAACATCCAAGATGATGTACACAAGTTTGGGGAGTTTATATTACAAGAAAGGAAAAGGATGAAAGATGGAGGCCATTATACGTGGGGCAAGGAAGAGTGGAACTGAGTAATTTGCAGCCCAAATTTTCCAATCGGTCTACCCAATTACCCAAGCCCGACATTATAAGCCTAAAAGACCTCTTTGATCTAAAGGCTGAATTTATCTTACATTAGTGGAGATCAATATGAAAAAACAATGGTGGGACTTTTGACTAGTTTTCTAAGGAGATCCCTCGTAAGATTAACTAATCCGACAAGAAGATGAAAAGAAAAGAAGACTCACACACACACTCAATAACAAGATCTATATTTCGACAAACTGCTTTCATGAAGAATTCATCGCCTATTTGTAATAGAGGCTGAAATAATTGTTTTTTTTGTTGGAAAACTAAAGTTTGAAATGATTATGCAATCTTCTTTGTTCAAGTAAAAGTGGAATAAGAAAGATCGAATGAATAGAAAATGTCCTTCAAAATAAAGTTCAATTGTTTGAGGACAAACAAATCTTTCTTTTCTTCGCTTGGGGACAAGCAAAATTTTAAGTTTAGGAATCTCCTGATGAGTAAAAACTCATTGAATTTTTAGTCCATTTTTCTCGATTTATTTACAATGTAATCGTTGTTTTTATGCAGAAATATGTACTATTTACCAAATTTATATTTTGCAGAAATGTAAAGCAGAAATGAAAATTCTAGCAAGAATCAGAAGTGAAAACATATCAATGGCCCAAGTGAGGTCGTGATAGAGAATCGAGGTCGCGACCAGAAGTCATACTATGTTGAATGAAAATTGTTGCGATAAAGGAGAAGTTGTCGAGATGTGTGCGGTTTAAGGGAAGAATTATAAGGCCTGACATAAAAATAAGGTCGCAACACCAAAAGAAGACAATTATGGCTGCAACAGATTCTTGAGGTCGCGACAAGTAATTCAGTAGCACAGCAGTTTCAAAGTCACAACAAAGAATTTAGGTCACGACTAGAAGTGATAACAAGCCCAACAAAAGCTGTTGCGACAATGGAAAACTTGCTGAGACCAAGATATAAGGAACTTCAAGGAAGATCAGGTCGCGACATCGAATCGAGGTCGAGACACGAAAAGAAGACATTCTTGGTCGCAACAGATAATGGATCTCGCGACCAGGAAGGAATGCTGAATGGACTTGTAAGGTCTCTACCAGGAAATTTGAGGTTGTGAAAAAAATATAAGTTGGAGAAGAAACGAGATATCAAGCAGGAATCCATGTCACGACTAGGAATTCATGTCGCGACATAAAACTGAGCTGAATAGTTAAAACATGTTGTGACTGAGAAATGAGGTTGCGACAGGATGAGGAGAAATGAGGTCACAACATGCTTTCAGGTCAATGGCATAAATTTCAAGAAGGAGAAGAAACGACGGAGGAGCCATTCTAAACCCATGTTACACAAGACAATGAAAAGACAATAATTTTGTTGCAACATGAAAAAGGGAGCCGTGACCAAGAATCATTTTGGTCGATATACAAATGAGGTCGCAACATCGAATCGAGGTCGCGGACATGTAACGCCAGTGGACAACAAGACAACAGTCGACATGGAACCGAGGTCACATAGAATTTATTAAAGGGTTAGAAAAACGTGGTCGTAACAAAGATCAACATAGCTGGCAATAGAAATGATGTCGCGACATGGAATTGAGGTCACGACATATATTTAAGCAAAAGGAAGAATAGTCAGTCGCCGGCTATTACCGAGGTCAATGCATAGAATTACACCGACAGTTATTGAAACCATTTGGCCGCAACTTAATGACCACGCGGCGACAAGAAAAATAAGTAGACCAAAGAAGAGTTGAGTCGCACCGCCAGCGCCCAAGACAATCAAAGGTGTCGAACCTCAAAAGAAGCTACACTAAGAAGCAAAGAGGTCGATTAACAGAAATGATGTCATACATCAAATCAAGGTCGCTGATACGTAAATGTAGTAAAGGCGTAGAGAGTTAGGTCGCGGATGGAACTGGAGGTCGCGACACCAATTCCTAGAAACAAGAAAAATAAGGTCGCAACCAGAGTTCTCACCACATAACTAACATAGTCACGACAAAGAATTCATGTCGCGACTAATTAAATCAAATTCGTAAATTGAAGAAACAAGTCCAATAGAAAGACGTCGTAGCTCAACACCGTAAGTACACAAAGTGAAAGAAGTCGACTGGGCTTCGAGGTCATGACCGACATGACAAACTAGACTAGGATTTTACGTCGCGACAAGCTTTTGAGGTCGCGATCTAAAACAGTGAGCTGGGCCATTGAATTTAGAGAAATCCACTTGGAGCCTTGGAATCAGGCCCAATTTTTGAAGGTTATAAATAGGCGTACACAGTTTTAGTAAAGCAACTTCCGTTTTTCTGAAACCCATTGTCTAGAGGAGGAGGAGGAAGACTCACTGTATATTTTAGAATAGATTTTTTTCTTTTTTTTCTTTCCTTTTTCTGGATCTGAACCAATAATATGTTAGAATGTAAAAGCTGGATTTAATTTTTATTCTCTTTTCTAATTACGGCCTGGAATCAATGAAGTTCAGACAATTTTTGGAATTCGTTTCTTCCAAGGAATTATAATTACAGTGGATGTTCTTGATCAACACCCATCAGATTGTGACTGTAATTAAGTAGCTATCACTTCACTAGATTAGATTTATTGTTAGCTACGCTCATCGCATAAATTAGAGAGAGAATTACCGGATTGGAATTTATCTGTTGATGTGTTATTGAATGGATATGTTCTCAATAGTGATCGAATACCCTTCCAAAGATGTATCCAGTTTAATTTCAAGAGACCTTTGAGTGGACACAGATGGAGATTCCCGTAGAGTTGAGAACATTCAATTGCGGGTTTGTTAGACTACCATTGAAGAACTATTGAGCCTCATAGTTCACTTAGGATAAATTCCCACCACTCATAATTGATGTCAGAGGGAATATTTATCAATTTAAATAATCGAGATTTCACCTAATATGTTGGAAGGTTTCGAACCTATGTTAGTTGAGATCTAATCAAGTGAAATGGAACTATCCATTAGATTTAATCTGACATTTACCAATCAAGTTGTAGAATTTTGCAACAACCCTTACTGGGGTAAGAATCAGCCCCATGAAATGGGTATGTGTTATCGAGGAAAGAAAATACCTGTATCTTGTTAAGATTGTGCAAAGCACAAGTAATCGGCTAGGACCCTCGTCAGAGTAGCTGTGGACTCCTATCGTTGATTTATGAGGAAAATCCAACCAAGCATTGTTAGTATCTCGACAATTCCAAATCCAACACAAAACAAAGTAACAATACGAGCTACAGACATTGGCTGTTTCACTACCACTTCTTTGATAGTGTTCATTTCTCACAAAGGAATTGATCACCAAAGATATTTTGTTTTGTTATTTGTTCTATTATCATAAAATCTAACTTTCATTTACTTTTAGATGTATTCCTGTCAATTATTTTCTAGTTAAGTCGAGAAACTGTCACATGTAGATTCGTATGTGTGATTCGGAGTAGCTGGGGTAGTTGATTTTGGAGAACGTCAATCTCTATGGGAATGATATCTAGACTTACAAACCACCTCCTTACTACTTGTGGCGGGACCTGGTAATTTGCAAAGGTCATGACTAAATCTATTCATAACCTGCACATTAAATCATTTACCCTAATTTTAAGAAAACCTGCATTCACGGACAATGGCAGAAAATTGTAAGGTTCCCAGATAGTGTTGTTGAGTGGTTTGGTCTATATCTTCACAGACAAACACATTGCCTCCAAGTTCCTTGAGGCTTTGACCCAATCCCACCATACTTGGGATTCGCCCTCTAGTTGGAATGCAACTTCAGCCTCTTATAAAGGGTACCTGAGGTGATCTCCATAAACTCGAGATCTCTCATCGTCTAACTAGTAGTGCATGTGCTAACTATAAATAGGCTCTACATCCCGAACTAACTGCTCATTCATTTTTCTTTCGAACCCCTAAGGTTATGTTCTCTAACCCTAGTGTTCATCTTTCCTCATACTCTTACCATGTATATAATTCACGTAATATGTAACACACAATCACGTAGTACAAAACACAAAATGCACAATGAATGCAATGGTCTAAACCCATGCCCATCAAGTCCTAGGTAATCTCATACCTATGCCCTGATACCAAACTATGAAGCTTAATTCTAGATCTATCAAGCACTAGGTAGTCATAAATCTAGGCATTGTACCATAACTGCATGTCCTAAACCCATGCCTACCAAGCCTTAGGTGTTCGTATACCTAGGCTCTAATACCAAGCTGTGACGCTGGTATCAGATGCACCATAAGTGTCCTAGCTTAGGTCCATGCCCCTCAAGCCTTAGGTATTCGTATACCTAAACTCTGATAGCAAGCTGTGACACCCCAAAATCTGGGGGTCCGTTGACCAACTGTCAACCTGCGAAAAACTCGTGGATATCGGGTGACCCGATACCGCACTGTTATGTCCCATTTATCGGGATCCATAATTTTAACAAAAATCGGACAAAGTCTCCTTTGTACGGGGAACTTTATCCAAAATCCAACATGTACAAAACATAGTAACATGGCCCATCCGAGGCCCAATATCATACAATGACCTCACCGGGTCAACTAATGAGCAAAAAAAATGACCACATAGGGTCCATTTATCCATGTTCATTTAAAACATACAAAATTATATTTAAAAACAATCTATAATAGTTTAATTCACAACAGCCTTACAAATATTACACATTAGAACAAGATTGTTCCAAATACAGATTTTACAAATGGTAACAAGGCCACATGTCGGCCTTCTTCACAATCATCCCTTTACTAAGCGCCGTCCACCTGTCCTGTCCCGCACCGAAATGTTTCCCATATAGGGTGAGACACGCCTAGTAGAGTAAACTTCCTACAAGGGCTACTCCCCACCTAAGTGCACATGTAATGGTCATGTTCCACAATTCACACATTTCAAACAAGATTATGCAATCCTAGGTTGGAATTCTACATGCCATGAGATGAGACTCAACCATGCACCCATGCCCTCGAAGTTCCACCGACTCCCATCACACTCAGCCATCAATCCCATCACACAAATGCCAAAGCCCATGCGTGATAAAATCCATCATTTATGGATTACATCCGATGATCATTTTACAAAACAAATTCATTTGCTTTCAAACCAAAAGCTTTTTGGGTCTTACACCTCAATGATAATTTATATTCAAAACTATGTGTCTTTTTGTGGGTAGCGAATTTATGGGGTCTCACTACAGGCTTCGCAAGCCTTCCTACACTTTCACGGGCTTTCACCATTGGACACATATGTATAACCAAAAATAACGGGGCTTTCACCCGAGGGTATCTATCCCTACTTGCTATTACCCGACACATATTTTCATTTTCATGTATACAACCGTGCGACCCTGTTAGACGTTGTCTCACTGTACTGAGCCCACCCAATCAAACATCAAATGCAGTGTTGATTACAACCATGCACTCACACCTATTTCATGCGATGTCCTCGTGCATATGCAATGCGATGTGCCATTTCATGCCTATACCATGTCACATATATGATGAATGCTATATGGACATTTTTACTCATGCATATCACCCATGCATCATGGACAATTATATCAATCAAAATAAAATTTCCAAACGATCACACATTTCATGTCAACATATTTGCACACATATATATCAACATCAACAAGTCATCACCAATCAAGCAATGACATACTTTATCCTCTAGGCCAAATTGTGACATAACATGTTCAAAAATAGCCTACAAACAAGCCATGCAATGGCCTTATCCATACACAAACTCATCACATGTTAGTACATTAGGACACACATATTGACCTCAAATCAATTACTACCAAGCATGTCATTCAAACTCAAGCAATGACAACTTGATCCTCAAGACCAGTTGTGGCATAAAAATGAAACATTCCACACAAAAAGCCATAATAGACCACAGAATAGTTCCAAACTCAGTTCAGAAACTAGTCCCTAATAGTCCCAAAATCTAGACACAAACCATTAGGGACCCATGCGTAGCCCTTGTCGAGTAGATGAACTTGTTCTTGGGTCCGACGAATCTCGAACACTAATCCCGTAGATTAAAGAGGAGAAGTCTCTGGGAGCTCTTTATTTTCTCTCCTCTCTCTCACGTGTTTTTCCCAACAGTAAAAACTCACCGATTTTCTACCTTTGACTTAAGTCTTAAAGACTTGGCCCACATTGCGCCATGTGTCCGCGATTAGTCCGGGTCTATTTATGTCCCAAAATAATTTATTTCATCCCGATTCAAGTTCAATTTATTTTAAATGAACTTTACTTAAATTATTTGTCAACTTTCGAGATTTTCTTAAAAATCTCATTTTTGAGGTTCACTGCATAATCGGCCGCCTTGAAAACGTGAAAATCTCGACTATCCTTTAATTCAATGAAATTTTCGGTACGGATTTCGTGAGACGAATCCAACGGTGAGATCCGTTTCATCATCCAAGATATATAATTCCATGTTTGCAACCTGTACTATTGCAGCAATTTACCGTTTTGCTATTTTTATGAAAAATTCAAATTTACCCGAGTTTTACAGAATTGAAGAGGGAAGAAAGAATGTCGCGACACAACAAAACTATGTCGCGACATAAAATTTCAGACTAAAGGAGCAAGACAAATATTTTAGAGAATGAAAAGATCAAGGCAGGATATATGTTGTGACATTTTCAAAGTATGTCGCGACATAAAGTTCAGAAGTTAGCATAGCAAGGCAAGAAGACTATGTCGCAAGAGAGAAGTTTTATGTCACGAAAATCACAACATAATGCTAAGAGGAAACTCTGTCTCAATATATAATTTTATTGTCACGATAAAGGTTGATAAGAACTACAGAAAGAGTGTTGCGACACATAAATTTATGTCGTGACATAATGAAGAGCTGAAGGCAAAGATATCTGTCGCGACAATCGGAAGCTATGTCATGACATTAATTGATGAGAAGCGCCTAGAAAAGAACTACTGCACGCAAACATTTTGAAGACTATTGTGTAATACGCTTAGAAAGCAAAAGAGTTAATGTATGTCAGGACATTCCAAACTTTATGTCAATGACTGATAAAACAAGGTCATAATGGAAACCTCGCTATATTACGCAGATTTGGCGTCAAGACATAATGAAGAGTAGTAAGAAGGAAACTTTGTCACGACAAAGCTTTTTATGTCGTGACAATCACAAGGCGAATTTAGCTGAGCTCTGTCGCGACATTTTCAAAGTATGTCACGACATAATTCAAGAAAAAAGCATGTAATAATCATATGACATAACACTATGTCACTTAAAAAGCTAGAGGATAAATGTAAAACAATGTCGCGACACACATCTTTGGGCCGCTTTTGGGGATCCAAAATTTCACCGGGCGTCGCCATTATTTGAAAATCTATAAATAGAAGCACATAGGGCAATCGCGTGGCGCCGCGCTGAACCAGAACATCCGTACTGAGTCTCCTCGTGTGTATTATTTTTCTTTTGTTTACATTTCTTTTTCGTCGATTTAGTTTAGCTACATTTTAGTTAGTAATTTTCGATTTAAGCAATGATCCGGAGTTGAGGTTCTAATGGGTTCACAAACATTTAGATTTCATTACTGTTTGCATTCAATGGAATTTGAAAATTTTCTGGAGTTCATTTATTTCACACGGGCAATTTCTAAAGAATTTTCTTGATTAGTTAGTCAAGTATTTGTAATCCAGCTTTAAAAGACAGAAACATCTAGGAAATGGATCGATGTTAGTTATCATCTGTTAAACTTACAAGAATGTTAGAGTTAGAAATCTTGAATTTATCTAATTGGTTTGTTCTTAAAATTAATTGTTTTTGATATTAGTAGCTTGTACCTAGAAAGAAAATGTATCTTACTATGACTTTGGAGGTCCTTGAGCATACGTAGATGGAAATTCCTAGAGTATGAAAGTGCTTACTGGGGGTATGCTAGGATTAATATTTCGGAACTAATGAACTTGAAAGATTACTCGATAGATCACTAATTTACTCATGGTGTGAGGGATTAATTGGTCGACGTGATTGCGACCGTCGATGTATCGCCTTAATTCACTCAGAGGCTTCTCCTCCTCGTTTGATGGAATGATCTTAATCCCGTGTTAGCATAGATCTAATCAAGGAGATAAAGAGTTTAATCAAATTTGAAGGATGGGATACTAATTAGATTGGAGAAGGCTTGCATTGTCCTCGTTTGGCTGGGTAAGAAATCTTCGCCATAGGAATGTAAGCGGCACGAAAGGAAAATACTCGCCTAGAAAGAGGGTTATATCCTACAAGTAACTGATTAGACCCATGGGTCTGGAAAGAATATGGTTATCTAATTAGTGAAATGTATAGTGTTTGGAGGAATCCACACTGTACTACCTTGCATCTTTAACAAGTTCAGATCTCAAACTAATGGCTAAACCATGTTATAAAATGATGCACAAATTGATAATCATATTACTGGTTTATTTCAAAGGTTAACTTTACTTAATGAACTGTTCAATCCAATTCATTTTGATTTTTTTATTTATAGTTATAGAATTTTATTTAGCCATTCTCCTTGTAGTTTAAACAAACCAACTTTAAATTTGTGAGTTCAAATAGTGAGGATTTTAAGAAGTTGGGGTAATTGATTTTGAAGATCTCTCATCAATCCTCGTAAGAATGATATCTGAACTTAACATCCATTATATTACTTGTAGCACTGCGGTACTTGGCAGAATTAGACCAATAATAAATTTTCATTATTACAAACACATCAAAAAAACATTTGCTTATAATTTTTAGTCAACATCTGGTCTAACTAAGTTTTTGGGGCCGTTGTCGGGGACTGAATGGTCTTTGGAGGCAATGCCAGAAGTTTGGCACACATACACTAATGTCATCATCATATTTTGGTAAAAAAAAAAGAAGTTTTTGGCACATTTTCCGTGGACTTTAGTTAGTCTTTGGTAGCCGTGTCGAAAATTTGGCATACAAATTTTTGGCACCGTTGCCGGGGACTTTAGTTAGTCTTTGGTAGTCGTGGTTTAAATTTGCATACAAGTTTTGCCGCTTGCCGGGATTTGATTTGATTTGAAAGAGAATTTAAATATCAATATCTCCAACCAAACAGAATTGCTAATTTGACATTTTTCTCTGCTTTAAAATTTTAAAATATACAAAAATAAGCGAATCGCAGAGTCGAAAGAAGCTACTGAAATGTTTTATGAGCTTATAGTAGCTGTTTTTCCACTGATTTCATTTGAATCTAGTGTGTTTCCATTTCAGAATATTATCAGACGAAAACTAGAAGCAGAATTGCAGCCTTTAGACATAGAATTGGAGAAGACACTAAGAAATCTAAATATGTTAGAAGTAGTCAATCATCACATGGCAGAAAGGTGAGAGGATACAATAGAACACTCAGGCAGAAGAAACAATAGAAAGGCCTTAGAGGCAAAGGACTATGGAGGATTTTTGGAGGCCATTCATTAGAGAAGATTACTCTGCTATGAGACAACCTGCTATAGAGGCCAACAACTTTGAATTAAAGCCAGCTTTGATCACAATGGTGCAACAACATCAATATACTGGCCATCCTAGTGAAGACCCCAATGAGCATATGGGAAGATTTACGAGGATGACAAATATAGTAAAGCTAAATGGGGTAGGACTTGGAGGTGACTGCTACACTCTTCCCTTTTAATCGAGAGATGTGCGCCTAATTGGTTTGAATCAACGCCATATGGGATTAGTAACAACTGGGAAGAGCATGAGGCCTACATGAGCAAATTCTTCTTCATGCCCCACTTTTGTGCTGAGAGAGTCAATGCTTTAAACGAGAGAGGATGAAATGTCCCAAGTAATGCATGGGAGATGATAAGATCGAAAAATGTCTAACTTATGGAATAGGGATTTGACCACCCATGGACATCTTTATCACTTCTATGAACTATACACTCTCAAAAGGTATAATTAATGCATCGTGGAGCATTTAAGAGAAAGAGGTTGAAGAGGTAAAAAAATTGATCAAGATCTAGTAAAAGAAACTACAGAGTCCCATCCGAGACTTTAGGAGCAAAGGTGATCGACTAAAAAGGAAGGGGTGATAGGAATCGAATGCACTGACCGCCTATAGAAGCCAAAATAGATGCATTGATGAACAAGTAGAGAAACTAAGAAAGAAGAATGCATCCAGCACATGAAGTAAGAACAATGGAAGAAAGTGAGCAAAAGAGTAGTGCTGAAGAGGGACTAGCCTATGAGGGTCCCTATCAAGTTGAGGAGGCTCAGTTTGTCAATGGCAACAGAAGCTACAACTTTAAGCCAAACCTCAACTTGCTAACTCATTACACACCAACACTAAGGAATCATGAGAATTTCTCATATGGAGGTGGAGCATAGCAAGGTCCAAGACCAATGCAGAATTTTCAACAACACTATGCTTCATAGGGGTTCCAAGGACAGTAACAAGGAAGTTAGAGAGAAAAAAATCCAGGACAAAGGAGATCTCAATCCTTTGAAGATCAAATGCTTACATTCATGGGAGAGAATAAGAGATTGCTGAATATTCTTGAGCAGAAATTTGTTGAGCTAACAACATTTCAGGCAAACACAAATATGTTTCAAGCCAACATTAATGCCTCTCTAAAAATCTAGACACAAGTAGGGTAACTGGCCTTAGCAATGCAGAACTAGTCCAAGGATGCCTTCCTTAGTGATACAAAGAAGAATCCTAAGGACTATATGGTGGTGACTTTGAGGAGTGGCAGAGAGTTGGAAAGTAGAAAAGAAGATGAGCAGAAAAAGACTGAAAAGACAAAGAAAGAAGAAACGAAAAAAAAACAAGCTGGAGAAGTTCAATCGCCTGAAGAGACTGAGGTTAAGAGATGTATCAAGTAGCGTGAGGAGAAAAGAAGACTGAAAAAGAAAAAGGAAATGCAAGCCTACATGCCTGATGTTCCATTCCCTCAAAGACTTCAAAAAGCAAAAATGGAGGAGCAGTTCTCTAGATTCTTGGATATGTTTAAGAAAATAGAGATTAATATACCTTTTGCTGAGACATTAACTCAGATGCCTAACTATGCTAAGTTTTTTAAGGATATTTTGAGTAAGAAGAGGAGGTTTGCTAAGGAGGGTGGAATTTGATGTACCACTCACAATGCGTGTGGATTCAGAAAAGCCTACTAGTGAAGATGTAGGATCCTGATAGCTTCACCATTCCCTGCATAATTGGGAAGGTTGAATTTAAGAAGGCTATGTGTGATTCAAGGGCAAGCATCAACTTGATGCCACCGTCGGGCTGTGAAGAGGATCGTGGTTTGGGGAGCCATTCACAAATAAGACCCTACAAATGGCATAAGACTATGGCACAAAACTAAGAGGGAGTCCTTCATGATGTACTCACTGGCTATGGTTTATTTCCCTGGCGGACTTTATAGTCATGGATATGGAGGAAGATATGCAAGTTCCACTGCTGCTTGGAAGACCTTTCATGGCCACTGGAGCTGCCTCGATAGATGTGAAGAAAGGGGACTCACTCTCAGGGTGGGGGAAGGAGTACACTTCAACCTGAACAAAAGCTTGAAATAGTATGAATGTGAAAGACATTGTAAGACTGTGAGAAACAATAGTTCCTGATCGCCTTGAATTACTTTAGTTGTAATTTTTAGAATTCAATCAATGAAAATGATGACTTTCCAAAGATCTTAAAGATCTTGATTGTAATTTTTGAATACCAATGGATTTAAAAGAGACAATCTAAGTTCAATGAGAGCACTATAGAAAATCAAGCAGCAATGAAGGTAAGGTAAAAGAAATAAAACAAGTTCATAAGGGTTAAACCTTGAAGGAATTACCCGCACACTTAAAGCATGCTTTCAGACCGTAAAAGTAAAACTCAGGATTATATCAACAAAGATTACTATGCTTAAAGAATGTAAAACTCACTGAGATTGTCGAAAATATACAAAGTACAATTGTCAATAGAAAATTTTGAAAGGAATTAGTCCTTCTATTTGCATGCATAAAATCCTCCTGGAGGAAAATGCAAAGAGCTCCATCGAACATCAAAGAAGATTGAATCCAGTAATGAAAGAAGTTGTCAAAAAAGAAGTACTAAAATGGTTGAATGTAGGCTTTATATATGCAATCTCGTGATAAATTTCGGGTGAGCCCAGCCTATGTGTCTGGGTGTGGTCGATAAGATTTGAAAGGAATTAGTCCTTCTATTTGCATGCATAAAATCCTCTTGGAGGAAAATGCAAAGACCTCCATCGAACATCAAAGAAGGTTGAATCCAAAGAATGAAAGAAGTCATTTAAAATAAGTAATCAAATGGTTGAATGCAGTTTTATATATGCAATCTCAGAGTAGCTCTTGGTGAGCCTACCATGTGGTTTGTAAGAAGGGTGGATTCACTATGATTAGAAATGAGAAGAATGAATTGATTCCTATAAGAACCGATAAGATGGGATGGTGGGCGTACTGATTACGTAAAAATCATCGCAACCGTAAAGGGATCACTTTCATCCTTTGCCCTTTATGAGGTGTTTTCAAGCCAGCAGATTCAAGCACATGTCGTTTCGATGTCGAGCATCACTCCAGTTTGGATCCCTGAACCGAGGCCAGTGACTTTGCCTTGTTATATCAAGCTCGCACTTTTATTCCTCGAACTCACACCTAGGGACATTTTATACACTTAGATCTCGCATGCTATCAAAGGAGGTAGAGGACGACAAGAGTTCCAAATTATATCTCGCCCATAGATCCCGAGCACGCTAGAGACGCAGACAAAGGAGAGAGGATGATGAGGATCCTCAAGCAAAACTACAGAGTACAATTCAGCTCCTCGTATCTATTTGAGTTTGTTGGGCCTCCTCTACCACCCATAAAGAGACTTTGATTAAGGCTCTGAGTCAGATTCGAGTTGACATGAGGACATTGCCAGAGGGCCTCATACATATGTTCACAGCTGGTCATGCCAGTTGCATTGTTTTCTCTGAGGATGACGTACCTCCAGAGGGTTCAGACTACACTCGACCTTTGCATATATCAATTGGTTTTTTAGGCCGTCGTGTTCCATCTGTCCTCTTAGAGAATGGATCTGCCCTAAATTTCTATCCACTTGCCACTACTATCGCTCTGGGATATGGGCCCACAAATTTTGAGCCATTTGATACGTATACTGAGAGCTTATGATAGTACTGCAAGAGGATGGGCACCCACTCTCAAGCTTATGATCGCGCTTGTTTTTCGTGTTCTATTTTAGATTTTGAGGATCCCTATATCCTTTAACCTGTTTCTTAGCCGCCCATGGATTCATAGTGTTGGCGCTATCCCATATTCCCTTCATTTGAAGTTGAAGTTCATTCATGATGGTCAAGTGATCACTATTTCATCTACAGGCGGGGCACATTTGACTTTTGAGCCAGTATTGGAGATTAGCCATGGGGGTGATGATTTGCTTAAGACCGGATTTGCTTTTGATGATGTACAGACCGTGGAGATTCGCATCTAGCGTCATTTGATTTCAGTATAGCAGCCCTTATTGTTTTAATATGATGAGGAGCATGTCGTGAGCATGCCCGTATGGGTTTAGGGCGCGTTAGCATGGTCGTGAGCGAGTTTATCAGTTTTGAATTATGGATGAAACATGGACCTTCCTGAGATTGAAGAGTCTCTTCCACATTCATGAATCTATTTAGTAATGTCCATACTTTTATATTTATAACACTCCCTCTTGGACATTATTACGTGATGCCCATGCCTCATTAAAAACCTTGCTAGAAAAACCTAGTAGGAAAAAACTAGTCGAGGAAAAGAATACATAACATGCATGCTTTTATATGTGTGTCAGATCGTCGCCGCTAAAAACCTTTTAATTAGAAAAAAACCCCGGGAAAAAGCTAGTCAAGGAAAAAGAGTACAACAATTGGTCTTCAGGACCTAATTCTCATGATTGTTTTGAAGTTGTCGCTCCCCCTGAAGACAACAGTCTTCTAAGCCTACGCATTCCAATACTATGAACATATTTTTCAAAAGTAGATGTAGGAAGGGACTTAGTGAACAAATAAGCCAGATTGTCACTAAAGTGAACTTTCTCTATTATAATCACAATCGTTATATTGAAGTTCATGTGATGTGCACTTGGGTGCAATATGTTTTGTCAAGTTTCCTTTAACATACCTAATGCTCATTTGTGTACATGTGCTACATTATCCTCGTGAAAGGACTGCGGGGGATATATCATTTGTTGCGAACCCAATACGAACCATGAATATGTTGTACCAATGGTCGTAACCACACATTCTCTCGTGAAGCCTCATATAAAGCTATAGTCTTTAAGTGGTTTGAAGAAGTGGTAATCATAGTCTCATGCACACCTACCGAAATTGTAGTACTACCACAGAAAAACATAACTCGGGCCTCGGGACTTGGCATTATGGGGGATCGCATGATACAGCCAACATCCGAGTAGCCTACTAATGTCATATCTGATTTCAGATAAAGTAAACCAAGATCTTGTGAACCTTAAGTGATATCGAAAATATGCCAATGCCATTTCAATGCTTCCTTGTAGCTAAGCACTAACCCTTGTTAGCAAGTTTACTACAAATGCACATCGTGCCCGGTGCAATTTAAGTAGATAAAGTAATGCTCTAATGGCACTCAAGTAAAGGAACTTCCGGTCCTAAAATATCATAAGTATCTTCAGGTTCAAATGGGTCCTCTTATCTACTTGCGGACCGAACAACCGCTGTGTGCTAAGTGGATGAGATTTATCCATATAAAATTCTCCAAACCTTCTTTTAAGTAGGTTGACCGTAAAAATAAAATTCTTCAGTGGAGGTGCTCGATCTATAGGCCGAGGCAATACTTGGTTTTGCCTAAGTCTTTCATTTCAAACTTTTTCTTTAAGCATGAGCTAGCTTCCTCAATTTCCTTATGTGTTCCAATAATGTTTATGCCATCAACATAAGCTGAGACAATACAAAATCCATTTAGCGACTTCTTTATGAACACACAAGGATATGCATCGTTATTTATGGCCCTTTCTCACTAGAATTCACTCAATCTACAGTACCACATTCGACTCCGACCGCTTTAGACCACAATGACCTTTCGCTTTTAATTTAATGCTATACATGTTGCGCATTTTCATTTTCTTTGATCTTGGGAATCTTTAACCATAAGGATTTTCATGTAAATATGAGCTTTTAATGACCCATATAAATATGCGGTCATGATGTCCATTAACTGCATATCTAAATTCATATTTGTTGCCAGAGATATTAAGTAGCATAACGTAATGCAATCCATACAGGGATAATATGTTTGATCAAAATCAATATTGGGTCTCTACAAAAACCCTTGAGCAACTAATCTCGCTTTATATCTCACCACCTCATTATTCTCATTTCTCTTTCGTACAAACACCCATTTATATCCTATTGGGATAACATTTTGAGGTGTACGTACTACAGAGCCAAAAACTTTTCTTTTATTTAGCGAGTCAAGCTTAGCCTCAATTGCTTGCTTCCATCTTACCCAATTTGAGCGCTTTCTGCACTCTGCTATTGACTTAGGTTCTGGATCCATATTATCATTTTAGATAGTAAGAGCAGTTGTAGAGGCAAATATGTCATCGACGACTGTAATATTTCGATTATATGTTTCTCCCGTATTTATGAAATTCATGGCAACTTCTATATTTACATTAACCAAATCCTCATCATTTCCCAAAATATTTTGATCTAGCCATTCCGCATTCCCAATATTATGATTATTTGGGGCACGTGCAAATGTACTAGGATTGTCGTCTTCAGGATGATCCTCTTCAAGAGGTTCTAGAAGTGACATGGTTTCTTTATTAGATTTTGTTTTCCGCTGATTCTTATATTTTACACCGATAGGTCTCCCACACTTCTGGCATTGAGAAGTATCGACAGATATACTTGATCCCTTAGGGACCTCCACTTTTTGTGGTGTGTTTACAGCAAATATATGATATTTAGTCACTCCTTTGTGGTCGCTAAATGCATATGGTAGATTACTTGCTAAATATTGCAAGTTAATTATCGTATGAACTTCCAGTTCAATTTGACTAGTCCGTGGATCTAAATAGTGAAGATCTTTTATATCTCCATGAAATTTCTCATCATTCTTTAATTTTTGGTTCTTATCTTCCCTAATGACTCAGGAAATGATCTTCATCAAATATGCAATAACGTGACTGAGTCAGAATTTATCCTGCTATGGGTTCTAGGTATTTAAGAATAGACTGAGATTCATAGCTAATATATATACTCTAGCTTCTCTTTGAGGGCCCATAGTAATACTGTGGTGGTGATATAGGAACATAGACTCCATTAATTCAAATATCTGCATGGGAAATATTTGGTTCTTGCCACACACTGCTTGGTAAGGGGAAATAATCATGAGATATGCAAAAGAGGGTTTGATTTGAATTAGAAAATAACTTGGCAAAACAACGTGCCCCCAACAAGAGGTAGGTAAGTCGAAATATTGTAACAACGGTCTAGCAATTAATTTAATGCGCTTAATCAAGGACTCAGCTAGACCATTCTAGGTGTGGACGTAAGGAACCGGATGCTCTACTTTGATACCTAATGCCATACAATAATCATCAAATGCTTTCGAATTGAACTCATCGGCATTATCCATTCGAATGGATTTTATTGTATAATCAGGGAATTGAGCTCTAAGTTCAATAAGTTTAGCAATAAACTTCGCAAATGCATTATTTCATGTGGATAATAAACACACATGAGTCCATCGAGTGGAAGCTAATTCACTAGGACCATGAAATATTGAAATGGTCCCGATGTTGGATGAATTGGTCCACATATATCTCCATGAATCCGTTCAAGGAAAATAGGAGATTCTATTCCAACTTTAGTATGAGAAGGTCATACTATGAGTTTTCCCTTCGCACAAGCTTCACAAATAAATGTATTTACAGAAGGGATTCTGCTGCTTGGCATATGATGCCTAATAGAATTAGTCAAAATCCGACACATCATGTTTTGCCCAAGATGACCCAATCGCTCATGCCATAATTTGAATGAATATGGGTCTTGAAATTTTAAACTCATTGCAACATTGTGATGAGAAGGCATGATGTATGTATAATACAATTCTGAAGAGAAAGAGGGAAGCTTTTCGACTATTTTCTTCCGATATCCTATTGATTGAGTTATGAGGAGATATTCAATATCATTTTAGGTTTCGATTTCAATGTGAAAACCATTCAATTATATGTCCTTAAAACTGAGAAGGGTACGTGTGGATTGTGGATATAGTAGCGCATCATCGATAATCAGTTCTGTACCCATAGGAAGGATTACTGAAGCTCTTCCGGAGCCCACTATTAAAACATTATCATTTGCAATTGTGGTAACACTTCATCTTTTCTCAGTTAAAGTGTGAAAGAATTTTCTATCTTTAAGTATAGTGTGTGTGGTAGCACTATTGACCAAGCATAGAATATTATCCTTAGTCTTCATAGGTAGCTATCCAAAAATTTTGATGCTCTAAAATAGGAAAAATGAAAAATAGAGCATTAAAATAAATCATAACAAACAAAACCACATGATATTCAAGAGTCAAGAGTCAAACTAAATCTAATAAAAAAATTAACAGAGGATAAACTTAAGAAAGCAAATTGTCTGACATAAACATAAAATACGATCTCTCATTATCTCCAAAATCTTCTAGATCAATTTTCAAGAAATCATCATTATCAACATTCAAGGTCATGCTTGCTTCAGGCAAACAAGCATGATGTGATTACCCCTTTCAGGAGGTCCAACATTGTTCATGCCCCTTTCATGGCCCTGAACCCGATCAATATTATAATTACCCTG
>JAEQBH010001199.1:0-153266 GCA_016808115.1 Tetrastigma voinierianum
TGACTAGGCGTGGATACGTGTTTATCGGGCCGGACGGTGGTTGCGCACAACATGCTCTTCTTTTGGCACTTAGACCGATATTGATTGTCAACTGGGCCGCCTAGTATATAGTTGATGGTGGATCGAGGCTCAGGTGGGAGCTCTCTTGTGATCGCTATTCTTTTATCGCGAGGAGCAACCTCAATTCTGTGGGCCGTCTCGGATATACCTCTGGGGTGGCTGGCCTTGATCATTTTCACTGAAACTTGGACACCAACATCTTGTGCGCCCCCAAAATACCTTAGAATTTTTATAATAATTTTTATTATATTAAATTTATCAAATTGAGTCGACATTTTTAGGAAAAGCGATAAATTGTTAAATATTGAAAGTGAAATGAAAATGTGAGCATATGATTAAGTATTATATGCTAAAATGAGAAATTGATGGAACACAAATAAACCCAGTAAAAGGGCAAATTTGAAAATTTGTAAAAATGAAGACCCTAAGGGTCAAATGACCAAAACAAATGCAATGTGAAGTAAATGATAAATGAAAATTGAAATGAAAACCATTAAGTGAGAAAATTCAAAAATGAGAAATGGGAGTTTATTGTATGTAAGCGAAATAAGGCTTTAAGGGAAAAGGAGAAAGAAGATACATTTGAGTGGAAGACATTATGTGCTTTGTGTGGAGAGCTTAAGAGAGAGAGGAGAAAATTTGGGGTTTGTGTGAAAGATCGAAAAGAGTGGTGTGATTTCTTGTACCTTAAATCTTACCGAAGGAAGAAGGAAGAAGCGGGCAAAAAGAGGTTCAAGTGATTTGAGGTATGTAACTAAGCCTTAGAAAGTTGTATTTGATGTTTGGGTTAGAAAAACCTAATGCATCCATGGTTTGCTCATGATTTGGTTTAGGATGGTATTTGGATGTCGATAGAGGTGATTCCCATGATGTATTTTGAGTTTGAGAATTTTTGGTGAAAAATGCAAAAAGGAAAAACAGGCCCCGGGCATCAGTTTGCCGTCGTGCTTGGTAGAAGGAGCGAGAGAAAGGCACTTCGGGTTTGCGAGTGCTTGATAAGTCTAAGCGAAGTGCTTAGCCGCAGTATTAGCGATCTTCACGCCATTATTGAAGATCACTTGTTCACATTGGGCGGAGTTTTCAGATTTTGTTTAAATTTCGTGTTCGTACCCCAGATAGTTTAAGGACCCAATAAATGATTAATGGGGTTCAAATAAAGATGAAACTAAGTGAAAAGCGTGCATTGCCTTGATGCCTCAACTAGGCGATATTCGTTTAGATACGATTAATTGTTCGACCATAGAGTGAAGGAGTTTGTATTTGACTAGGTGCGGTGAAGGCAATGACTTGACTGGGTGGTATTGAAGAGACGGATGATAAATTGGTTTGTTCTTTGTTCTCTGTTCTCTGTCTGTTTGTTCTGGGTGACCCAATTCCCATTTCAAGTTCTATATATGTTGATTTGAATTATTAGTATTCAAAATGTTTGTCAAATATCTGCATATGCACATTTATTTGAACTATAAGCGAATTTATTGCATGTGGTATTGATTGAAAATGTATTGTTGAATATTGACATGATGGGATTCTTGGCCCGGAGTCGTCATGAAGGTAGCAGTATTTGTTAAATGAATCACATTACCTGCGAATGAAACGAGGACGAGTTACTGACTGAATGCATCGTGAATATTGACTCTATAGCCTTATGTGAAATCACAAACAGCGAAAAATGATTTGAAAAGTGTATTTGTATAAGTATCTTTTTACATTACACATAGACATTGTATTAAGACATTATTTTGAAAAATGCATGATTTGTATGACGAAATGGAATAGAAGGCTGTATAGAACCATAAGCATGAAAATGTAGCGTATTGTTTTATCAATACGTGAGTGTTGGTGATAGACAATGATCGAGCGGACCCCGGAATTAGAGGGCTCGAAGGTCATCAGTTCCCGCGAACCATCCTCACCCGTTTTTTGAGACATGATGTTGTTTCTGCTAGTCAAAGGGAGTTAAACTTGAAATTTTTTGTACCTAATACAGTTTTGGATATTATGTTGCAACGACATAAAATGCCATTTTGGGTAAATGCATATTTTGTAAATGAATGCATTGAATTTTAAATGTTTATGGGCTTACCACAAGTGGGCAACCATAAGATTTGAGAATGAAAATGCTTACATTAATGAAATGGATTTGATTAATGGCTTGTGGAACATCCCGGTTCGGTGCGGATCATGGCCGGGTCCCGGAGTTAGGCTCGGGGGCGCTGGCATCCCGGTTGGTCTCGTGCAGTGGTCCTGTGGTAGTCCACACCTAGATTGGTTGTCTTTGTGTGGGATCGGGCGAATGGGTGTGGAGCCATTTGGTCGGGGATGATCCGGGATGGCAGAGGCTTTGTCATACGAGATGTTTAAGAGGGAATTAAGCTGAAGGTTCCCTCTTTCTTTTCGATTGGTCTGGGAGTGTTTACGGTTCTTGCTCACCCAGGTTCAGGCTAACCTTTGAGTGGTCGGCTTGCCTTTGGGTGGTGATCATCCCACGGTGATGCGAGAGGCGGCCGGATGTTATCTTCAGTGAATACCTGTCGCTGTCATATAATTCTTCCATTGTCGTAGTGGATCACAGGGATAGAAAGTGGAAAGAAGAGCGGTGTGCTTCGACCCAATCTCCTCCGAAATTTTGGACCGCATCAAATACTATATGAATCAACTGTTGGGCTGGCCCCCAATCTCCTTGTGAAATCTTAGTGGGCTGTCTTCTTTGTTTGAAAGATAGTTTTGTAGAGAACTAATGTTTCCCTTTGGTTGAATCGAGCACAGATACTGGAAACAAATGCCGCCCACAGCTCACTAAACGTGTTGATAGATCTCCGTGGGAGTTTGTGGAACCCGAGCTAAGTGGGCCTCCGGTTGGCAGGGCTGCGCATAATGGCGGTCGTCTCCGCGTTGAAGTATCATCGCTTTGATTGAAGTGCCATGTGGTCATATGGAGTGCGAAGAGCCGTCGTACATGGAAAATGACGGTGTAACAAAGCGCGCGGCTCGTGGCCAGATGTGTGGCGGCGGGGACAACATATCTTACGGATCCACGAGCAGCGGTGGGTGCAGGCATATACGGGGTTGGTGTAGCTCTGAAGGTGGGATACTTGAACGGAAGTGATGGTGTTGTGCCCTTCTGCCACGTGGGTACGTTTTTAGGGGCGTAGTCTGACTAATGCCTCTCTCTGGCCCAGATTCTCTCCTCATGGCGAGGCATGCGGTAACGGTCCATTTGAAGCAGTGGGCTCCTCTTTCTTGACTTGGCTTGCTGTGCGGAAGTTGGTCCCAGACGAGGCACGAGAAGATAACTCGTCATTATTCTTGCGTCCCACATCGTCGCGGACAGGCTCCTTGCCTTTATTTTGTTTAACTAGGGGTGTGGGTGGTTGCTCCCTTGTGCATTTTCGATCCATTCACCTTCGGGTACGACGTGGCGATCTTTTCTTATTCATAGTCGTCGGCATAACTGCGATTCAGCCATCATCCCGGCTTGTTCCTCTGCTTTGTCTCCATATCGACACCCGGCTGAAGGAACTAGTCTTCAGAGGAGTGATTTCTTTGGATTCTTGTATATGCGATCTGTATTTGGATGAATGGCGGGGAACTTCTGGAATTCAGCAGGGAGTGAGGATAAACGATAGTCGACGAAGCCTGCGTTCTTAGATCTGACTTTTTTTCTTGGTCGTTACGATCAGTTGCCAGTGTAAGGATGCTTGGGCCTCTTTTGGGCTTTGATTTGTTTGGGCCTTCTACATGGAGATGTTGTTTGAAACCAGCTGTACCAGTTTTGACTATCTGCCTGAAACAAATTTCTTTGGTTCTAAATCCATAGAAGTAGAAATCTAAACATTTTTTGAAGTGAAATATAAATTGATCCCATGTTTTTAACGAAGCATAAGAGGTTATTACATCATAATAAATGGAATTTATGGTTGAAGTTAAGACCATCACAATTGATGGCTCCCACATGGGATGCCCGATATCCACACTTCTCGAAAATTCTAGGAAATTTTCCGCTCCTCGGCCCGAGTTACGTAGGGTTCTGATTGAGCGACGATCAGCATATCATAGTGATGATCGACACACGTCTCTGCATTCCTTGAATTACTTGACATGGTACAAACTATATTAAGCGGCCCTTCTCACTATCTTTCCACATTATAAGTTATGCTTTCCCATGGTGTGAGCATAGCATTCATCTTGTCTTATCTTGATATTATTTCCTAGTGCTATTATAAGAAGGTCATCACTCTTTAGGACGGGGAGGACCAAATTCCTTTCAAAGATATAAAACATATCTTCGACGGAAGGACTCCTCATATAGTTAAATTGCTATGTCCAATTGCCCGGTTGCACATCTGGAAGGTTGATCTCCATGGCATCATGGCCGTGACTGTTGAGAATAGCGGATAAGCGTTACCGTGTAGGTGGATCTCTTATTAGAGATTGACCTCCCTAACACCCAGAGAGTAAATCAAAACATATATATCATTACCCTGACTAACATATATGCACTCAGCCAACATATATATATGCCCCGAACATTAAAAAATGTCAACAAAATCAAATAATCATTACGACTTGATAAATAACAAATTCAAAACAACAATAAGAATAAAAAACAAAAAAAAAAAATCAGTAATAATGAAACATGGCATGCTATTCGCCACCACAAAAGCTTTCCTCATTTCCCTAGATTTTCCTAGCGAAGCGTTCTTGTACCTTAATTCGAAACCAAACAAAAGCGTTACGACTTCTCTCTATGAGAAGAAAGAGCTCGTCCTTTATTAAAATAGCGTAGCAGCAGTTCCTTGACAAGTTGGACCAAAAACTGTCTCATTTGGGAAGAAAAAATACTCAAACGATTTACGACTAATATTACTAAGAACAAAATTTTCTAGTTCAAATCTATAAAGAAGTAGAAATACGCACATTTGTTGAAATTGAAATATAGATTGATCTGTGTTTTGTGGTGAGAAGGTTCTTACTGTTGACGTTAATAAGTGAATCTGGACAAGCAAAAAAATTAACTTCAAGTTGTGACTCCCCCGTGAAGGTATGTATCCATTTAAAAGTTAAAATTCTGCAGCCTCATTTCGTATGGGTTCACGATTGGGATTACAATGTCATGTCTCAGTGATGATTTTGGCGCACATCCTCTTACTGTTAAAGGTAAAAATAGCCCTTAGGCTTTTTATCTTATAATGTATGCTATATTCTGCAAATAAAGATAGGGTTGCCCGATTGACCATTAAATCTTCATAGGTGGTGGCCTCACGACATCTAAGTAACTCCAAAACCTATATATCATTACCTAAATGTATCTCTTGACAACATATATATGCTTAAACTTTTAAAAAATGTCGACAAAATCAAATAATCATTAACCTAACTAATAAATAAAAAAATTCAAACAACAAAGAATAAAAAAAGGTAATAATGAAACATTGCATGCTAATTCACCGCTAAAGTCTTTCTCTCATTTTATTTCCCACAATCAAACAGCAATTTTATCTCTCCTGCAGTCAAACTAGCAAAAGTAGTACTCAGCTTCTCCTCTAATGGTGAGAGAGAGCTTGATCTCCTCAAAAAAAAAAATTAAACTAGCTGTAGATTCACAAAAATGGACCAAAGATTTAAATAGTGAATAGAAAACACTCATTAATTTGTCTAATATTACTATGAACAAATTTCTTTAGTCGAATCTATGAAAAGTAGAATTTGTATTTTTTGAAGTGAAATATAGATTAATCATGTTTTGTGGAGCATAAGGGTTCTTACCTTTGTCGGAAGGCGCTAATAAATGGAATCTATGGCCAGAGAAGCTTGAAAACCATCTGAGGTGATGGCTCCGATACATGGGGCTATGATATCAAATTCTCGAAGAATTCGAGGAATTTCCGTCGCCTTGGCGAAAGTAACATTAGGATTCTGGAGTGGGCGTCAATCACCATATCCTAATGACGATTTCAAGCATGTCCTCCTTCGCCTCATGGAGGTAAAAAACAACCTTAGGCATGACTATATTTAGCAGCCCTTCTCCTTTCTTTCCAAATGATAAGTTATTTTCTCCACGTGATGGCCGAGCATAACGTTCATGTGTGTATCTTGATATTATTTCCTATTCTGCAGAAGTTCATCACCTCACCAGGACCTGTGAGGCCAAAATTCCTTTCAAGATATGAACATATCATGACGGAAGGATTCAACGAGACGATTAGTGCTATGTCTATTAACTACTTGTACATACAGAAGGTAGGTCTCCCATGGCATCATAATGCGCTCGGCTATTGAAATAGGCATATGTGTGTGGTGTCCTGATCTAGTGGTGGGTACTCCCACAGGCATCAAGTATTGAAAACATATATAATAACACCTGTCCTTCTTATGTGCATCCTAACATATATATGCCTAAACATAAAAAATATGTGGTAAGTCAAATATCAATCATTCTACCCAACCAATAAACAACAAACTCAAAACAACAACAGAATAAAAAAATAAAATCAAGTAATAATGAAACATTGCATGCTAATTCACCACCCTAAAGTTTTCTTTCCTTTTCCCCACATTTTCCCACAGTCAAACAACAATTCCCCTCATGACCCATTTCCAAAAAGAGCCAAACAAAAGTAGTACGAGAACTTCTCTCCTTTGGTGAGAGGAAAGCGATCTACGTAAAAAACAAAAAGCTAAGGCAAGCCAGTAGATTTACCAAAAATTTGGACCAAAGATCCATCTCAATGGGAAGTAAAAACACTCATTAATTTTGACTAATATTACTACGAACAAATTTCTTAAGTTCAAATCCAAAGAGAAGTAGAAATCTTCACATTTTGTTGAAATTGAAATATAAATTGATGCTTGTGTTTTGCAGGTAGACACGAGGTTCTTACTGATAGGTGACTACTAATAAATAGATTATCTGGATTTGAAGCTTGAAGACCATCTGAATGCGACTCATTGTGGGATTGTAATATCCATTTCTTAAGATATTCGGAGTTTCCCACCACCTCGGCGAGTTCGTAGGGTTCACGATTGGGAGTGTGATCACCATATCGTAGTGACGATCGGCGCGTTCTCCTTCGCCCTTTGATGTAGAGTTGCCAATTTGAGCCCAGTTTATTGGGCTAGCTCGACTAACCCTAAATTTGGCAAATTTGGGTTGATAATTCTGATCGAAAAAAATTAGGCCACATCCAGTTTGGTGATCGGTTCGGGCGAAGCGGCCCAGTTTTAGAGCTGACTCGATTGCCAAAAAAAAAAATGAAGCTCTAAACTATTGTGTAGTCTACGTTTCAGCTCAAAACCTAATTTCCTTTCTCACTCAAAACCTAACGAGAAAGTGAAATTGAAGATTTTTCATTTTTCCCAGTTTGTTTGTTTCTCAGAGCAAATCCTGGCTTATTTACTTCTATGGTTTTTCTCTTATCTTGAGTTGGGAGTTTGGGTTTGGGTTTTGGTTTTATATTTTATTTTGTTTTCCTGTATTTTATGTCAAATACTCTTGAGAAATTAAGTTTGCGTCACCATATCTAGTTGGTTTTGTGGAATCCTAACGAGGATGTGTTCTTGGCTCTTGTTCTTCTTGATTTGAAGATTATATGGTTCGTTTTCTTTCATCCGAAAATTGTTGAAAATCTTTGCGTCCTGATGGTGGTTTTGAAGATCTTTCTTGTTGTTGTTGTTGTTGTTTTTTTTTTTTTTGTATTGATTTGGATTTTATTGAAAGATTTTGTTAGATCAGGGCTTTGTTATATGATTTTTATGTTTAAGAATGATTAAAAAATGCCCACATCTTTATGTCTCTCGATAGGGAGTCTATTATTTAGGTAAAGTCTTTGCATTTATTTATTTGTTAATGAGAGTCACATTAAAGTTTTTTAGCTAATGTGGTAATTGAGGAGAGTTAGTAGTGAATAGGAGAGTTAGTGGGTCAAGTTAGTTTTTATTTTATTTTATTTTGGTTCTCTTGTAAGCTGTTATAGGCACTTTTAATGTTAGAAATAATGAAGAGGATTGTGCGTTTTTGTTCTACTTCTATTTTGTTTCTTATCTCATCTTTAAATTCCAAACATGATATAAGAAGCGATAGGGTCTTGAGGGTTTGTGGTGATTCCAATAGCAATGATAATTTTTGCTCTCACTCTTATAGAAGATAATTATCACATATGTGCTAACAAAATGTGACTATATAAAGCATTATGAGTTTGTGGGAGGTTGTTGAGAATCAACTAATGCGACTAAAAAGTATGAAGAAGATTTGACAAAAAAGAAACCAAAGACACTCTTATACATTCGACCATATCAAATGCGAGTTTTCCTGACATAATGACTTGTGAATCACCAAAAGAAGTATGGGACAAACTCAAAGAAGATTTTGAAGGTAACAATCAAATAAGGTTGATGCAAATTTTAAATCACAAAAAGGAATTTGAGATTAAGAAAATGAAATAATCTAAAAATGTGAAGGAGTATGGCCAACAAACTCATGTTCATTGTCGACAGAGATCAAATTACTTGATGAAGCCTTTCCTGCTCGAAAATTGCCGAAAGCTCTTGTGAGGCTTTGCTTTGAAAGGTATGAATTCAAAATTTATTTTCTTAGAACTCTCCGGGGTCTATAAAAAATTCGTTTTGCAGAATTAATCAATGCACTTCAAGTTGTGGACCAAAGAAGAACTATGAAGCAGGAAGCAATTGAGCGGGTGGTTGATGTAGCATATTTAGCCAAAAAGTCAAAGGGAAAAGGAAAAATTCCTCAATGTGATCAATGTAAAAAACTTGGACATGAAGAGAAAGAATGTTGGCATAAGGCCTCAATGCTTCAAGTGTAGAAGATTTAGGCATTTATAAAAAGATTGTAGAACAAAAATGGAACAAGCAAATATGGTGACAGAATTTGAAGAAACCCTCTTATGAATTAATTGGTGAGAAGTGCATCAAGAAGAATTTTTAGAGAGAAGTGCTCTAACAATAAGTGACGGTTGATGAAAGAGTGCATCAACAAGATGATGAGAAGTGCATCATGAGGTGAAGAGACGTGCTTCACAAATCTGAAAATTTAGAGACAAGTGCTCCATAAAAATTAAAGATTTATGCTACTTTGAATCAAGGGGGAGTGTTAACGAATGATTCAAAAGTGTCCACATCTCCACGTTTCTCAATAGTGTTCTATTATTTAGGAAAGTCTTTATGTTTATTTATTTATTTAATTGTTAGTGGGAGAGCCCACGTTTTATTTGAAAGTTTTTAGCTAATGTGGTTGATGGTGCTTTTTCTACCGATACTGGGTTGGAGCTTCTTGGAGTCGCTGGGCCGGTATGTTGGATCAGATCATTGTCTGACTTTGCGGCCTGCTTGAAAGGGTGACTTGGCGGTGTGCCGGCCACCGCTCCGATGGCTAAAGTTAGTTTCTTTCTTATGGCTTCAGCGTTTATGAAGTTATTGTTGCGTGCCTTTTTACGGTGGGAATGGGCGTATTTATAAGGAAAATAGTGAAGATTTACTTTCACTTGTTAGATGGTGATCTGATGTCTCTCCGTTGGGTGGGAGTTTCTTTCCTTATCATGGACAAACTCTTTAGGGATAATGGAGGAGCCCCGTGATCATGTAGATCATTCTTTCCTAATCGGGTGTGGTGCGGATCATGGAAGCTGAGCAATTTTCCTTTTACCGCGAGTTTTTAGACACTTTATATCCTTGATTACTTGGCGGGGGTGTGGTTTCAATTCTGGGCTGGGCCAGTTGATTCGATGCCACGGTAGGGTGGCGGAATCAACAAAATTGTTTCCTATGTTCCTCCTACGCGTAGTCAAAGCTGCTGATATATGGCGGGATAGGGTCGAGAACACGGGGATGGGTTTTCATCCCACGAATGAGTTTGCGATTAGTGTTTGAAAAGTGGTGAGGCTTTAGTTTGGATTTTTGGATTTGGTTCAGAACAGTGGGGGTTGTTTGTCTACTGACTAACTGTAATGGTTGAAAGTGAAATGTGAAATGGTAACCTTGAAGGCTTAGGTCACTGAAAAACCCAACATGGAGTATTCTGAGTGTCCTCGGGTTATTTCCTCGCATTATGGCGAAGTGACATATAGTCAAAGCAAGCAGGATCTTTGGTGTTTGCTTATAAAACCTACCCACACAGAACCACTCTTATTTGAGTCAACACAAGTACTAAGCATTCAAGTCCCATTCAGTTTAAAAACCTTACTCAACCTCATTTCAATGGCTTGTAAATGACATCTAAAGGATATAGGAGTACATCCCAGCATTAAGTATCACCTTGAACCTAAGCATGGGAGTATTGACGAAGGAACAACATTAAATGGCATTAAACCCTAGTTTGGAAGGTATGGAACCATAAATCGGTGTGCACCTGTACATCATTAAACAGAGGACAATACGGTAGCCCCAAAACCAAGCTAGCAACCCTCTCTTCCAAGGTATGAGGGGCTTAGCCAAGCATCCCTTGAGTTGTCGTCCTCCAGGGGGTGTTTGGCGTAGAGAAAATGAAAAGAAAGAAGAGAGAAGAGAGGCAAATGAAACCACACAAATGAAAGGCTGCAGGAATTTTATAAGAGAAATGAAAAACTATTGCCGAAAAGTGTAGGGTTACAAATTATGGGGGTTTATATAGTCCACCCCAGTGTGAAAATACGAGAATGCCTAAAATATTGGCACAAAGAGGTGGTGGTAATACACCAAGCGTCGTTTGGCGTAATTACAAAAATCTTGAGCGACCATTTTCGCTATGGAGAATTTCGCTGTATGGCGAAAATTTAAACTAACTGGCGAAATTTGGCTAACTAAGCGAGAATTCTACGAGACTCTTGAGTGAGTTCGCTATCAGCGATTGAATTTCGTAGCTAGTGAAATTTACGGCTAGCCTAATTGGAGATTTATGTGAGATAGTGAGGTGGTTGTTTAGCTAGGTACGGTGATTTTAAGCTAGCTAGCGAGGAATTTCGCTAACTGTGAAATTTCCCGATTCGTAGGATTGCGAAACCCCGTGGTTCAATTTCGCAATCGAAGAAATTTTCGCAATCATAGTGAGGCCCTCTGGAATTGCTTTTGCATCTTGTTTGCACCTTGCACATCCTCTTTGCACTCTTTGTTCATCACTTACGTCTTCATTTCTTCGGTGAATCTTTATATTTCATCGCCTCGGCTCGGTGAAGTCATCGAGAATCTCGCACTTTCGACACCCAATCTGAGAAGCTAAGCAACGTTTTGAAGGCCTCAAGCACCAAAAAACTAACTTAAAACAATCTCGAGAAATGGCATTAGTGGAACCAAATTGGACTGCACACATCAATTGGCTTAATTGATATGATTAGTGCAAAAAAGCACCCACGAAAACCTATCTGAATAGGGTTCCGAAGTACGCACGGGCGCTAATCATACCCCCAACCCGACACGTTGCTAGTCCTTAGCAATGCTAAAATAACAAGGACATTCATGCGGTGATTTTACAAAAAGTGTATACGGTTCAAAAGGTGTATATACGAGATAAGCACGTATTACCTTTAAAATGAGCAATTGAACTGGTTTGGCTTAGAGCATGAGAGAAGCGAAAACCATATTAGAACAATTTTTAGGTCAACATCGGATCCAAAGAATTCAACCTGAATTTCCACTAAAATCTAATGGTTCCTAATGTAACCGGATTGAGCCAATAGAGTGCAAAATTATTTCCTACCCCTAACCTAGCTGCGGCATGGCCTTAACGTTGAACAACCTGAATAGGAAAAGCTACACTCTTAACTCTTTATTTGACTACATTGTAGGGTGCGTGTAACTCAAACTTCATCAAAGAGTCTCAGGTGTAAGCGGGGTCCTGATGACTCGGTAATTAAGGTTTAGGGCATCAAGCGAAAGGATCACTTGACCACAAACTCTTGGAGGCTTCACGAGGCTTCGGAATGACTTCGAGAATTGAGCTTTTCTGACATTGAAATACCCGTTCACGGGTGTAACGAACAACGTCGATGACTCCCAATGGATAGGTTTAGAGACCTTGAACTTCAAAGGAAACCCCAGCCATATGCCCCTCGGGCCGTGTTCGGGTTTCAAGGTAAGTATCACGACTTTTATTTTATTTTCTTCTTTTCTTTTCTTTTTCTTTTTCTTTTTTGGAGAACTACATTGGTCTTTAAATACTAAGGTGGCTGCTTAACCTGGCTAGGGTTGTCAACATGACTAAGGCCAGGCTATGCAAAGTGAAAGGAGGTATATAAAATTCACAACTTCTCGGCAAAATCGGGTGTGCGGAGTGTGTGGATGCTTCAGGAAATGTTCAAGTTGAATCTGTGGAACTACGATTGACTGGCGAATCATACATGGAATGTTCTAGCATTAAGGTATACGGGTTCAATTTTCCAGTGAGGCAATTGATTGTTCAATTGAAGCAATTCAATTGTTCGATTTGAAGACAAAAATAGAACACAAAGTGGAGCACGAAAATTGATATGCGAAAGTGTAATAAAGCTGGAAATGCATCGCGATTTTGATATAACCAAAATATAGCTTAGTACATGCTTAATATGAATGAACATACAAAGTATCACGTACTCACTTATAGTTAATACATGATTCCTACACAAAATTAGTAGGCAGTTGATAAGCTGAAAACTATACAAAAAAAAACATAAAAGAAAACACTCCTAACTCCTTTTCCTCCGGTGAATGTAAGGAGCATGTCATAGGGGCGGGAAAGTTTAGAGGCAGTGTGACCACCCTCCAAATCTCGTGGTGGTGGTGGATGCGTGAATCTTCTTCTTCTTTACTTGACTTATCCCCAGGAGAACGTTCTTGTTGTGGAGCTCATCTCTACGGGCGGGATCATGTGGAGACCCGGGTGACCTATGATCTATTTGGAGCATGGAGTGACGGTGACACAAGTGGCCTCGACTTGGGCTGACCTGCAGTCTGTCTTTGCACTTTGAGTAGTGACGATGAACATATAGCATCCGTGACACACGGCTCCACTGATGTGAAGCATGAGCGTGCATCCGGGAGAGTCTTGTGCTATATGATGGCCAGGAGTGTCGGCGGTGTGTTTGGCAGGGGAGGAGGGAGATGGAGGAGATATATCGGAACTGAACCTCTCTATCTCGACCTCGAGGAGCATGCACATCTCTCCTGCGTGAGTCCTCTGCCTGGAGTGTCGATTGCCTCCTCACAGTCCTGGCGGGAAGGAATAGGCATAACCATGGCTCGCGCTCCATGGGACGGGACTCGAGGCCCCTGCGATCCTCCTCTCTCGTCAGGAACCCTCTGGGAGGTGCGATCGGGACTGGCCTGGCCCGGTCGTGGCATGACGAGGAGGGTAAACTCTTGCTCGAGGCCGGGTGTGCGGTGGACCTTATCCTCGGGAGTCACGACAAGCGTGTGGGGGTGTCTGCTTCGAGAGGGGCCCGGGCAGACCCCTCAGAGATCAGGTCTGAGCCTCTGGATGGCACCACTGCATTATCTACGTAGTCTTTGAGCGGGAAGGGTGGTTGCGACGGGTGATCTATGAGGAGCATACGGGGCGGGAGGCTGTCTCTTAGGGCATAATATGGGTCTAACAAGGCTGAGACCATCTCCACATTGTGTCGGGTGGGGACCCGATCCAGGTAACCTCGATTAACTTTTGCCTTGGTAGGGGCCGTGCGACGAAATATCGGCGCTCACGGGAACTCCATGACGATCATCGATATTGAATCGGAGCTCCAGCGGACTCGGCGCTCGGAGGTCGCTGGGAATGATCAGAGAGCGCAAGACCACCGGGGAAGGTGATGGAGCTGTTTGCCTGTGGCGTCATGAATGGCAGCAGGGAGTAATGCTCGATCAGACGCATCGAGTCCCTGAATCTGGGGTCAGCTATCGGGCCATGGGACGTCATGTCGACTCCGCCATGAAAATCCTCGCGTGTAGTCCTGTTCCCAGGATGGATGAGCCAGATAAGGACCTCTGATCCCTCGAGGGCGGCGATAGCGGGGCGGATGAGTGCGCCTCCGGCTGTTGTGAGAGGTTGCTGATGGGCGAGGCACAGATGATGACTCCCCGGTGCGTGGGCAGCAGAGAAGTAGGAGCCCTCTCAATTCTCTCTGTGGCGGTGAAGGGCTTAGGGTCCCATCAGCATCTGTGCTCCTCTGAACCCCCCAGAGGCTCCTCAGGTACCTCGGGGGCGGCTCTTGGACAGCGGCGATGGGCATGCTCCTCCCTGCTGGAGTCTTGGACGACCGAGGCTGAGGGGCGGGACCCACCTGAGGTGCGGACCATGGGTAGTCGGGAAAGAGGACACACGGGGCCCGAGCTCGGCCCGGTAGATCTTGACCGGGGCAAGGCGAGGCGGTGCAGGCGACCTTTGGACCGGTTTCGCTAGTGTATGAGTCGATCTTAGCACAGCAAATTATTTTAACATCAAAGTATAAATAATACTAAAACCAAAAAATTATTATTATAATATATATATATATATATATATATATATATATATATATATATATATATATATATATATATATATATTTCTACTATATATATATATATATATATATATATATATATATATATATATATATATATATAAATATTAAAATGAATTAAAATTAAGACAAAATTGTTTAAAAGGAAAGACTAAAATAATGGCGGTGAATTCTCTAACTTTAAACAAAAAGCAAAAGCACATTTGCAATTTGGTTTCATTTGACACGAATCAGCTTTCAAATTTATAATTCCCTTCATGAAATTCGAGGAGCTCGCCAACCCTTACGGTGATGCCTCTTTGCATTCTTCTTGATTGTATTGATTTCCTTCTCATTGGGTGATTTTGGGCTGACCAATTTCTCTGCAGTGGTGCCTGATGGCAACTCCCAAACAACTGCTTCACCTTGGTTGGCTACTTCTTGCAATTCATGGACATTTGGCTTCCCTGCATCTTGATCCAGACAAACTTCGCCGATCACTTGATTTTGAGGCTTTCCCAGACGTAGCATTCAAGTGAAATATGTTCGAGTTCCAATGTCATGTTGTTCAAATGTAGTTATGACTCATTTCGGCAATTAATGATTGCATTGGCGTGGCAGAGGAAATGGTCTTCGGGATGATTGGCACATGATTGGGCCCATTTGCTATTAACAGGTGTAGCTTCACAAAGTCTTGGATAGTAGAGATTTGTCTACCTTAACCAACACATCCTCAGCTATCCCTTAGGGATCTTCACTTGCCGTCGATCGACGATGATAGAGTAATGTTGATGAAGTTCAAGCTCTCCCCAAAACCTAGCTGCTTGCTGTGGGTATGCGATTAGGTTCCTGCAGCTCCTAAATTAGCGATTAGCTTTGTCTGTGCAAGTCCACGATATTAGCTGAAATTGTGTGGATCCGAGATCTTTATATTTCACTGGGAGTCTTACACTTTCGATAGCACTCACTTGCTTTCCAGTCAAAGGCCTTTTGTTTATTGAGACCTCTTTTACCGTGCATAGGCTCTTAAAAAATTTTGCATAAGGTGGGGACTTGTTGATCATGTCGGAGAGGAATGTTAACTAACTTCTTAGTAAAACTTCTAACATTTGTTTGGTTAGGAACTTTTTCTTTTCGGAGAGCACATTGGGAATGGAGGGGGTACAACGATCTTCACCTCTTCTCTACTTCTTGGTACATTCTTCTTATCTGGCGGATCGACTACGCTGTGAAATTTGATTTAGCTAGAGTGGGAATTCAGCGTTCTCAATTCTTTCACTTCTTAAAGTCTGCTTACGCTGCTTCATCAATTCTTGCATTTGGATCATTGGTTGATACATTCAAATCTGCATCCTTTTCTGGCACATTCTTTATTATTTGAGAAGTCTTCCCTTTCTGAACAAATTCTTGGTTGGACAACGCTTGAAATCTCGAGTGCATATTGTCGGTTCTGAGTGAGCTCTCAAATTTGCTTCAATTTTTGGTTAGTTTGGACATTCGATTTACCTTTTGTTCTTCTTCGATGTGCCACTACCACTTCTCAAATTCGGGATCGCTTTGCTTTCAGCCAGGAGAAGATAGAGATGAGGCTCAGCTGTTGTGTTGAAGTGGAGCCAGAAGACACCTCTTTGATAACTCTGGAGGGACATATGCGGGGTTTGAAAGCTGCGCCAGAGTTTGGATGATTTCTCAATTAGGGTTATAGGTGTTTGCCATATGGAGCATCCTATGGGTAGTTTATTTTGATTTAGGACATGGGCATGTCTTGTGGTGCTCCCAGGATGACTATTTGTCGATAATCAAAACAAAGGTGCTGGATGTGAGATGCGAGGTAACTCATTCTGCTTGCATTTAGTCAGCGCTTCCTCGCTCAAAGCCTCTCTGACCTTCGAGTCAGGAGTGGTCAATTTTGCTTTCATATGTCTTGGAGGGGGTGTAAATGCCTCGAATTAGTTCGAAGGCTTTGATCTTCTGCTTCCCTTGGGTTAGTTCATCCCCATACCTTTGAGGTTTACCCCGGCCACATAGTTCAAAGGTCCATGGCCTCATCAGGGTTTTGCTTAGAGGTGCTCACGTGGTCTCCGATAGTTTAGCTGTAGGCTGGAGACATACCATCATAAAATGGTTCACCGGCATCCGTGTGTCGAAACCATGATGTGGTTTAAGCAGTGATGGTCTCGATGAATCTTTCAAACAACGATAAAACTTTTCTGAACAATCATGGCGAGTAGGTGCAGATGCGCCTCTTAATTTGTTGGTCTTGGCGCTTGAAGAATTTCTTCAAAAGTCGACTTGAAAGATGAAGCGAATTTTCTAATCGTTCAATAAACCTCGGTGAGTTGAGCCATATTTTTGGCTTTGTCCTTCGAGGTCAATGAAATGCCTTGCTTCAACAAATCCATGTCTATCATACCTTCCTTAAAGTTGTACAAACTTCTCAAAATCCCTTATAAGGTGTGGATTTTCATTTTCCATACCATGAAATGTGGGGAGTAGGGGCCTTGAAATAGGGTCTCCTTTGCCGCATCTTGTGGGAGGTATGATGCGGGAAGAGACAACTCTAGGGGTGTATATGATCTCATTGATCTGCCATAAGCGTTGGATTCTTTGGGTGCCTTTGCGACTTTCTTTGTTCTTCGGGTAGAGGGTCCATGTTTTCATTGTGCACCTTGGTGCTTCATGTTTATTGTTAAATTGGTGCTCATCTTTTAAGATCTTCTGGTCTCTCTGTCACAGTCTTCATAAACCTGTCACACAAAAAATGAGGACACAACAAAGGGCTGTGTGACTTACAAAGAAAAGGGTTAATGTTGGTAAATAAGCCAGACTGTAAGAGGAAAAAAAAACAAAAAGCAGTGCGATGGCGTCAGTAGTAAAACTTGCGATTCTGACAGCTGAGAATCAAAGGGTCTAAGGTCACCTACACTTGTAATGATTGCAAAATTGCACTTCCCAGCTCATCATACGTGGTTTGGCACCATCCGACGGCGCCATTTGATTAATTACTTGCGGTAGGGTGAGGCGGAATCAACAAAATTTATTCCTATGTTCCTCCTATTCAGTAGTCAAGTTCTTTGCGATTATGGCGGTCAAGGATGGTACCACGAGGATGGGTTTTCATCCACGAATGATTTGCATTAGTGTTTGAAAATTGGTAGAGCTTTAGTTTGGATTTTTGGATTTGGTTCAAACGTTAGAGGGTTGTTTGTTTGCGACTAAACTGTGCAATGGCTGAAAGTGAAATGTGAAATGGTAACGCCAGAGAAGCAGGTCACTAGCTTGACAACATGGGGGTATTCTGAGTGTCCCTCGGGTTATTTCCTCGCATTATGGCAAGTGACATATAATTAAAGCCAAAACCGGATCTTTGTTTAGCTAAACCCTAACCCCAAGAACCACTCCCCCATTTGAGTCAACACAAGTACTAAGCATTCAAAGTCCCGTTCAGGTTTAAAACCTAGCGCTCAACCTCATTTCAATGGCTAAGTAAATGACATCTAAAGGGATCTTCGGTGCATCTAGCATTAAGTATGCAACGAGACAAAGCATAGCAGAAAGTATTGACCAAAGGAACAGCATTAAATGGCATTATTTTTGGTTGGAAGGTATGGAACCATAAATGTAAGTGCTGTATCATTACAGCGAGGATGACACTGCAGTGGCGCCCAAAACCAGGCTAGCCAACCCCTCCTCTTCAAAGTTTATGGAAGCAGCGACATCCCTTGAGTTGTCATCCTCGAGGGGGTGTTGACGTAGAAAATGAAAGAAAGAAGGAGAAGGAAGCCAGGAAATGGGGAACCACTAAAATGAAAGGCTGGAATTTTATAAAATGAGAAAAATTTGCTCTTAGAAAGTGCTTAGGGTTACAAAATTATAGGGGAGTTTATAGTCCACCCCAGGTGTGAAAATACAAGAATGCCTAAAATATTGGCTTACAAAAGGGACAAGGTGGTAATACACCAAAACGTAGTCGTTTGGCATTAATTACACAAAAATCACAGGGCAACCATTTTCGCTATGGAGGAGAATTTCGCTAGCATAGCGAAAATTTAAACCGCCTAGCGAGAATTCTACGAATAGCGAATTGGAAGGAGATTTGGCTATAAACGGTCAATTTCACTGGTAGCGAAATTTCGTAACCTAGTGAAGAAATTTATGTGAATAGCGGGAGTGGATTGAGCCGCTAGGCACGGTGATTTTCGCTGGCTAGGAATTTGGCTGGCCTAGCGGAAAATTCCCAATTTTCACTGGGATTGCGAAATTTTCGCTATGGTTGCTTGAATTTTTCGCGATCCAGTTGAGAATTTTATGATCATGGCGTTTGGCGATTGCTTTGCGTGATTTTGCATCTTGCATCTCTACTACACTCTTTGTTCATCACTTGTCTTCCATTTCTTCATTGAATCTTTATATTTCATCGCCTGCGCTCGGTGAAATCATCGCGGAATCTACGCACTCAACCTGTCAAAACTAAGCTTGCTTTGGACCTCAAACCTGCAAAACTAACCAAAACAATCTCGAAATGGCATTAGTAGGGACAGTGGACTGCACACATCAATTGGCTTAATTGATATATGATTAGTCTGTAAAAAGCACCCCAAAACCTATTTTGAATAAGTTTGAATTAACCTTTTTGGAGCACTAATCACGGAAATACCTAGCATGGGTAGGATCTCACTTTATGGGCGAGAAGCCTTTTTATTAGTGCATTGCCCGACTCCGGAGTCATAAAGGCGAAGTTTGGAGAAGCTAGCGTTTTAGAGCTTGCCGCTGGAGATACGTGCATGTGTTGTTTCTGCCCATCATTAGCCCCCGACTCTTGGCTGAAGCAAGTTTAGGCAAGAACTAAATTGTTTCTTGGATCGGTGGCGGCTTCCACGTGGCTAGCAGGGGATGGTTTGATCTAAGCTTTGTCGCCGTCAAATGTCTTGTGATAATGATGGCGTTCTTTTGATTTTCGCGCTCGTTTCGACTATCGTTTCTCATATCTTTAGAAACATTCTGATCCACGCACCTCACTTCTTGCGGGTTTGGAAGTGTCTTTGATCGGCGCTGGGGTGTTTGTTGTGTTTTGTCAGGATCCTGTCTTTACAGGGCCGTTTTCCTTGTTTTCCTCCTTAGTTTCGGTCGTCTTTTCTTCCTTCTTCCTTTGTTTTCCTTTCCTTGTTTGAATTCCAGAGGGTTGTTAGGAATGAAATTTGGGTTGGGGTCTTGCCTCTTTCGTCGTTTTGTTCGTTTTCTTACCTTCTCTCATGGCTTAGTCATGCATGCTTTTCTTGGATCTTCGTTCTATGGGGCCTCGCGCTCTGGGGGGAAGGTCGGTAGGGAGCTGGTCGGGGGCAAGGCGGTGGCGGACTGGTGAGATCCTTCCTTTGTGGTTCTTAGGGTCCTTCCAATAGGTTATCTTCCTCCGCCAGGCAAGGGAAAGGGGAAGATTAGCAAGATTAGGTATCCTTGTGGCTCCGAATTTTTGAGGGCCACCGCGTGTGGGAATGCAACGGATGCCGTGGGCCCTAGCCCGGGTTGGGCGCCGTACGCAGAGCCTTTGCACTGCTCATTACGGGCCTCCTTCCGGCGTCCGAATCTGGTGTCTTAATCTCCTCACGTCTTATGTTGTTCCCGTTCCCAAGATGATGCCTTGCTTTGAGGTGGCCTTTGAGAATGGTTTTAAAGCTTTCCCTTTGCCTTCGTAGCGTTCTCTGACATTTCAATGTATGCTCGTTCTGACTCTCCCGATTTTAGGGCGTCTGTTGACGCTGATTTCGGACCAGGGCCGCCGGGATCACTGGTATGGCTCTGGCTGCTTAAGATCATCTTAGCGTGAAAAAAAGGCCTCGGGACTTCTTGTATATTTCGACGGGCCTTGCCCGGTTCTCATTTGGATCACGCTAACTCACAAGCATTAGGAAAGCGTTGTTTGTGGGAGGTCGGCATTGGGAGTCTGACCAGGACCCGATACCTTGGGATTAGACAATATGGATTGCCCTTGAGAACGCACAACGTGAGTTTTTTGTCTTTGCTAGTAGGGGTCAACTTTTTAAGGGTCATGTTATGCTTTTGACTTTGTTTTGGTTGCGTTGCCTTGGTGTTGTCGACCTTACTCTTGAGGCCGAGGAAGTAAAGCGCGGTTAAACGAAGTTCGCCCTTGAAACCATTGATTGTCGAGGTTGGACATTCCGAAGCTCTTCAAATTGTGACCTTCTTGTTCCCCTCATTTGGGATCTTCTCCGCCCCTTGCTATGGAAACTTCTCTGGGGGTATCTTGATGTGAAACTGACTCAGAGGAGAACTCAGAGACTGTGTTGAATTTACGGCGAAGAAGGAGAGTGTAAAGCGAGCTCAGGGATCTCTGAGGCTTGACCTCCGGAGTAGAGGATGGATGAAAGGCCTGGATGTTGTTCGCGATCTAAACGTCAAGGAGAGGCGGGGATCATACATGGGATTCGGGTGAGGGGCGGGCGTTACCCTCTTTGCTTGAGGGATGTCAGGGAGGGTGAAGTTTGCGCGTCACTCATCCTGTAATGGGATTAAAGGGTTCTTTGAGAAGTGGAGCCTCTTTTGAAAGTTCTTCCTATCTCTATTTGGAGCCTTTCGTCGCAAAACGCCACACCTTCCCCTCCGTCTTGGGTGTGAGGAATGATTTGGAGCTAAGGGGGTGAGGACTCGCTATTTACCAGATCGCGGGAGATCGCCCCGCGGGGGGTTATTCGTCTATCCTTCGGGACTCGATCTCAGAAGGTGGAAGCGCTTGTGCGTTGAGAGCTCACGGCTCTATGCTCCCGGGGATAGTCTCTGTATGTCCGAGTGCCTTCTTTTATATGTCTCGTCGTTGTGTTAATGTTATTTGCTAACTCCATCTTGTTTAGCCAGTGAGGCGGTTTTTATATAAAGGACTGTGAGGACAGTTCGACAAGGACAGCATGGTGGTTGAGAACATCTGTTGGATCTGCTCCTTTTGAGTCTAAGAAGGGCGATTATGCTGCAGGAACACCAACTGGCGAGATGGTTGATCTTGGATGAATCTGGTGACTGGAAGCACCTGTCAGTATGGCGAGGCGAAGATGAAAGAGACATCAGGGACTAGGTTGGGATGGACTGGGTGGTTGAGGAAGAGTTCGGTGTCGGGAAGGAGGTATGCAAGCGACCGTTGGATCCGAGACTGCTTGAGGTTTATGAGTTGAGATCTCAGGTGGTAGCTTGGTTGAGGAGTGCAGCACCTTATGCGGGGACCTCGAGCGAGAGGCTATGGTTAACCTTGGGATGAAGGGCGGGGCACCTTATGGGCCTCCGGATGGCTTGCTTTCCAACTTAGAGCTATTAAGGCTTTTTCGGGTTTGGACTTCAATTTTCGAGTTCCCGATCCTGATGAAGAGCAGGCGGAAGAATCTGTTTATGAGGATGAGGTGGATCCGGGTGTCTCACATTTGGCTTTGCTCACTCTTCTTGGTGAAGGAATTTGAGGTTCCTGAAGTGGTGTGACTCACGGCCCGGGGTTTCGCCTTAGGCTTGCATGGCTCGGAGGCTCGTGCTACTAAGTGCACAGCTACCCTGAACATTTAGGCCCCTTTGTATATTCTTTGCTCATTTTGGGCGACAGGCTCTAAGCCTCGGGACGTCTATGTAGTAGCATTGGTTTTGTTATTGACAGGATATTGTTCTTCCTACCTTCTTGGTTTCAAGTGTATAACCATGACTTGTGTTGAGAGGTTTCTGGTCATCAATCTTTAGATGGTTAGATATACCCATTATCACGGCCCTTAGTTCATTTCTGGTGTATCTAAGTCAAATGAGCTATCATCCAGGCTCATTTTGTGAGCTATAGTGATTAAAGCGAACTATGTGACCCACCTGAGTGAGCTAACATGAGGCTCCATGGCTTCATGAACACAATTTGTCGGGGTTCTTTACTAAGATTTGAAAGTTGCGCAGCCTTTGGCTGAGCTACATGATTCTTTTAGATTGGGCTACAAAACAGGCTCCCTTAGCTACTTGGCCTTTTAGGGCTGTCAGTTCTTCAAACCAAAGGCGCATGGCCTTTGGGCGGGCCTGTTGGCTCTTTGGGGCGGCGCAAGGCTTGTTGCTGACGAGCCTCCGTGACCCTTTTGAAATTGAGCTACATGTCTCCTTGAATTTCACCAGTATACAGGGTTGTCGGGTTCTTTAGGAATCGAGGCATGGCCCCTTTGAAGCCCAGGCTACATGGGCTCTTTAGAGCGGTACCAGAGGCGGGTTGAAGAGCCCGACTCACGATGGCCTATCGGGAATTGAGCTACATGTCTCCATGGCTGCGGGTATTCACAGGAACAATCGGGTTCTTTAGAGGCGGGGCTACAGCCCTTTGGCCCGGACCCACGTGGCTCCTTGGCTACTTGACATACGGGCTGTCGGGTTCTTTAAGAACCGGCTGCATGGCCCCAGGCTGAGCTGGCTCTTTGGGCCCGATACATGAGTGGCGTGTTTGATGGCTTTTGGGGCGTGGACTTTAGGAAGCCAGAGTGCATCTTCTTGAGCTAAGCTGTGGCTCTTTGGGCCGGGTGCAAGGCTGGATTTGAAGCTTGAGCTATGCGGGCAGTTTTGATCCCTTCGGCTTTGGGAAGAAAGTGCGATTTTAATGTAGATGCATGGAGAATTGGAATAGGCTGCGTGGCTTCCCAGGCATTCAGGGTTTTTAAAACAATCGCCTATTGAAAGTTGTGTTATACCCGCTCTCCTCCTTCTTCACTCTCTTTGGCGGTGTCGGGTTATTACATGGTGGGACCGGGGTTGGTCGCCACGAGTTTGTTTGGTGATCGCGGCCAGACGTTTGATTCGACGTTACGCCATTTGTGGAGTAGGTGTTTTTCCACTGGTTCCTCCTTGTGGGAGTTGTGTTATTCCTAGTCACGCCGTGGGCCCGGACCCGGGGAACATGACTGGAAGGCGCGCGCTTAGAGGGAATATTTTTAAGTCCCACTTCCTCCATCATCCCCTCCTTTCTCCTCTTTCCTTTTCTCTTTCTCTTTCTTGTGGTTTTTGTGTTGATTGGGTGTTGGCTGATTGTGATCTTAAACAGAGAAACGACCCGATGTAAGAAACGACTGCGTTGAATTTTTGAGATAAGCGAAATAAAAGTACGAGTTTTGGATACGATGTGTACTTGTCGATGTTTGTTTGTTTGTTTGTTTTTTTTTTGACGATCTACGAGAATATTAATGGGGACGAAAATGAACACAAAATGTTATTATAGAAAGCTGTGAATTTCTTATTAAAGAAGCTACAATCGAGGTCTATTGGTAGAATGGGACTGCTCGGTTCTAAGAACATGGCAGGTTTTTCCTCTTATGTTTTGAGAAGTTTGTGGGTTGCGGGTCGGACTATTCACGTCTGCACGTAGGGCTCTTCTTGATTCGATCCTAGCTTCCGTGTGTGGGTTTTCGACTGGCGGCGGGAGTTTTTAAAACTAGGTCATCGGGCTTAAAACTCTTGGAGAAGCCCGACCCGACCCCAGTGCGTAATATTTTCTTTGACGATCTTTCTATGATAGTCCTTGACACGCCTTAGAACTGCTCCACGGTTTTCTTACAGGAGGTCGAGTTCGAGGAGGCGAAGAATCGCCTCGTTGTGTCCGTATGTCACGAACTCTACTCTTGGTGATTTTAGCCCAACCTCGTGGGACCACGGCCGTTGACAAATGCTAAACGAATGGGGTTTCTTGGAGTTGGCGATTTACGTGTAGTTACGTATGCCATAATACCTCGAGAAGGTACTCAGCCCATTTCCCTTTAGATTTTCCAGCAGTCTTTAAAAGCGCCAGAGTCCTTATGGTGACTTCTCGACATGCATTGGATTGTGGATGAGAGAATTTGGGGATGAGTAGTAATTCTTGATTCTGAGCTCGACATAGGGGAATCTCACGACGTAGGATTGTCGGGTTCTGTTTGTTATCATATACGGGGCTATATAGGGATTAGAACCTTGCATATTATGGAATGCGAAACGAGTTCACGCACCTTTTGCTCTATGATTATTGCTTCTTGGCTCGGCCTCGACTCACTTAGTGAAGTAATCACTCCGTGATAAACACCTTTGACCATTTCCCGATGGGTAGGGGTCTGATATGTCCCAGCCCCGGGTGTTGAGAAAGGCCAGGAAAGCTGGTTATTGTGAGGTTAAGCGGCTCAAGCGGGAGGTAAGAGATGCGGGGCGTGCTTTTGGCGGATCTTTTAGCAGTTCGTGGCGTCTTTGAGCATTGTAGGCTAATAATCCTTGTCTCGAGGTGCTGTTGCGAGGACTGGCTCGAATATGGTTGCCCTGAAATACCTTCATGCACCTCCCGAGCACGTGATTGGTGTCTTCCTTTCCCTCGCCTTGGGATGGGTGTAGAAAAGCCTCGTTTATAAAGGGTCCCTCGATGAATAGTGAGATCTAAGATGACCTCGTCTAAAGCTGGAGGCCTCCTTTGGATCGCAGCGATATTAGTCGCCCAGTAATACTAGGCGGGGTCCATCCCGGCTCGGCTTCCGGACATTATAGGGGGACACTTCTTCGTGACCGACTTTCATAGGAGTTACGGGAGGTGCTCATTGGTATCGGTCTATCCCAGATCCTCGTGATCTTTGTTGCTAGCTTTGGCCTGAGCATCTGCTTGCATGTTCTCTGCTCTTGGGAGGACATGGTGACCTAAACTGTTATGGATTTTTAAGCAGTTCGCACCACCGAGGTAAATGATCATTTTCACCCCCGGCATTAGGAGTCCTCTGTCTGTTCACCTGGCGGGAATCCTTTGCATATCTCTAGTTGATCGGCTTCACATGGAGTGGGCAGGTTAAGCCAGGCTATGATAACTTCATGTGCTTGACTTACCACTCGTTATTGGAGGCTTGAAATCAATTTGAGTCATTATTTCACATCAATCCCGTCAGGGGAGGTTAGAATCAGACTCGTACCACTTCCTTGGGAATTGGCGACCCCATCTACGGATAACCTCCAGATGGAGTAGTCGGGAGCGATTAAGTAGTTTCGAATTGGGCTATGCCGGGAGTATTTGAGGAGTAAATTCCATGATGAAATACGCCGAACTTGCCCCTTCCGGCCAGATTTAATCACGACTTGCTTCGATGTCGAACTCACACTAAGCTCTATGGCCCATTTATCAGTCTTCGAGGTCTGCAGCGTCTTGATCTCAGTCTCGTTGGGTGTTACATTTGAGTTTCAATAGTGTTTTGGAAATATGGTTGAAGCCTTAAGCGGTGGACACTAATGCTAGGATTAATTTCTCCATCTTTGGATACCTTTCCTCGCTCCTCTAAGAGCTTAAGCACATAATAATAGTCCGGTTGTTGTATTCCGATCATTTCTACGAGCAGGGGCGCTAGTTGAAAATCTAAAATGCTAAATAAAAAAGTAAGGAGTTCTCCCTCGGAAGGGCTTACCAGGACGGGAGGAGAGCTCAGGTAAGTTTTTAGCTATGAGAACGCCTCTTCGCATTGGGCGTCCCAGTGGAAGCCTTTTGAGAACCTAAAGAATGGTGGCATTGTATTGGATCTAGATCTGAGGCGGCTGACGTATTCTCGGTCAGCGTTGAATTTCTTTGGATGTTTGAAAACGGTTGCATGTCAACCACGACTTTATCTTATACGGATTTGCCTCTATTCCTCATTTGATGACTATACAACCAAGAATTTTCAATTTCAAGACTCAGCGCGCTTGGTTGATTTAACTTCATGTTATAATTCTTCAGGACCTGGAACGACTCAGCTAGGTGGGTTACTTGGAGCTCAGCCTTAACTGACTTTACCAGCATGTCATTTATATATACACCACATGGATCTCTGTCGCCCACGAAACATTTTGTTCACTAGCCTTTGATAAGTGGCGGTGTTCTAATGACTTGAAGGCGTAAGCGAAGTAACGATGAGTACCACCTTGATCCTGAAATAGAGGTCTTCTCTGTTTGGTCACTAGGGTCTATTACGATCACGGTTATATCGAGAAGCGTCCATGACTAAGGAGCTCATGGCCAGCGGGTGTCACTGTAAAGGTCGATGCGGGGGTGGAGCTATCGATTTGGACGGGCTTTCTGACATCGGGGTTGAAGTCAGTCATGTAAGAATTCGCCATTTGCTAGTTTACCTTTTGGCGGGGACATACATTGGTAACCCGAGTTAGGTGTTAAACTATTGGATAGCTTTGGCTTGGAGGAATTTGTTAACTTCCTCACTGATCGCCTTCTGCCATTCTAGGGAGAAACTCCTTCTTTTCTGTTTGACGGGTTTGAAGACAGAGTGACTGTTTAGCTTGTGGTGCTGATTTGAGGTCAATCCTTCCCATATCCATGCTTCCCGGCGAATACTTCTATATTAATTTTAGAAGTGGATAAGGAGGTCCACGACATCTCGGCAATTTGGATCCAGATGCTAGGCGAGATGTTTCGGTGGTCATCGAGACTATCGGTTTAGTTCTTTGGAGGGCGTAGGTTGGATGCTACCTGTCGCTCTCGTAGCGGGGCTCGATCCATCACGAGATCTTGCCCTCTTAGTTTTTGTTTCATTGATCTTAGTGCTCATGGCTGTCTTGATCTCCTTGAACCATTCCCTACGTCGTAGTGGGGAATTTGAGTAACCATATGATGAGGCGGAAGGGATGGCTCTTAACATTATGGCATTAGGGAGGGCCTGCCCGATAGTATGTTGTAGCTAATAGGGCATCCACGCTATGAGGACTTCTGCCAGTTGCGGCAGCACGAGACTCTCACAGAGAAGTGAGCCTTATTGTATTGTTCTGAAATTAGTACTCTTTCTGGACATCCCATGGGGTGGGCGTTGGCTACAGTTCTAGTTTTCCACTCGATGCGAATTTATTGAAGGTGCGTGAAGATGATGTCGGTGAGCTTGTTGTCGACCGGGACCTTGTGTCTTATTTTTTGGCTATGTGACCCCCTTATTACGGTGGATGGAGTCATGGGGATATCTGTGAAACCTTCCGATATCGAAGTCTAAAGTTATGGTGATTGTCCCAGGGAGTTAGATCTTCTTGTATTTAGTGTCTCACGATACGATCTTTGCGTAGATGAGCCTTCGGGCCAAGTTTGGACTCCTCCTCACGCAAATCCCAGAAGATCCACATGGATTTCTCCACAGGGTTCTTCGGTGTTGAGTTGGAGTGGTGTGAGGTGATGGGGGAGTGGTGCACAGTCGGAGCCTTTAAGGCCACAAAGCAGAGAAGATGACCATGTCGGATCAGGTACTCACCTCATTGGATGCAATCATTTTTCGATGTCCCGAGGATCCTATGGAATTCACAATACTTGAGTCGAGTCTCTCTTGTGGTCCGAGTCTTCATTGGGTGACCGCATCGCACGTCTTTGCGTCTCATCGCAGGGACTGTGACAGAGGTTGTCAAGGGGGTAGATGCAAGGGTAGATATCGTTCTTGTGGCTCGAAGGTGAGGTGGGCTGCAGTCCACTGACGTTGCCTTATCTCTTTGGAGACCATTCTCTGTTCTCTCTGTCCCTTCGTGGGGATATATTCCTCTCTCCTCGTCTCTTAGGGCTTCGTTCTCATTTTTTCTTGCCCTTGCTTTTCTCCTTTTGCGTGGAAGAGTTTTCCTGCTTGGATAGAAGGACTTCCTCACCGTTGATGTATTTCTCCACTTTGGCGAGCACCTCAGCCATGCTTGCTTGAGGGTTCTTTGAGATGGAAAACATCAGATCTTTCAATTGTACGCCTAGCTCGGCAATGAAAGCGGTGATGGCAAACTTCTCATATGGGATGTCTACCTTTAATGACTCTGCATTAAACCTCTGAACGTAGGACCTGGGATCTCTCCTGCGAGCTCACACTTTATGGTCGACCAAGTGATGGCTCGACTTCACCATACGTCCAGAGCTCTCAGATGAAATTGGGAAGCAGACGCGATGGATAACTCTGGGAGTAGAGATTGACAATGGTGGGAATACGATGAACCGAGGCTAAAGTTGGGTCTTTTAGTGTGATGGTGAAGGCTCATCTATTAGGGTCACGGTATCCGTGTAGCTCTGTCCGAGTTCTTATAGGTATTGAGGTGGTTAACGAGATCTTCCGTTCCGTTGAGCGTTTGATATGAGGCATTTTGAACTGTTTGGGAGGGAGGGAGTGTAGTACCGGCCGTGAGCGGGGACTCGGTTTATTGCACAAGGCATCCGCAGAGACTAGAGCTCGTTCTTTCCACAGTTTCCTTCATGTGTTTGGGCTCTTGCTAAGTCATCCGGGCTTGCTTGCTCACACTGATCATTCCACAGCCTCACTGTTGATAAGGGACAGTCAGCTACCTTTGTTGATTCGCCACCAGGTATTCCCTCATTGCGATCCTCCTCTTCGGAGGTTTATAGGGATGTATCTTTATGGCTTGGCTAGTTTCTCCTTCTCCGTCACCGTCCCAGAGGTGCATCGTGGTGTTGTTGTTCTTCCCACGGTCATTTGCGGTATCAGTGAGTTCCTCAGTCTAAAGCCAAATCTTTGGTTAGTGGGACCGCGGGTTCCTCCATCTCGTACGATATTGGCTTGTGAGTTTGAGAGCGTCTCTTAGCGGTTGGCTATCTAGGTCGCCTTGCGGGTCTTGCTTTAGGGGGTCGGAGCTCCACACTCATGTTCGGCTCGATATAGTCACTAAGAATTTGGTTTTACTTGTAAAGAACAGTAGTTTCCCTAAATGGCGCCCAGATTGATGGTGCTTTTCTATCGATCTTGGTGGAGCTTCTTAAGTGGTAGGTTGGTCTATCGGATCGGATCGTCGATATGCTACTGACTTGTATTGAAAGGGGTGACCCCATTGAGTGTCTCTTGGAGCCAAGCTCAGTAATAGGATTAGTTTCTTTCCTATGAGAAGGAAAGAATTCAACTGTTTATGGCGTTATTGATGCGTACCTTTTTGTGGTGGAATGGGTCGGTATTTATAAGGGAAAATAGTGGTTACTTTCTTTGTTAGATGATGATACGATATCTCTCCCATTGGGTGAGGAGTTTTCTTTTCTTATCATGAACTGACTGTTAAGGGATAATGGAGGAGCGTGATCATGTAAGATCAACTTCTTTCATAATCCAGTGGGACGGATCATGGAGCAACCTTTTCCTTTACGAGCCATGATCACTTTTCCTTTGTGATGAATTACGAGTAAAAATTTGTCTGATTTTGTGACGGATTTGTAACTGTAATTTGCGTAATCACCAAATCCGTCACAAAATTGTGACGGAATAGTGACAAAAATCAATCTAATTTTTGTAGTGAAACAACTTTATACAATTGAATTTTTTTGTGACGGAAACTATTTCCATCACAATTTTTTGTAGTTTACGCCAAAAAATATGTTACAAAATTTTGTGTGAATTTTTTTCGTCACAAAATTTAAATGACGATGAATATTGTGACGGCAAAATTCGTCACTAAACATGATTTGTGACGGAATTGTGACGAAAATTTCGTCCACTTATTTTGAATTTTTCTTGCCAGGGTACCTCACGCGTCAAAGGGAAGGGGCGTTACGATTAGGTGCCATTTGGTTGACCGACCGGGATGTTGGGGTCTGAAGAAGGCATTCCTTAAAGCTTGTGAGATCCATCTCCAGATGTATTATGTCGCATTATTTTCATTTTGCTATACTTTAAGTATGAAGGGGTTTGGGGTGTTATGAGTGGGTGCCATGTTGGTTGACCATTCTAGGATGTTGAGGTCTTGAAAACTTGATCATAAAGACAACGAGATCCGGCTCTCTAGATGTATTATAATGCATGATCTTTTATTTTGCTATGCTAAGTATGAAGGGGTTTGGGCAGTGAATAGAGTTTTGAATCATGATTTTAAACCTATTAGTGGAAACAGTGCTAAGGCTGATTGTTGGAATGTCTTCTTAAGTAAAAAAACAAAGCTAAAGATCATATTAGCTAATATTCCTAGTAGAATTTGTTTAACTACAATGTAATTTTATTTGTAACTACTCAAGGCTATATGATTATAATTTGCTCATTATGTTGATAATAGTAGAAGTTAAATAGTAAATTACTTTGCATTTGTGAGTTAGAGAGTTCCACATACGGGGATGAAATTATCGAAAGGTGATTTGGGTGCTTAAGGATTGGGGATATATGGGGAAAATATTTTCCTTGACTTTTGATATCTCTCTTCAATGATAGCATAAAATATTTTAAGGGATGCTTAATTTGAAAAATGGCTTGTTATGTGCGATGATTTTCATGTTAGATATTGCACATATCTTGAATCTCATAGTTCAAGAAGGTTTGAAAGTGGCTAGGGAGGCTTTATATAAAATAAGAGAAAATGTTAAGTATGTGAGGGCTTTGGAGAGGAGGCTAAGACAATTTCATAAATGTGTTGAAGAAGTGCATTTAGACGATATTGGTAGTTTCTTAAGGTTGGATGTGTCAACTTGATGGAATGCTACTTACATGATGCTTGAAAGTGCTATCAAGTATCGTTGTGCTTTCTCATCGTTGGATTTTAATAATAGAAGTTTAGCCTTTGTCCATCCAATGTAGAGTGGGAAAGAACGAAGAAGATATGTGCTTTCTTGGCCCATTCTATCATATTACTAATTTGATATCTGGGTCATCTTACCCCACATCCAATTTGTATTTCATGCAAGTTTATAGTATATAAAAGAAATTTAATGAGAACTTGTATAGTGAAGATGAGGTGATCAAAGATATGACAACAAGGATGAAGGTAAAATTTGATAAGTATCGGAGTGAGTATTCTATCCCTCTTGCACTTGGTTGTGTTCTTGACCCTCGTTCTAAGTTGAACTTTTTGAGCTTTTTGAGCTTTTTCTATAAGAGACTTTATCCATATGACCATCAAGAGAAGGTGAATAGGGTGAAGGGGGCCTTATATAAACCCTTTCTTCCGAATATACAAAATATGATTTTAAGAAATCCAATTGCTTCATTTCAAAGCTGAAACAAATAAATCAATGATCATGGGTGTTCATTCACGACAATGTCCTCACAATGACAAGTGGATCAAGCGCAACATCATCATTGACATCTATACTTGATGTAAGTTTGACTATTATAATTTCTATTTATTATTTATTTTTGTGTTCTTTTTCCAGAGTATCTAGTATAGTGATTATTTGTTTATGTTTATAACTATGTATTATTTAGGAGTATCATATGAAAATGAGTCAAATGACTTTAAATGATGTCCAAGATCAACTTGATATATACTTGGATGAAGGATGCAATGTTGGAAATGATCTCAATGTGCTAGAATATTGGATGTTACATAAACATCGATTCCCTGAACTTACAATTATGACTTGTGAAATTTTAAGCAATCCAACCACAACAGTAGCTTCAGAATCTTCATTTAGTATTGGTAGTCGTATCTTGCATAAGTGTAGAAATTGTTTGCTCTTAAAAACTATGCAAACTCTCATTTGTACTCGTAACGAGTTGCATGATTTTAAAGAAATTGAGTCTTTTGGTAAAAATTGCTTACTCCTTGAACTTCTAGTTTTTTTTTTTGTTTCTTACTTACAACTTACAAAATAAGCATTGTTGTTTATGAATTGCAGATGTGCAGGAAGTAGAGGATATTTGATTGTCTAAGGAAGATTCAGATATTGTTGTTGATAATGATCTTGTTTCCATTGAGAATGATTTTTAGATTTATGATTTAATCATTATTCTACTAGGAGTATATTGTTTATGTTATTCTATTTGGTTTTGATGTAATGAATTGTTTTAATTATGTTTTGATTATGGTTTTGATGATCTTTGTAAAGCACTTCACGCTTCTTGTTTTGGAGATCTTGGTGAGAATATATCTCACACGTTATTACTTAAGAAGCTGCATGTATTTTCTGTTATGGAGATGTTGCTTAATCCATAGGGCATGAAATTTTGGGTAGGATTATATATTGTTATCGTAGGATACACTTTTCTAATGGGAAACTATTTGGTTGTGGAGATGCATGGTCTGCTATGTTACATGGATTCAAATATGGATTCATATCTCAATTTTCTCATATGGAACGAGTGGGAATAATCCTGGATTTTACTTGGATACTATGACACATTAGAAAATAGGACCAGGATGAAGCAAGAAAATAGAATACCCTTGACTAAGGAAATATTATCTCTTTTATTCTTAAAGATAAAAACTTAAAATAGTCAATAGCAGAAGCAAAATAGTAGTATCTATCATAGGAGCAAAATTGTTTTTTTTTGGGTACACATAGAATTTGAGCTGGCCATAAAATGGTAGCCGATATAAGTTAGGCTGACCCGGCTGCCCTTGACACGGTGTAGGCCAAACCAGATCAACTGCCCCGGGTGTCAGCCTCTGCTTTGAGTGAAAACTGAGTTTTAGGTGCGACTATATTAAGCATCCCTCTCCCTCTCTTTCCACATTATAAGTTATGTTTTCTCCCATGATTGCGAGCATAACGTTCCTGCATACTATGTTGATATTATTTCCTAGTGCTACTTTGCAAGAAGGTCTTCACCCTTTAGGACGCGAGGACAAATTCCTTTCGATGATTTGGAGCAATATCTGTCTTGATGGAACTGATTCGCGAGCGATTAGATTGCTTTCTTGTCCCATTAGTCGATTTGCATATAGAGTCGATCTCTAAGGCATCCTAGCATTTCGACTCAACGGAATGAGCGAGATAGTGTCGCCCCATTGATCTCCCATATGTGGTTAACATCAGATATCTAGAGTAACGCCAACATATATGCATCAACTGACGTTTAAAAGCTTTAAAGTATCAGCCAAATCAAATAAATATTACCCCAACCAATAAATAAAAAAATAAAAAAAACTAATAATCAAACATTGCATACTAATTCATCACCCTAAAAGCTTTTTCTCATTTTCCTAATATTTTCCCAACATTTTCCCACAACGAAACAACAATTCCCTTTCATGACCCAGTCCAAACCAAACAAAGTAGCACATAACTTCTCTCCACATGGTGAGAAAGCTGATCTGTCAAAAAATAACTCAGCCAACACTAGATTCACCAAAATTTGGACCAAAGATTCATCTATTAGGAAGAAAAAAAACACTTTCGGTAATTTGGTGATATTATTATGAACAAATTCTTTAGTTCAAATCTATAAAAGTCAAAATCTGCACATTTTTTGAAATTGAAATATAGATTGATCAGTTTTTGTGGGCGAAGAGTTCTTACATGGGACGGTATTCAATAAATTGAATCTACAGTTGATGCTGAAGACCATCTAGTTGATAGCTCACTCTGCAATGGAGCTACCTGATATCCATATTTCTAAAAAAATTCTAGAAATTTCTCATCGCCTCGCGAAGCTATGCGAAGTTTCGATCTTAAGAGCAGAAATTCAATTCATGGAAAAAGGGCAAATCATGTAATTTGGGATTTACAAAATTGTAATTTAGGTTAAAAATTGGGAATTTATTCTCCTAGATCTCGGATGATGAAGCGGATTTCAGATTGGAATCGTCTCGAAAAATCTAGCTAGCATGTAAGAAATTTCGAATTAGGAATTGAAGGCAATTGAAATTTACCGCACCCGAGCATCATTGTTCGGGTCTTGATAAAGCGATTTCGATGTGTGAAAGTCGCGCGTATAACACGTACTCATGTGCCATAAGTGGCATGGTTGAGGAAATGATGAAAATGGGCCATTTAGAGATAGTGCGAATGTAGCCCCAGGAGAAAGAAGAGACATAATGGTCATTTTGGGAGTTTGATTTAAATGATAATAAAGACAAAACACTAAATAGTGTTTGTCTTCTCCAACTAGAAAAAGGAAAAAGGGGTGAAAGAAAAAGAGATGCATTGGAAATTTAACAATGGCGTTTTTAGAGAGAGATTGCCTGAAGCTTCTCTCTGGTTCGAAAAATTAGGCGTAGGCGTCTTCGGGACAGAAAGGAAAGGCTCTTATCTTGTGAGAAGCCGCATGGATATCGGATTTAGGGAGTTTCACTCAAACTCAGAAGTGGAGTTCTCCTACTTGGGTTTTATTCTTTATTTAAGTACTTTGATTAATGTTTGAGTTGAATAGGCGTGAGGGGCCGTTTGATCGGTCCCAAAACTTGGGGCCGAATTGTTGGAATTTTTGAGATTTTTTAATTGTCCATGACAGTCCAGAAATTTAGTGGGCTTCTTGTGTTGAAATTATGCATTAAAATGTACTTGATGAAAAAGGGCGATAATGGCCGTGAAATTCGAGTTCTACAAAGTGAGCCAGATGATTACAGTGATTTCTTGCAGAATAGTAACCCGATGGTTTCACTATTCAGAGAATGGTGTTCATGAAAATAAATTTTATGAATTAATGTGTTTGGTCGAGTAATTCAAAGTAGAATTGCTCAAATGATTGATCATTAGCCCATGTAGATAATTTTATGATGTGATGAAATGCACATAATTACATAACATGATTGTGTGATTAGATTTTATGTGAATATATATGCATGTTTATATATTTACATGTGACATAGGCTGGCAATGGAATTAGTATGCATTCCATATGCACTGGGAGCACCCTAGGATGATAGGAGTGAGTGCATGAGGTGAGTATAGAGTGAATGGTTTCGGAGGGTTTAAGTAAAACTAAAAATGATCGGTAGTCCATAAATAATATCAGTCGTCGAGCGATGTGGGGTTGATAACCATCGGAGGGTAGTCCATAAATAATATCAATCGTCGAAGACGGCCCAATTGATATATATACATCGGAGGGTTGTCCACAAACAAATAAACATAATAATTCCTCATACGAGGCTTAGGCGAGTGTGAAGAGAGTCAGTGAGGATTTCGGGTCGCGAGATGATCGGTTAGACATTCAGTAGGATCATCCATTTTACTTGGATGTGTGTTTATTTTGGAGCATTACCTTCTGCGGCAAGTGGAGAGTAGCCCACTTAGGGTGATTCCACTGCGGGCATTAGCTCACTTGTTGAGGGATACCATTTCACAGTGCGGGGGCGTGGGGACGGCTTCGTCTAGAGGCGGGGTTAGAAGAAAGCGGGATTGTGGCTTTGGGTTATGATGTATTACATGTATTAAATTCTCTAATTTTAATATATGTGTGTTGTATAAATGAAACTTTGAACTGAACTATGGTTGGATAGTTGGATATATAGTTTGTTATGAGTATTGGTTTATGAGCCCGAAGTGGCGATTTTAATCATAGGCTAGTTGTATTGGCTTGTTTGGAGACCCGGAGTTTGTAGGTCTTTGTATTTGGGTAGAGCTCCCCGTACAAAGGAGACTCTGCCCGATTTTTTGAAGTGGCGTCGGGTAACCCGACATTCACTTGTATTCCGCGGGTTGATTGAAAGTCAGCGGTCCCGAGTTTGGGGCGTCGGTTCGATTGGACGGCCGTCACCATATCTCTAGTGACAATATGATACCGCGTTCTCCTTCCCTTAGGTAAAAAAAACAAGCTTAGGTGTGACTACTATATTAAGCATCCCTTAAGCTTTCTCTTTCCCACGTTATATGTTAGGTTTCCCCCCATGATGGCAAAGCATAATGTTCACAATACACTATCTTGATATTATTTCCTAGTGCTCTTTTATGAAGGTCATCACCTTATGGACGGAGTGACCAAATCCTTCCCGAAGATTTGGAACCATATCTAGATAGAAAAGTTAGACAAGCGGTTCAGGTGCTCCGTCCTCTTAGTGACTTGCATCTAGAAGTGTAGTCCATGGTATTATGATTGCTCGACTTAATTGGAATATGAGGATAGCTTGCCCATCGATCGGTGGATCTCACCGGTGTTGCGTCTCTTTGACATCCCAAAAATGCTGCCGTCGCGTGAGATTAGTACCGCTCTTTACGTTGGCCAGCGTCCCCATCGATCGAATCCCATATACGCATGACCTCCCGAAAACATCCAAAGAAAGTTACGCCATCGAATGGAGATCGTGTATTTTGCTACATTGAGGCGGATTTGTCATTTGCATTGAGATTGGTCGTTGCTACGATCGGCGCTCCATCGGCCTGGAGGATCTCCATCGGTGCTTGACTGTGATGACAATGGGCACCACGCTAAAAAAAAGAAAAAAAGAGCAGAAAAAAAAAAGTGACCTTATTACAGATGCTTAGACCTATGTTTAATGAAATAGACATTTATAAGACCATGTTAAATGGTGTTGGGCATATAAGTGAACTTTTTTCCTTGTTAAATGGAGCGAGATGATTAAATTAAAAGAAGGTGATCCAAAACTATCATTGGATATTTCATTATGGGGATTTGAATCCCAAAAATGTGCATAAAGCAGTGTTATCCTCCACCGTGCCCATGAAAGAAATTGAGACTACTCTTCTCGGCTCCATTACACCTCCGCCCCGTCTAGGAACTCTTAATTTTGTGGAAATGGAGGGGAAATAAATTAAAGTAGGCCTCCAAACATACAACGATTGACGGATATACATAAGTGATTTGAATCCCAAAAATATGCTCTAAATAGTTATTTATGTTTGAATACCTAGATAATCCTCAATACATCAAATGATGAGGGGTCTCAATCAGCCAAACTCAATCCCACCCTCGTCTTATGGCACTTACATGCCAACTCCTCATTCCCTCCCCAACTTCCTTTCTTCGTTACATTTTAATTTTTTATTAACTAATATAAAATATATTTATCTGAGACCTACTTTTAATTTATTAAAGCTTCATACATAATCATAAGTTCACAATTTTTTTAATTAGAATCTCTAATTTTAGTATTGTATGCAAAACTTAAAAACTTAAATATTTTTATATAATAGAAATAATTTTAAATATAAATAAATGATTCATTATTTTTTAAATTTTTATTTCAATTTTATGTAATATTTTTATTAGAAAATATTTATTTAAATATTTAATATTTATAATTAAAAATAAAAAGAATTGTCAACGATATTTTGTTTTCTTTAAATTTCATTTTTTTTAAAGAAAAATAATATTGATGATTAAAACTTTACGTTGAATTGATAAATTCAAGATACAAATGACTAAAAACCATATAGGATGAAAGTTGAAACAACTAGATTAAAAACATAATAAGTCGGTATAAAGCCTACAAATTTGATAAAATAATGACTAGAATATCTGCAACTCAAGTTCTTCAACATATTGATGATTATAATTTGATATATTCAACTGGACAAATCTGCTTTGCCTATTTGAATCGCCCTCATCTGGATAAAGCCTTGAAGTAGCATGAGATGAATAACAACGTCGTAGCAGTTGACCCAGTAGACAAGCGTCGATAAAATAGCGACAAGACAAAAAACAAAATAAAATCTAAATCTTCTACTTGAAAAACCATTTTATTAAGCAAGAAAAGCGAAATAAAAAGATTAGTGGTGATTTTAGACCAAAAATAGCCAAAAATCAACTTCATTTTTAGCCTTGAGAAAATAAATTTATAAGAAAAAAGATGAGAGAAAATAGAGAAGAGTGATGGCTAGGGTTTGTTTTCTTTCAAATTTCCTATTCTTTACTTATATGAACTAAAAAATTTAGTTTTATTTTTGATTAAAATTAAAAATTCGATATTTATTTTAATTAAAGATTTAAAAACGACAAACGTTAGATATTATTTTAAATAAAAATCTAAGTTTTTTTAAAAATAACTATACATAAGATAAAATTTTAATATAAATTTAAAAACAATGAATATATTTAAAATTGTATTTTATATTAAAATGTTTCATATTTTAATTTTTATACATTACTAAAAATTAGATTTTAAAAGTAAAAAAATTAAGAGTTATAAAGAGAGAAATTAAAATTAAAAAAATGGCTTGTTGGGGGTGGTTAGAGTAGAAGTGCGAGTGGGGAGTTGGTGCAGGTAGAGAAGGAAAGATATCCTTTAAGGACATTGTGGATATAACTTGGGGTATAAGCAAGTGAACTTCTAGTGAGTTACTTGAACTTGGTTATAGAATGCTCGAATTCAAATCGGAGTTAATTGAGTGAGCTGAGTTAGAGTATCCTGTCTACGACTCGAGGGTTGTTAGTGAGCTTAATCAAACTTTATTATTTTATTGTCGAGTCAATTTCGAGTTGAATCGATTTCGAGTCGAGTTTAATATAATTATTTATTAATCTTTTAATTGATTTGAGCTTTATAGAGCTCAAGTAGCTTGATTATTTTTCAAGTCGAGTTTTAAATATTTGAAAAGGCAGGCAGAGTTCAAGTTGAATTCACGCTCTGAGTGTTTTAATGAGTCGAACTCAAACTTGACTTTGTATTGGCTAGATTACATCCCCTAGACATAACATTGTTTCCATATACCTTGAATCTGAAACCCCATAATGAATATCCTCATATACAGTACTTTTAGATCACTTTTTAAATTTAAATCCTTGATCCCATTTAAACATAATTCCTACGATATTCAATAAGGGTAATACCTAAGTTCATTAAAATACTAGAAAATGCTTTACTAAAGATATTTTAGAAACAAACTTCGGCACCACAAAACTAAAAATGCTTTTGAATGAACGATTATTAAAATTTACTTTTGGCCTTGAGTTTCTAATCTATACTATTTTGCATTTTCAATTCAAAACTATCATGATTTTGATTTTGATTTTCATAACTATCATAATAATACTAATAATCCATTAAATAAGCGATATCTTTTCATTAACATTCAAATACCTTCAATATAATAATATGATACCCTATTAATCATTTTTTAGTTTCATCGGTTTTATTGGATTTATTACTTTTCTATATTCATGTTATTGGATAGAATAAGGGTTTTATTAATATTTAATGCCAAAACATAATAATAATATGATACCATATTTATCCTATTGGTTCATCAGTTTATTGTGTTTATTTACTTTGCTTTTTATATTTATGTTTTTATGGGTAGAGACGAGGGTTTCAAACAGGGTTTTACGTTTCTAGTTTGAATATTTATGCACCCAGGTAGGACAAGGTTTTGAAATTAAAGTTTGAGAAGTGTTAATTGTCCTTATTCTCATATATATATATATATATATATATATATATATATATATATATATATATATTTACATTGTTCTAATTTCAGATTGAGATATAGTCTTCGGCAGGGCTTGGGTGTCAAAAACATCGAAATCTCACCAATGGTAAAACCAACTGATGTTCTTCTCTTTGAAATTGTATGCCCATGATAAACACTATAACAACTTTAAACTCTTTTGTAGACAAAGAGTTTATGCTTTTCGACTCAGTGAATATAGATTATATTTGAACTTCCAATTTCCAGTAACCAGTAAAGTTCGAGAGTTGTCTTTAAGTCAGATCTTCCAAAGTAGCTAACCACCTTTTTCTTGCTTTCACAATCTCTATAGTGAAAGATTCTGATGGATTACCCTAGACTATATATAGCTTTAAAGAGAGACATATTGTTTTATCACAAAAACAACTACTTTTATAGAAATTAAATAACTATATCTTGTTATGGTGCTTTAAGTAGGAAATGAATCTATTTGTTTCTTTAGTGCTTGGGTGAGCGACCTAAAATTAAGTATTCTTTGTATTATTTTTTTTTTGTGTGTAAATTTATTTTAGTACTATTTTTTTATAATTTTTTGTCTTTATTTTGATATCAACACCATCATTCTTTTTGGTTTCATATTATTTAAATGAGTTCACATATTAATCTAGGTGGTTTGTATATTTAGGCTTGAGAATTTTGTAGTAAAGATCATTTGTATTTGCTTCATATTTAGTGAAATATAACATCCCTACTTTATCTCCGTTTTGATTCTTCTCCATATTTGTAAGCTATGCATGTGTGGACTTCATTTTTTTTCTTTTTCAAAAATACCTTCACATAATGCAAGTTACAAATGGATTTATCAGAGTTTCTATTTTAAACTAAGTATTTATTTTATTTTAAATTTAAAATAACTTCTTATTTATAACAAGGTTAAAATCTATTTTATCATTGTAATAATACTAATTAACAACATAAAACATGTATGTTTAAAAAAAAATAACAATATAAAATATAACTTATATTTGGAAATTATGATAACTTTTCAAATATGTATATCTTTTATTACTTTTAATTTAACAATATCCGTTAATAATTTATTAATTATAATTTATTCATTATAAATTTATTTTATTTTCTGCTATTTCATAATTACCTTTTTTCTCAAAATAATTTATCCAACCAAATCCACATGATTAACAGTAACATATATTTGTGGTAGGTGAGAGCGCCACATAGAAAGATTTTAACTTGATTTTGTAAGACCCGAAAAATTCCAATTTACGGAAAAAGGGGAAAAATCGTTCGATTTACAATTGTGTTTCGGTTCAAATCAAGTTATTCTCTAGATCTTGGATGACAAGCAAAAATTTCCATAGTTTTGAATCGTCTATAGTCTCAGCTGACACGTGAATTTACGACAATTTTGGGATAAATGGATTGACCTTGCGTTTTTCGAGGCATCAGTTTTAAGAGTTAACATTAACGATTTTGATCTTGTGAGAATTAGCATGTAACGCGTCTTCGTATCTTGGTAAGTGGCGTGAGTGAAGTGATGAAAATGGATGGCGAGATAGTCTTAGAATGTCAAAACTGGGAAAAGAAGGACAAAATTGTCATTTTTGGAAGTAGTTAAGTGGGAAAAGACAAAACACTCAATAGTGTTTGTCACTCCACACAATCAAAGGCAAAACGTGAATTGAAAGAAGAGCTACATTAGGCTGCGAGAAGCGAAAAATGGAGGTTTTAGAGGAGAAGGACCTCATTCTCTCTAGATTTTGGGAGATCAGGCCAGTCGGCGGTCGTTAGGACAAGAAGGAAAGGTACGCTCTACGGAGAGGGCTTCGCGTGGATACCAGATTTAAGGACTTTAGACAAACTCTGTGAGGTAGGGGTTTCTCCCTAGTTGGGTTTTACACTTTGTTTAAGTGTATTTACAGTGTTTGAGTTGATTGAGAGGCGTAGTGGCCAGTTTTGATCGGTCAATCTTGGGACTTAGAATTGTTGGAAGGCACTAGGATTTTACGGGTCCACGGGTATTTGGTTATTTGTGTGACCGATTATGCTTTAAATCATGTATATTGGTTTGTATCATTTGAAATGGTCGTGGCTTGGGTTCACTAAGTGAGCAGACGATTGAGTGATTTTGAGAATGTGCATAGAGGTTTCACTATTCCGTGTAGTGTTCCTGAAAATAGAATTTTGTGAATTAATGTTTGATGATAATTCAAGTGGAGCCCAACTTGTGTTTGATCATTAGCCACGTGAGTTAATTTGATGTGATGAAATGCAAAGATTTATACAACATGATTGTGTGATTTAATTCTTATGTAAATATATGCATGTTTATATATTTTATGTGTTATAGAAGCTATAATACGATTGACACCGTGCATTCCATATGCGCTGGGACACCCTAGGGCCAGTAGGAGTGAGTGCATGAGATGAGTCTAGAAAATGGTTTCGGAGGATTGTCTAAAAATGATAGTGTCGGAGGGATAGTGCATACCAAAAATATCGATCGACATTTGGGGTGAGTGTACATCAGAAGGGTGAATCCGTAAATAATATCAATCGTCGAGGCAGCTCGGTGTCTTCTCTCGGAGGGTTGTCCACAAACAATAAACATAATGATTCTCATATACCAGGAGGCTGTAGTGGAAGTGTGGGCGGAGTTAATGGACACAAGGTATGAGATGATCGGTTAAGACATTTAAGTAGGATCATGCATTTGCTTGAATGTGTGTTTATTTTGGAACATTGCATATGCACTTAGGTGGAGAATGCTGCGCCAGCGAGGTGGTTACCTCACGAGCGATGCTTCATATCGAGGGATATTATTTCTGGTACGGGAGCGCACGGGGAGACGGCTCATCTGAGACTAAGCTTTAGAAGAAAGCGGGATTGTGGCTTTGGGTTATGATGTATTACATGTAGTGAATTCTCTAATTTTAATATGTGTTATATAATTAAAATTTGAACTCTTGAAACTATTGGATATAGTTGGATATAGATATTGGGATGAGTATTGGTTTGGAGCCCAGTGGCCGTTTAATCATAGTATTATATTGGATTGTTTGGGACGGGTTTTATACAGGTGTTGTTGTATTTGGGTAGAGCTCCCGCATGCTGCCAGGTTCGTGAGAAATGTCGAGATCTTGGCATTCACGAGTATTCCGCGGGTTGACGGGTAGTCTACAGACCCTCGGGTTTTGGGGCGTCACAGATTTTCTAGCATTATTGGGCCCATTTCATGCATAGATTTGAACTACTTCTATTTACACAAGTTACACTATCTCAAAATATTACATTTACATTTTTATTACAACGAACAAAATAAAACCTCACGTAAGGTGGACTCATAATCTTTGTGTTGGCCTAGCGACCTCATGATACATACAGAATGAAACACCCGTGCTAAACTTCAAGCTTAGTGGGAAAACAGAATATCATATATGACCATTTACATTGATCCTCAATTATAGTAGACATGAACGGACAATTATTTCACATATCATAGTATTCATCTCTCCCGTATGAGTACATAATAGAAATTTCATAATAGAAGGTACCCGTAGGTACACTACAAAACAGAATTGAGATATGCCTTAGCATCAGGGCTGGTTGCTTTTGTTTTCATATGGTTCATTATTCAGATACATATCATATAAATGTTTGCCTACATATACCAATGAAAATGAATAACAGGAACATCGTACAATAGGTACCCGTAGGTACAGTATAGTATAGAACAAGAACTGGCTGTAAACGGAATCCACTTATGGGTGCAGTCATAACAGGAGTGTTGAATAACACTAAACAGACGTACTAAATAGTACGAAACAGGAGTGTTGGGTAGCACTAGTCCTTATTTATTCACTATCCGGTTTTAAGTAGGCATACAATTATATGTGTTTCAAAGCATGTTATATTGTTCTTAATATCATTCATGTATTTATGTAACCCATTCTTTTAGGTTTAATAGGAATAGAGACAAAATAGGCAAAGAAAAGGCAAGAAAACAAAGCTTGTTAGCAAAATTGGTTTGCCGAGGTGAAGGGGCACTGATCAGAAGTCAGCCTCGGGTTTGCTTAGGTGAGACGGACCTTCGCCGAGGTGAAGACCTTAGCTAAGGCGAAGTTCTCCTTCGCCTAGGTGAAATGGCATAACCCAGCTGGACGACACTTGCCCTTCGCCAAGGCGAAGGACGGTGTCTAGCCGAAGTAGAAAAGTGGCATTTTAGCCCTTTTCTATCGGACACTTCCCAAATTAAAACGAAACAAGATCAAACCAACCAAAAACACAATTATGGGGTGAGTTAGGATTTTTCCTAACCTTGATTTATCTTGAAAGCTTACAAACCGAGCTTTCCTTTTCTTCTTTGTCTTCTCTTCCTTTCCTTCTCTTTTCATGAACAAGGAGAACTCCAAGAGATGGAGAGAAATCAAACCAAAACAATTGGTTCTTCTCCCACAATTGGATACCCTAAACTCCCAAAGCCAAAAGAGAACTCCCTTTCCCTAGAAGACAATGTGTTGTCTTAAGGTGTTTTGGCTTAATTTTTCTCTTTTTTCTTTTTAGTCCTTCCCCTTTATTTAATTTACAATTCAACTTATCATTATTCCACAATAACCTATAACCTTTCCACCTAATGTCCCATAAGACCCTAAATTGACAAATTACCATTAGCCTTTTGACTTCTTTAATAATTCTATTTATATCATTTTTCCACACTTAACTATTAAATTTCCGAAAAATAAAAAATTTGGCTTCCACTATACCCTAAACATGTTATAAAACTATTAGGGTATAATTTGGGGTGTTAGAATAGGTATAGGGTAAGTGTTTGTCAAATTTTTTATTTTAAAAATGTTTTTTTTATTTACTTTTAAATTTATATATTCGTTCAAAAATGTACTTTTTAATTTTCCTAATTTTCAATTTTTTTAAATATTTTTAAATTTAAAAATAATTATTTATTTTGTAAAACCCGAGAAAATTCATTTTTTCTGAAAAAGGGTAAAATAGTAATTTTGGTTGAAATTCCAGAATTTTCCTAGATATCGGATGATGAAACGAACTTCACCGTTGGAATCGTCTCATGAAATCTAGTTACCCTGTTGAATTTCATTGAATTTTGAGATAGTTAGAATTTCACGTTTTTCGAGGCACTGAGGGTAACGAGTAACACTTGACACTTGTTTGGATGGCTAGTGACGCCCCTAGTTGGGGCTATGATACCTAAGCGCAGCGCCTCGTTTCCTAGTCAGGCAGATTGGGCGGTCGAGGCAGGATCGAGCGGCTCGATCTTAGTTAACTTTTATTTATTATAACATACACTTTAAGCTTGTTCATTCATATCTTGTTAAACATTTAACATACTATATATTACATGCTTGTGGGATTACAAAATATATATACAAGCTCCGTATATGGAAGTGTTCAGCATTTACAATATTTACATTGCTTCTGAAAAACAAAATACATATACATTAGGCCAAGATAGTGTACGTCTTTATGATGTGCGACTTTTATTTAGTGATATGGATTATCGCATTATAAGTTTCCTCTTTTTGTACCTAGATGAAACACCGTGCTAAGCTTATAGCTTAGTGGGGAATTAATACATATGGGCCGACCTACAATGGGGTCATCACAGCACTAAACACATGCATGTCACTTTAACATTCATTTTTCATATATACATGCTTATTCATGTTTGCGCATATCATTTATAGATATACTTCTACATGTATCATCCTTGTTCGTGTTATCATATTTCATTTCTTATCATATTTCATATACTTTTCGTATCATTTTACACTTTACTTCTTGTTCTTATGTATATACTATCATCACATAAGCGATCTTGTAAGCTGCATATCATGTCATATACTATATACATTTCATTTATATACTTGTTATTTTTTTTCTTTTTATGTTTCATGCTTGCTAATACATTAGAAAGTAGATCTGGGAAAAGCTGTATCTGCCAGAAGTACTATCCTTTATCTGAAGACCGGTGATCTGTATGACAAACGGGGGTCTCGATATCTATCGTATCTTTGCGATAATTGTGTCCTGCAGGCATGCCTATCTATCCAACTACCTGGTCATAGACAGATGTTTTCTTAATAATCTTTCAGTATTAGAAAAGATATCTCATATACATGAATACCTATTGATATCATGTATACTTATGAGATATTCATTATCAAATAATCTCTTATACATGTTGAACCGTACTTTTTAATATAAAAAAATCATATGCATATTTGTACTTATAGCAAGTTTATACTTGTTCAGGAATTTACTATCTTATCATAGGGCATTAAGTTTGCCCACATCAAACTCGCCGAGGCGGTGAGGTACGGTACGTTTTCAACTTAGTTTCATTCTTATTTGAACCCCTGTTAGTCATTTACTAGGGTTCCTATACTATTGGTGTATGAATTTGGGCTTACTATTATAGAAATACAAGAAATGAGGGCTGCAGGGAGCAGTGGTACCGGTACCACTTAGACCGGTACCGGTACCAACCTTGTTTTGGTGGGTGTTTGGTGCCGCTGAAGTTTGTTACCCGGTACCATTTGCCTCTGCATAGATTGGTCTGGTACATACAGTGAATCTGCATTGATCGTAAAAGCACTTGAGAAATGGCATATTTTCCTCTTCCTCACTTTTCTTCCATACCTTCCTCTATTCCATCACCATCAAAATCCTACCATGGATTCTACTCCAAACAACTCTAAAATGGTTCTTAAACTGAGCATAAATGAAACATATAAGGTTGAAGTTAGGTTGTTCTAAGCCAAAGAACTCAGTACTTGCAAATAAACCAAAAATCTATACTCGAGGAGGATTCCATGCTCAACTTATACAAACTGAGGTTTATCCACCCGACTTTCCATAAATCTAAGTTGGGGATGAATTCCTAACTAAACCCTAGGTTTTGTAACAACTAATAGTCATCGACAAAAAGAATCATATGGCATGACCAATCCATACCAAAATCATAGTTTCCATACCTTTGATCTTCTTTCCTCCTCTTCTCTTCTTCTTCTTCTCTTATTCTCTTCTCATCCGTTTTTGCTCTCCTCCAAAGACCAACAAAAATGAAATATTTCTTTGGTCTTATCCTTTTTTTTTTTAAAACTTTTCCTTTATTTATACCAGTCACAAATATTTAATTTTATTTGCAATTATACTTATCATATTTTACTTTAACATATGAACATTAAATTATGACATAGGTCCTAAATTTAGTAAATGACCATTTACACCCTTGTCTTTGCATATAAATTCAGTTTCAGCATTTTATTTTTAGCATTATTTTGTTGAAAAATACATTTACTTTTATTATACCAACGTCTTTATCATTGTCATGAGTATAATTGGGTGTTACAGCTCTCTACACTTGAGAATTTACGTCCTAAATTCATACCTGATTCGAAGAGTTGCGCATATTGTGCTCTCATAGTTGCTTCTGGCTCCCAAGTAGCTTCTTCTCTGCCATGGTGTTCTTTAGAGCACTTCATAGCGATACTTGTTTGTTAAAATGGCCCCATTTCAACTTCTCTCAGAACCTGTTGCCTTTGGCTCCTCATCATATGACAAATCCTCTGTACTTGTATCTCTTGCCCAGTAATATGCGATTGATCGGACGGTATCTCGAATCATCGACACATGAAACACATGGTATGAATTTGGCGGCTCGAAAGTGCCCAAGCGATATGCTTAGTCAGATTCTTTCCAAAACTTCATGGGCCAATGAACCTGGACTCCTTCCCTTTCTTTTAAGCTGTAGGAATTTTCCTCCACGACGATACTTTTAAGAAGACTTTGTCTCCCACTTCATATTCAATATCTCTCCTTTGTAAATCGACATATGACTTTTGTCGATCACTGGCAGCCTTTAATCTTTGCCGAATGACCTGAACTTTTGCTTTTGTATTTTTTACTATGTTTGGACCAATCACTTTATACTCGGTAGTGTCCAGCACATGATTCTCATCTGCTGACCATCTAAGCCTCGTATGGTGCCATGCGATAGCAGATTGATAACTATTGTTATAAGGCGGAATTTTATGAGTGGAATATACTTTATCGACTTCTAGTGAATTCCATTACACATCACGAGAAGCATATCTTGAGCACTTGAGATCAACCTCTCGAATTTGTCCATCACATGCAGGATGAAATGTTATCTTTGAAATTCAGCCTAATACCTAAGGTTATTTGTAGTTCTTTGAGAATCTCGTGTAAATCGTGGATCTCTATCAAACGTAATAGATAGCGTTTATTCAATCGTACAATCTCTTTCCACATAACTCATTAATTAGATCATAAAATGATAAATCCCGACGGCAGTATAAAATGGGCCGACTTTATGAGCCCTGTGGCAATCTTGACGATTACGTGTTTTTATTGCGTGAGAAAACCTGGAGCACAAAATCCATAGTAATGTTATCCCCACTTCCGTTGAAGTTGAAGGTTCAGCAGATATTAAGACGATCGTTGAAACTTTATGTGCGATTGACATTTGTTTCATACTCAAATCACATCTGTTTTTCGTTATATACTATAATATTTGTTTCAAATCTAGTACATCTTGTCCCTCAGGATTTACATGGTAAATATTGAGTATTATGAGCTTGAAATGAGCTTTTCTTTAGCTCCTTTTTACTCTATCAGCACACATAATATGTTCACGAAAATACAAACTTCCGGCTTCACTGAAAGATGGTCTTATCATTATCCTACAACATATGTACGTGCTTTTCTGCATCTCTTTATCATTTTACGAGCATTTATAATCATTTAATACGAAATTTTATTCTTTTAATTGAGCTAATATGATATCATCTGCTGAATCTCATTCATTCTCTTTTATATTAACAAAGTGCCATTTTCACGCTGTTTAAGGCATCTGCTACCACATTAGCTTTTAAAATTGTTAATCTATTATACGGTCGTAAATCTTTAAATAGCTCTAACCCATCATTGTCTCAATTAATTCTTTACGGTGAGCGGTGGCGGGGACTCTTGTGATGCCGTAATAAATTCTACACTTTTCCCCATATAAATAGTGTCGTCATATTTTCAGCAAAGCGCTCTGGTAACTCTAGTCTGCAGGTTGAATGTTTTAATGTGAGCTAAGCGCACGAATGTGCCAAGCCTTTGCCTATCTTGCATTAACACACATCCCAAACCAATGGCGAAGCATCCTTTGTATAAGGTGTACTCTTTTCGGGTAGGCGGCGTCAATATTGGTGCTTGACGGCCATTTCTTTCCTTTGTTTCAAAACTATTGACATTTATCATTCACTTAAACTTTGCACTCTATTTCCACAGTAATTGGTGACGGAGAAGCTATGATAGAAAATCCTTTCCATAGTCTTCCCATAATATCCTGCTAGGCACAAACTTCTCACCTCGGTTACATTTCGAGGTGGTTTCAGTCAGCCAGTCTCAATCTTTGTAGGATTGCTTTCATACCTCGGTGACGCAGTATGGCCTAAGAAAGAAACTTCCTTTAGCGAAAATCATTTTTACGAAGCAGCATATAATGTACTTTCTCTTGGCGTCTGGGATTATTTAGATATTGTTCATAGTGCTGTGCATCCTTAGAATGCACTGGATGTCATTAATAAGACATACTATAAATTGGTCCATGGGGTCGGAATACCCTATTCATTAAATCCATGAATGCTGCTGGTGCATTAGTCAACTCAAATGGCATTACTAAAAAACTCATAATGGCCATATCGAGTTCTAAATGCAATCTTTGGCACATCGACATCTTTCACTCTTAACTAATAATACCTTGATCCCAAGTCTATCTTCGAAAAGACACACGCTCCCTTTAACTGATAAAAAAGATCTTCAATTCTCGGCAATGGGTACTTGTTTTTCACTGTCACCTTATTGATTTTCCGATAATGTCGATCATCAGAAGTAGAGTGCCATCTTTCTTTCACTAATAAAAAGCAGGAGCACCCCAGGCTCTTGGAGTCGATTGATCACTTTATCCAAAAGCTCTTGTAATTGTCTTTAACTCTTTCAAGCTCGGTTGAACTAAATCTGTCTGGTGCTTGGGTAGAAATGTTCGAAACTGCTTGGGGAGTCCAAAACTGTACCGAAAATGCAAAATTTCTAGGTTCTGGACCGGCGAGTCACGACTTGATTCACTGGGTCGTGACCTAGCTAGGATAGTGATTCGCGCATAGGCGTCGCGACACCTTTCGGCCGATCTTGACCGGGGACCTGGCGCGTAGCGGTGCAACAGACGGGCGGTTTTTGGGACTTCAGTATAAACGGCGACGTGTAACATCTCTGGCCGAACTGACATGCGATCGTGCCCAGGAGGCGTGACATGGTGTGTGATAGGAGTTCTTTGTCGTGACCGGAGGAACCTATGGCGGCAGAGACTCTGATTCACGAAAAATAAAAAAGCAAATAAAAATAAAAATTTTATTTTTGTTGTATTTAAATGTTGAGGTCGGATGATGCCTCGTTGGATTGAAGTCTAATTCAAGGGACTTTTGTGAGTTTGTTTAGAAAATTTAATATCTCTGGTGTGTGAAAGATTTATATTGATATATGCCTTTGACATATTGGTGTGATGAATGAAAATTATTTTCCATGAATTTGAAATAATGCATGAAATATTAGGTTGGATAATTGCATGTCATATGCACGGTAACATCGCGTCGGGTCGGGTGTGTGTGCATGGTAATGGATTTTTACCATTCTTGGTGAATGTGTGGTGAACTTGGAAATAAGACAATGTCCAAAATTGAGTTTCACGGTTCACGGTTGCATAACATGAAAAAAAAAATATATATGTGTGAGGGAGTCGGTGAGGACTCGGGACATGGGATAGGGTGAGTCACATTCTCATCCATGGCATGTAGACATTCGAGTAGGATTGTGCATGATTTTACTTGGATGTGTGTGTGCTGCCATTACATGTTGCATTTTGGGTGGGGAGTAGCCCTCGTAGAAAACTTCCTCTCTTGGGATTGCTCACCTCGTAGGTAAGGAAAATATTTGCAGGCCTTGGAGGTGCGACGAGGGATGGAGCACATTCAAGACCTTAGTATTGAAAAAATGCCATATTGACTTTGTTTTGTATTTTGTAAATTTGGGTACAGAAAACCCACAGTTTCTATATATGTATGAAGAAAAGAGTTGTAATTAAACTCATTTTGTATGATGAATACATTTTGACAAGTTTTCAAGGTTTCATGTTGTCTTTGTAATAAAAGGCAAATTTATATCGAATTTAGGGTGTTTTAGAAAGAAAAGAAAGAGGAACTAGAGGTGCAGAAGACCAGAATGGGCTACTGCCCATTTTCGGGTCTTTGTCATGACAGAGAATTCTGGTCCTATGTTGCGACTATGGTCCTCGGTCACGACATAGTTTCTCGGGCTAAACGCACGACCGGCACAGGCGCGTGTAATGGACATGCGTGTCTGGCTGGATCTTGGCAGCGATAGAACTTCTTTACTATGTGCGGATCGCCGTGTCGCGGCCACGGAGTTCCGACCATCTTTGCATGGTTTAGATCGCGGCCAGTCTTCTCTATCCGGCGAAGTTTTCGATACGTGTGTGATAGGGTTTCAGAATTGAACAGTTTTGGGTTAAATATGAGGTCTTCTTATGTACGCGATAGAGTTTTCCCGGTGGGACATTCTTGTCGACGAAATTGAGGTAGTGTTCACGATAGGATGTTTTGTCGCGATCCATGAGGGCGAGCTGCGCACTCGGCAGAGGCGGCTGGAAACACCGCAAGCACAGACGCCTGCATTGCAGGACTTCTCAGGCTTTATCGCGACGAGAATTCTGTCATGGCGGGAGATCACAGAATAGGGATTTTCGACATGGGGCATGCTGCGGCGGTGCGGTGAAGTGCGCTGACAGTTGCCTTAGGCGTCGCGATGGGCGCGACCACACGCTGCCGAGGCGACTTGCGCGAGAGATAGAAGAGCTGTCGATGGCCTTCTTTGTATTATGCCTTTATTTTGGCTACTATTCCGGAGGGCGCATTCACGGGCACTATTCATGGACAGCTTGTTAAAAAAAAAAAGACCCTCGGGGCCTAGGTGAACGATTACGTAGGGAGCTCAATGTTTAGTACAAGCATCACATCTTGTTGTTAGAGCTTAGGTATACAAATACCTAGGACTCGATGGGCACAGGTCTAGATCATGCATTCATTGTGCATTTTGATGAATTAATGTGTGATATGTGTGATGATTTGTGTGAATATATATACATGGTAGATGTATTTGGAACACTAGGGTTAAAGAACATAACCTTAGGAGTTCGGGAAAAAAAAAAAAAAAAAAACTAAACATGATAGTTTAGGAATTGAAATAAATTGTATTAGTGTTTGGAATTTTGCAACACTAAGGAAAAAAGGATAGGCAGAGGTGATCTAGGTGATGATGAGATTCTATTAGTAGTGGCATATGCATACTAGTTGGACTGAAAAGAATCTCGATTTGATGTGACATGTGTAGATGGCAAGTCAAGGAAAGGGCGTAGAGGCGGTGGGCAGGCATGACCAAGTGCCACCGACTGCGATCGACGAGCCTTCATGGAGGCTATTAGTGCTGCGACTGCTGCCCTTATGCGGGCGGGTGTTATTCTTTGCCACTATTGCATAATTTGGTGCCGGTGGGAACCAAGGGGGGGTAGTAACCTCTAGGGTCGGGCCACACTTTCCTCCGGCCCTCGAGGGAGGAGGAGACCTAATGGTAGCGGGTCATTATTACGCGGATGAGTCTCGGGAAGGATGCGGCCCAGTGGTAATAGGAAGGAAAGCCAACCTTCTTCTAGCTCCAGGAAGAAGCAGAAGACTCATGCTTTGCGCGGACATCAGGGGCAAGGCCATGGCCATCAGGGCTAAGGCCAAGGTCAATCATCCACGGGTGGGAGACACTTTAGAGCTCCTAGCCAGTCAGGGCAGAGAGCATGTTTCCATTGCTAGCCTGGACATTTTAGATGTTATTGCCCACAGAGGCAGAGATCCCAGAGACGTGGGACACCACAGTCCCAATCATTAGTGGGACTTGCACAGATGCAGTTCGTTCCTCCTTACCCCATGGGCGGGGGGAGCGGTGAATCGATCTACAAGGTCTTTAAGCACCTGTTATTTCAACGGGCCACATAGGTCGGGGCGAGGTGATCGGGACTTAAGTTGATGTTTCGGGGGACCCGGGCGTGCCTACGGCTGTCAATTATCATGAGGCCCGAGGTTCTTGGCTGGCACGATGGCCTAGAGTATGTTTCGGCTATCATATTTTTGATAAGAGTGTTGTTCAAATTCCAATGCATCATATTCATGCATATTGTTGCATCATGTGTGAAAGGTTTGGGCTTAGAGGTTGAGACCTTGGAGAAGCCATTGTATGTAAGCTCTCCCCTAGGGACTAGGGTGAGCGTGAATCTGATATGTCGGGGTTGCGAGTTAGAGATCTCTGGGATTCTACTCACAGTGGATCCAAGGGTCATCGACATATCAGAGTTCGATGTCATCCTTAAGATGAACTAGTTGACGGCCCATAGAGTCGTCATTGATAGTGATCGTAGGTGGGTTCTTTACACGTGGCCCGGTATTGTGTTACGTTTCGGGGGATGTAGACCCCATGTTGAGGTTTACACGCAGTACATCACCATTTTCTATGACTCGAATAGGATGGTGGAGTTGAGTTACGAAGGAACTCGAGGTCCCTAATTGTAGGAGTTGTTGGACGGGGGGTTTGTTAGATCGAGCACTTCACCATGCAGTTAACCCGGTTTGTTTTACTATAAAAGGGAATTCCGAGAATTAAATTGGAATGACGTGTGGGAAGGCATTCTAGGAATTGAAAGAGTCTTCTATGACTCTGACGATAGTCCCAGAAAAGGGATAGAGGTACATAGTGTACCGTGACGCCTCGAAGGAAGGACTAGGACGTGTTCTGATGCAGTCCGGGAGGGTAGTAGCTTATGGTTCTCGGCAGTTGAAGAATCATGAGCGAAATTACCCCACACATGACATGGAGTTGGTGGCCATTGTCTTTCCCTTAAGATATGGTGCCACTATTTGTATGGTGAGAATTTGAGTATTTTTCGGACCCGCAGAGTGGTATATTTTCACTAGCGGGACCTCAACATGTGAGGCAATGCGGATGGATGGAGTATCACGGAGGATTATGACTTCACTTTGCATTACCATCTTGGTAAAGGCAAATGTGGTAGTATAGCCGGAAGTCACGAGGAGTATTGGCTATTATAGCTTCCGGGAGTGCGGTCTTTCGAGGCGTAGGGCGGTTAAACTACGATAAAGTGATTAGGCTTAGGGAGCGTTAAGGAGTTTGGTGACTACGCCATTCCTCTGGCGAGTGATTGACTCCCCCAGGGGTAGGACCAGCGAAATAGTGTCCACCGGGGATAGGGTGCACGGTCGGTACGGGTGGCGAAGATTTGGGCCATCCCACCACCGGATGGTGATCTTTGGTTTTAGGGGACCGGATTTGTAGTTCCCCCCGGTTAGCCCGGATATGTGAGAGGAGATCCTTGCAAGGGAGTTCATTTGCTTTGTTTTTCTTTGTGCATCCCAGGTGGCCGCAGATGTCGCAGTGATCTTCGTTGCCCGATATTACTAGAGCGGGATGAAGACATGTTGGAATATTGTTTGTGATGTCTCACGTGTCGATAGGTAGAAATTTGAGCATTAGAGGCCCAGCGAGGCTACTCACAGTCATTGGAAATTAGCGAGTGGAAGTAGAACATATCACGATGGATTTTGTTACTCACTTGCCACGGACACCGCGGAGGCATGATGCGGTATGGGTGATAGTGGACCGGCTCACTAAGTCGGCACATTTTCTAGCTGTGCGGATGACCTTCACACTAGAGGAATTCTGCCGGTTGTATATTCGAGAGATTGTTCGGCTACATGGAGTACCAGTGTCCATAGTATCGGACAAAGATCCCAGATTTATGGCACACTTTTGAAAGAGCTTCCAAAAGGCCATGGGGACACGGTTGATGATGAGCACTACGCCTCATCACGGATATGGTCGGTTAGGGAGGACCATTACATGTTTTGGGGACATGCTTTCTGGTATGTCTGGATCATAAGGTAGGCTGGGAGGAGCACTTACCCATGGTGATTTGCCTACAATAACAATTATCGGGCGGGTATACGGATGGCACCCTATGAGGCTTTGTATGGGAGGCCATCTGGAGTCAGATTTGCTGGATAGAGGGTAGGAGAGCTCCGTCATTTGGTCGAATTTAGTTAGAGACACTCGGAGAAGGTGGGTTTGATAGGGAATCGTCTTCTCACGGCTCGGGCCGCGGAAAGTACCTTGACAGGAGACGACGTCGACCTCACAGAGTTTGAGGTGGGTGATCATGTCTTCTTTAAGGTGTGCCCTAAGAGAGGAGTGGTTAGGTTGTGAGAGGGAAGCTAGTGTAGGGTACATCAGGCCTTGAGATGCTCGAGAGTGGGCACGGGTTATTATGTAGGGTGGCATTCTTGCGTAGAGTTTATCAGTGTCCTTGGTGTTCCATGGCATCGCCATGCTTCGGTATACTCGAATCTAACTCATGTAGTGGATTGGGGGAAAGATTGTTGTTGTCTGAGACGGGACCTTTGAGGAGGACTGGTGTGTATCTTGGATAAACCGAGAGATCGATTTTGCGATGCAAGGCCGTGAAATTTAGTGATGGTGTTGTGGCAACAGGGGTGGAGAAGGAGAGCGATGTGGGAGTGCGAGGACATGATGCGGGCCACTTATCCCTTCTTGTTTAAGGATGAAGGTACGTGGTTTAGTCGTTAACAATTAAATGACTAGTTCGCGTATTCGCGGGGTTATTGGCACATTGCATATGCATGTGATTTGATATGAATGTATGTGGAATTTCGGGACGAAATTCTTTTAAGGAGGGAAGAATGTAAAACACGAGAAAATTCATTTGAAAAGAGTAAAAGCAGTATTTTTAGGTTGAAAATCCACTAATTTTCTTAGACCTCAGTAATGAAACAAACTTCACCGTTGGAATTTGTCTCATGTGAAATCCTAGTTACCCAGTCGAATTTAGACAAATTAAAGGATAGTTGGAATTTCACGTTTTTTGAGGCATCGAGGGTAACGAGTGACACTTGGCACTTGTTTGGATAGCTCACAATGAGCCATGTGTCAAAAAGAGAGCAAGTCAAACCAAAGTCTAAGTGGAATCCATGTGGGACATGTGTCACAACTTGAGAGGATTAAAATCCAAAGTTTTGGATAAGTGGATAAGGGAAATCCAAAAAGAACCAATGAGGGAGTGACATGTGAAAAAGAGGACATCCCACTTGACGAATGGAATGGCTAGAGTAGAGAGGGAAGAGTGGAGGAAAAATAGATAGGAGAAAAAGAGAGGAAGAAGGAAAGCAGAAGTAGCCCCATTCTCTCTAGTTTTCCGGAAGTCGGGCCGTCGGCATTCATTAGACAAGAGAGGCAAAGATTCGTCCTGTGGCGGAAATGTGATAGGGATGTCGAAATCGGGGGTTTAAGCTCAAAGAGTGAGGGTTTTCCTACTTGGTTTTACTCCTAGATTAAAAGCCATTTAATGGCACGGTTTTCATCGGGGCCGTGAGTGGCTTGGTGCGATTGAATTTTGGGATCGGCCCGAGAAATGTTCGGGGCTGCTTGGCGATCAGCTACGAGAAAATGAAAAATTTATGGGTTTTGGATTGGCGAGTCACAACCTGACTCGCTAGGTCGACCGGCCCGGGATGACACGTCGGGCCTTCACGTGAGCCGCAAGCGTTCCGATGCCGCAGCGCGTACTCGGAGTGGAAGCAGCGCAGCGGCCGTGCGGGAGCGACCGTGTCGTCGGCGTAGGAGTTCTGTCGTGGCGGGAGACCGCGATTTAGAAAAAATATAATAAAAAACAAAAAAATAAAAATAAAATTTTTTGTTGCTTGTTTTGAATGTTGAGGCCGGATGATTCCTCGTTGGATTGAGGTCCCCCGATTCGAGAATTTACCGCTGTTTATTGTTTGTGTTTAAGAACATCACGATTGTTGTGTGAAAATTTATATTGATATATGCGCTGACATATTGATGTGATGAATGAAAATGATTTCCATGATTTGAAATAATCGCAAATATTAGGTGGCATAATTGCATGTCATATGCACGATAACATCGCGTCGGGTCGGGTGTGTGTGTATGGTAATGGATGTTCACCATTCTTGGTGAATGTGTTTTGAACCGAATGGAATGATAATATCAGAAATCGAGATTCCACGAGTTCCGCGGTTGCATAACATGAAAAATAAGATATCTGTGTATTAGGTAGAGCAAGATGGGGTAGATCCCCCTCGGGGTGAAAAGACCCCAATTTGTTTCTTGGTTAGATATATGTAAAATGATGCTAGTTAAAGCGAAATTGCCAAGAGGCGTGGCGATCTGCGGTGAGAACGAAATATCAGGTGGCCGTAAATGCATAAACACACGGTTGGCAAAATCAAATGAGCGTTTGGCAGTTGTCAATGGAAATTTGAAAACGGCTTTTGTTTTTGAGAAAAGATTCTTGGGTGAAACACCAATGACAGGTTTTCACACTTGGAAATTGCATGTGTGAGGGAGTCGGTGAGGACTCGGGACATGGGATAGGGTGAGTCACATTCTCATCCATGGCATGTGAGCTTTAGTGAATTATTGCATGATTTTACTTGGATATTATTGTTTTGCATTATATTGCATTCAGGTGGGGAGTATTACCATGGAGAAACTTCTTCCTTTGGGCATTGCCTTTCTTGGGTGTGAGGAATCTTTCGAGGCAGAAGGTACCGGGGATAAGAGCCTTATTCAGGCCTTGGTTTGTGAAGAAAATGCCATATTGACTTTGTTTTGTATTTTTGTAAATTTGGGTTGAAAACCCGGGTTTACGTATGTAAGAAGAAAAGAGTTGCAGTCAAACTCATTTTGTATGATGAATACATTTTGGCTTGAAGTTTTGGTTTCATGTTGTCTTTGTAATAAAGGCAAATTTATATCCCGAACTAAGGGTGTTTTGGAAAGAAAGAAAGAGGAACGGGGAGGTGCGAGAAGACGGAATGGAGCTCTCTTGCCCCATTGAGTCTCTGTTCTGATAAAGGAATTCTTTGTTCGCGACGGGGAATCTGTCTTATCGTTGCGTTGTGATCGCCGATTCGACGTGTTTCTCATGCCGCCGAGCGCCGACGGCTGAACAGCGCGGCGGTTATCGTGCGGGGACCAGGAGGATCAGTGGCGACGGTCAATCGCGTCGCGACGAGCTTCTGGTTTTGTGTTTCGACAGGATCTCTGTTTGTGACCTTTGTTCCTGGCATCTTTGCGTGTGCGGTTGGGTCGCGACGGTCTTTAACTGTCGCGGCAGAAGTTTCAATCTGTATCGTGATAGAATTTAGTGTCAGTAACAAGGTTTGGGGTGGAGCTAGTTTGGGTTGTGACAAGAGTTATGCCATGTTTGAGCACCGTTTCCTGAAATTGGACATTGCATTGCGATAGAAGACTTCATGTTGCGACATAAATTCCAAGAAATTAGTGTTGCGACATGATAACCTGTTGGCGACCTGAAAGAAGCGACCTAGCCAGCGCGACGGGCGCTAGGCGATGACAAGTCTGTGGTTGCCCGGCGCGATGGGCTTCTCGAGGCTTTACGTTTCGATGGGAATTCGGTAATGAGGATTTCTCATGTCGCGATAGTGCAGTAGGCTGTGATCAAGAGCACCTTGAGCTTGGCGACATATGCGACAACATGTATCTGGCGTGGGCGACCTCTGCATAGTAGTAATCAGTGGCTCACTGCTTGTATTATTACATGTTTTGAGCTCTCTTTGCTACAGGAATTTGTATTCTTGGACAACTGTTCATGAACAACGTTCATGGACAACACATTAAAGAAAAAAAAAAAAAAAACCCTTGGGATTTGGGGCGTCACATATTTATTACAATTTATTAATATTTAAGTTAAAGTACTTTATAATACATATTAATAACATTAAAAAAAAGCACATTTTTAACAAATCATTTATAAAAACTTATATTTGGATGTACAAATTGTTTAAATTTGCTCTCAAAGCTACATTTTAATTCTTATACTTACAGACAAATGTATAAGGAATTTTTTATTTTCTCAAATCAATGTAACAAATTTTTTTTTTTTATTATCTCAAATCAATCAAATGTGTAATAGATGCTCTTGGAAACAATCGTGTAACAAATCTTTAATTTCGTCAAAAAATTGCCTTTTTTCTCTAAAAAATCTATTCATCAACCAAATTCCATAATATAACATACAAAGTGTTTAGATTAAAAAAAAAAAAACATCTGAAGTGTTTGTTAGATTTTTAATTTCAAAAATATTTTTTAATTTACTTTTTTATTTAAAATAATTATTCATTTATTAAAATTTATTAATATTTAACATTAAAATTTATCTTTTATTTCAAAAAACATTAGAATTTATTTTCTTACAATATTAATACCATAAGAGCCATTAACATTAAAAAATACTTATATTTCGAAGTTTTGAGAGTAAAAATATAATTTAATTATTATTATCTATAATTTATTAATATTTAATGTTATAGAATATAATTATTTATAAATTCAAGTATTTATTACCTTCAAAACATTTATCAATAATCAAAATACTGACAAATACGTTATGAAATAATAACTTTATTGAATAGAGAAGCATATCAATCTCTAGTGTGTAAAAAACATATCTGGCATGGATTCGGAATTATTGGATGCCATTAGTCTCCCAAATCTGCAAGGGATGAAATCAAAGAACGACTAGGGTTGAAGATAGTTCTTTCCTTTTCCCCAAAGTGTGTTATATCAAACCCTTATCAAATTCTAGGGCTCTATGTACTTATATATATAGAGCATAAGGGAACAATTGAGCTTAGGTCCAATGGGCATACCAAAGCAGGGGAGAAGATAGAATCATGGGCCCATACCTAGTTAATATATGCAAAACTATCCTATAAATGACCCATAATTAACATACCTGATTACGATTAAAATTATAATATGATTTATGCAGTCACAATTAATAAATTTATCTAACATTCTCCCACTTGGACGACATAATCATAACTCAAATTATTTTTCAATAGATTTACATAGCCATAACCAATCATATACAATTAACATAATGATAGGGTATATAAATTGTACATAATTAAACGCTACTAATAAAAAATCATAACTCAAATGCTTCAACAAAAGACTTATATAATCATAACCAATCATGTACAATTAATACAGAGGATACATAAGTGTGTGTATAATCAGTAACTACTAATCTATAAGCATTACAATGACAAAGGCATTGATTGATAGAAAGAAAAACCTCATTACATGCGTTCATAATTGAAAATGATACAAAATCATAAGATAATGACAAATGTAAAAATGTGCATGTAATAATGAAAAACATGAGCTTTCCTTACAAAATACATGAAAAGGAAAAACTCCCACTAAAACAAGAGTCGAGGCTCCTAACAATCCCATGCGGGTGACGTGTTCTTGAAACACATAAATAGGTAAGGCTTTTGTTAGTGGGTATGCCAACATGCTAGTCATAGGAGTGTGCTCAACTAAAATAAGGGACTCTGCAACTTTCTCTTTAAAAAAAAAGAACTTCACATCAATGTTCTTGGAGCGAGAAGTGTTCCTAGTGAAAGATACAAATGCAAAATTATCACAAAACAATTTCAACGGTCTAGAAATGGAGGGAACAACCTCCAAAGCTGAAATGAAGTTCTACAACCATATTGCATGACAAGTGGCCTCATAACATGCCACATACTTTGTCTCCGTAGTAGAAGAAGTTGTAAGTGTTTGCTTGACACTTTTTCACGAAATAACTCCTTCAACCATCATAAAGATATAACTAGTAGTGGACTTTTTATCATCCACGTAGCTTGCATAATCAGAATCACTTAAACCAACCACCACAAGAGTGTCGGTATGCCGTTATGTCAACATGAGATCCTTGGTACTGTAGAAGATACCTCAAAATTTCTTAGTAGCTTTCCATTGGCTTTGGCCCGGGATCACTTTCAGTACCTACCTGACACGCTAACAACCAAGAGTATCGGCGTGTGCGTGCTTGACGTACATCAGTGCCTGTTGAAGAATAAGGGACCGCTTTCATCTGATCTCTCTTAATATCATTATGAGGACACTGGAGCCTTACCATAAGAACAAAATTATATTGACACCCCACAGATATCTAATTCACGTCTGTTGAGACAATCTTAGAAGTGCAACTAGGTCTATCGAAGTATGCATGCAAAACATAAGATGCTTCCCAGATCTTCATATAAATCAGTTAACAACTCTAACCTTTGTCTCAACTTGATAGGTTGTATCGTAGTACTTGAGCAAAATATCAACATATAAAACCCCAAAGTATATATTTTCTCCCATGACCTTCATATATGCTGATGATCAAAGATGTTCTCATGAAATATTAGTGGTGGTAACTGTCGACTTGAATCACGGTATGCGGAAGCTTGTTTTAGACTATACAGCAGTTTCATGGAGCTTCTAAGTTTTACTTCCTCAATTGGTTCATTATCGAGAGTAGCTATTAGATCTTTGTTAAACAACAAGGCTAGAGATTGGAAGCGAAGCAATAGGCACATGAATAAAGCTTGGATGTTTCTTTAACCTGATTTCTCTTGTACCCAGAAGCGTGCGATATAATCCTCAAAATGAGCCGGCTTAATCACTTTAGTGGTGTGCGATTTGATCCCAGTACCCACTGGTAGTCTTTGGATCAAGTTTCTTGGATTGTGGGTTGTACGATCTCACTTCCACCTTGCAACCCTAAACATGGAAGTGACGAAGACTAGGCTTCTTTTGTTGACCATAGCTCATATGGAGTCTTAGGAACAAACTTACTAGGCACATGTGTCAAAAACTTAGAAATCAAGATCCGGAAGAATCTCATTCTTAATTAATCTCCATTCTTATGAAAATATGACTCACTTCTTGTGTCAAAGAATAGAAGACTTTTCTTTCAATCTCCAGCTCTTGCCAGTGTTACTATTAAATTAGCAGTAGCAAAAAGAAGCGAACTATATGCATCTCTGTCGGTAAAATTTCTCATAAGAGGTATAAAATGCGGAAAATTTAAAATTTTCTGAAAAATGGCAAGAATAGTAAAATTGCTGGAATGGCTCATGGAAGCCTAGAAAATTCTCTAGATCTTGGATGATGAAACAAACTACGCCATTGGATTCGTCTCACAAAATCTAGTGACCTAGAAAAGTTTCGTCGAATTATGAGATAGTTGGAATTTTTATGATTTTCTGGGTGGTGAGTCACCAGTGACTCTAGGGACGAGATTTTTACAAAAATCTCGGAAGTCAGGAAATGGCTTGAGCTAAGTTCATTTAAAATAAATTGAACTGAAAAGAAATGAATCGTTTCGGTATAGAAATGAATCGTTTCGGGATAGAAAGCAGGCTTGGGTTGGGAGGGACATGCAGGCGCAATGTGGGCCACTTAACAAACTAAGTTAATTGGAATAAAAGGAGGACAAAATGGGAAAAATCCCATTTCTTCTTGGTCTTTCATGTGTAGGAGAGGGAGAAGAGAGGGTGTAGAGAGAGAAGCTCTGACTTCTCTCTAAGATCTACGGAGCTCGGGTGGTCGTCTAACGTCGGGCCAAGACTTAAAGTCGAGTACTCGTCGAGGTGGCGATGTGGATTTTAGATAAGGTTTTGTCAAGATACGAGCCAAAAGTTCGGGAGGCTATGGGTTTCGAGCTTCAGGGTCTTTAAAAAGCTTCGTCTTCGCTCCAAGAGGTAGGGAACCTTTTTACTCGGGTTATTTTTATCTGGGTTGTTTTGGTCTTAGTTGAGCCACAAGGGGCTGTTTGGATGGTGCTCTCGAGCACGAAAGGAAGAAAAAAAAAAACTGATTTTTTTCTAGTTCTTCGCTATGATGTCAGGTTTTTCGAGGTTGTTTGGGTTGATTTTGGGCAAGTTTTGGGACGGGTTTTGTGCCATATTTATGGCCGATTTGTGGTCTGATTAGGCGAAGTCTGTGGCCGGTTGAAGGTAGTTCACGAGATGAGTTTAGGTGATTTGCGTGTATGGGAGCTCAAGGTGCCTCGGGCGCGCCAAATTACGTAGATTCAGGTACATTTGTGTAGGTCATTATTCATGTGAAGCCTCCAACTTTGAACAACCATAACTTTCTCGTCCGAACTCCGATTCGCACATTCTTGGACTCTATGGAATGATCTTTGAGTATAGAATCCATCCATATGAAGCTTAATGTAATTTGAACTCATATTATGTTTGAAAATGATGAAATATAGTAGCCTTTGCTGCTGCAGGTGCTGCAATGCTGCCGATTTACTTCATGGTTTGCAACTTGCATAACTCCTTTGTTAGGACTCCAAATTTGGTGTTCTTGAATTCTATGGAAAGATCCTTGAGTCTAGAATCTGTCCATGTTCCTGTGAATGGCATTTGGTGCCCACATATTTTTTGAAAATTTGATTGTAGCACCAAGTGTGCAAATTGCTTGGTTGAGAATACTTGAGATGATATGCGCGGTCTAATACCTTGAAATTGGTGTATGTTGTTTGATAATTATAGGCATGTTGATATAATTATCCATGAGATAGGAAATGCGCCAGGTTGTGTATGATTGAGGGCCATTGCATGGCTTGGTTATAGGCTATTTGTGGACATGGTGTCACAATTAGACCTGAAAGGATAAGTAAGTCATTACCGATTGACGATGTGTATTAAGTATGTTGACATATGAATTATGATTTAAATTGGAATTTATGTGTTCGGTGATACCAAATGTCAATTGATGCATGGGTTAATAACATGCATGAGTAGGCACTTATAGCGCACTCATTATCTTCAGCATGGTATGAATAGCGGTAATGACATTTGCATTGCATTTCATATGCATGGGGACATCGTGTAAAACAGGTGGGTATGCATGGTTGTTGTCATTCACCATTCTTGGTGAACGGGTGGTGGACCTGATACATTGGACGACATCCAATAGAGCTCCACGGTCTTCATGGTTGTAAACCAACAATGTGTATGGTGTTGATGGTGCGGGATCGGTCTAGGGACAATGTCCTAAAGAGTCAAGCGGTTTCGGAGATTGTCCAATGCTTTTTTTTTTAAAGCGGTTTCGGAGATTGTCTAATGGTTTTGATTTATAAAACAAAAAGCTTTTGTTTTGGATAAAGGACCATTGGTTGAAATGCCAATGGTGAGTTTCTCACCCCTATGGGTATAAACTTGTGTGAGGAGTCGGGTTGGGACTCAAGGGTTTAAGAAGTCGATAATAGTTGCGCAAGCATGTGGCAATAGTTGGTACCTTAAAAACTCTCATTCTTAGGGGCATTGAAGGAGAAGGCATTCTTTGTCATTGCCGACACTAGTATTTTCTAGCTTCTTGACATACTTCTTCTCATTAATTTGTATTATGGGATGCACTTTCTCTTGACCCCATTTTGCCTTGGGTAGTCACCACAGAAATACTCTTAGAGCGTCCATTCTTCATATTCTCCTCCTCCTTAGCGAGGATTGCAGTCATCTCTTCAATGGTCCATTGCTTCTTCTGAGCATTATAACTGGACCTAATACTATCAAATTATGAAGGCAAAGTCCCCATGATCAGCCAAACAACATAATCTGAGTCAAACTAATTACCAATGGTCTTAATCTTGTTGCAACAAGCAAATTTTTTATCATTGTGTCCTCGTACCCCACTTGTCACATCATAGAAAGTGGAGTGAAGAGTATTTAGAAGCTCATTCGTTTCATTCTTTGAGAACTTTGTGTATTTCTTACCAACGACATCCAAGAACTCCTTTGCATTCTCAGTCTTGGGAATGCTTTTATAAATAGAGTCCTCCATATGGTTCTCCATGATCATCAAACAACAACTGTTAGTAGGAGCTTCAACTTTCAAAGCCAAGTTCAGTTTCATAATTGTCAAATTTATCATGAGAAATTTAACCCATTGCTTGTAATTAGTCCCATTAAGTTTCGTGATGACAGAGAATTGAGGAAAGCTCAAATTTGAAGAATAAACAAGATAGCAATGTCAAAAATACATGCTATTACAGGCAGTACAAATTTAACCAATTCTTGAAACACCAAATGGCTCCACAAAGTGGTACCCAAATGTTAAGAGTCTATAAAATACAAAGGACTCATACATAGGTAAGAGTAATTCACTAGTTGTGCAACCCAACGTCATGATTTCCTATAAAATAGGGTAGTAAAATTACATGGTTCATGACACTTAATAAAATTTCTTTATCAAACTAAATATCCTATCAAATAATAAAGTCATCGATAGGACAACTTCACTATTTGCATGGATCTTGTAAGGTAATTTTAAGGTGGGGGAGAAATAACAATTGCAACATCAATATCAAAAATATATGACATCTTAGACTCTGAAAGCCCAGTGCAAGCATTCAAAATTTCCTCAAATTTTACCATGTGCGATCAACAATAATAATCATATCCATAATATGATGCTATATAATCACAAATAGCATAAACATAAATTGTTAAAGCACATTCATGGAAAAGAAATAATAAAATATTGGAAAAATTGGTTAAAATTGAAAATTTTGTTCGATAACAAAATTTAATGTTTAATGGGATAGAAAACTAAAAATGAGGACAAAAACATAAAACTTGGTTTCAAAAATATCCCTCATAAAATTCCCCAAAAAACATGAAAATAATGAACAAAATCGAAGAATATTTTATTATATTTCTTTCCCGAAAACCTCATAGAAATTAATGGAACAAAAGAATAATTATTAAAAATAAGTATATTGTAAAACCCGAGAAAATTCAATTTTTCGGTGAAGGGGTAAAACGTACTTCGACGTAAAATTTGAAATTTTCTAGATATCGGATGATGAAACAGACTCCATCATTGGAATCGTCTCGTGAAATCTAGATACCCCGTTGAAATTCGTTGAATTCCGAGAGAGTCAAAATTTCACGCTGTTGATATTGAGCGCTCACACTGGAGCCACGTTAAATGGGGCAAGTCGTAAACAAGAGAGAGACTAAGTGGGCCCATGTGTGACATGTGTCACCACTTGATAGGAAGGAAATCCAAAGTTATGGATAAGGTGATAAAGGAAATCGAAGAGAGCCAATGGGAAAGTGACATGTGGTAAGATGAGGACATCCCACTTGACTTTGGACTAAACAAATTCGGTGGGGAGGAGAAGAAAAAAAAAGGAGAGGGAAAAAGAAAGAGAAAAGAGAGAAGAGAGAAGAGAGAAGCTCCAACTTTCCTACGATCTACCTGAGATCGATGGGTCTGGCTGAAACAAAGAATCCAAAGACACCGGTCGACAAAGGCTACGCCTGGGTACCGAAAACATAAGATTACGCTGAGGATTCAAGTGAAGAGTTCGGGAAATCAAGGGTTTTGGGTTTAGGAAGTGTCCACAGGACTTCCTAGAGCAACTTCTACGCTTCAAGAAGTAGGTTTTCTCCTACTTTGGTTATTTTCTATCTTAAGGACTGTGTGGTTGTGTCTTGCTCTAAGGGGGATGTTTGGTTGCATTTTGAACTATGGGAAGTTGCCCTAGTTTGGTCCTACGCATTAGCCAAACTTTAGGACTGGTTTCGGGTGAACAAAGGAATTCGGGCCGTGTGTCCTTAGGTAAATTATAGCCACACATATGAACTTGATGTTAGATTTTGAATTACCTAACCTGACCTTTATAGCCTGCTATGGTCCCCCGTTTACCTAAAACGATCTAAGTGCAAAGTTTACCCGCCGTCATCCCACTAGGTTTGTTCTGGCTTAGGTCCTGCTCTGGCTGGGTATGTCCCATTAGGTCAATTCGGGCTGGGTCTATCAGGCCGATCTCGTCCGACCGGGTCTATCCATAGCCCGCTGGGTCGGGCCTCGACCGGGTCCGGTCCTACTAGGTTTGACTATTCACGTGAGGCTTCCAACTGACGACCATAACTTCTTCTCAATCGAATCCTGCTTAGTGTTCTTGAACTCTATGGTGCCTATCGAAGTCAAGATTTTAGCCATATGCCTGTGGAGGATAATACAGATCATAGATTTTCTAAAATCTATGTTTTTCACTGAGTGCGAGGTTACTTGGTTGTGTCGAAGGAATAGCCGGGTTTTTATTACGACCATTGCATGGCACAAGATGTGCTATTATATCGGGTAGTAATTTCCATGAGTGCTAGCCTTAAGGAAGGTCAGAGACATTAATCATGAATATGGATTGATGGAACTTTGTTCATATATATGTTTGCATGACATGAAGTACAACTGATGAGAATAGTTCATGTAGTGTGCATCATACATGTAACATGAGAAATTGCAGTGACATTAGCATTGCATATGCACGGTAATATCGTGTTAAGTCGGGTGTGGGTGCATAGAAACTGTTAATTCACCATACTTGGTGAATGTGTGGTGAGCTCAAAATAGACAATGTCCAATTAAGACTCATGGTGGTATAAAATGAAAAATGAAAATAAATAAATAAATAAATAAATAAATAAATAAATAAATATATATATATATATATATATATATGTTTAAGTATATATGCTCGTATGACATGAAGCATAACCGATGAGAATAGTTCATGTAGTGTGCATCATACATGTAACATGAGAAATTGCAAAGACATTAGCACATATGCAATCTGCAGAATATCGTGTTAAGCCTGCAAGTGCATAGAAACTGTTAATTCACCATACTTGGTGAATGTGTGGTGAGCTCAAAATAGACAAAGTCCAATTAAGACTCATGGTGGTATAAAATGAAAAATGAAAATAAATAAAATAAATAAATAAATAATAAATAAATATATATATATATATATATATATATATATATATATATATATATATATATATATATATATATATATATATATATATATATATATATATATATATATATATATATATATATATATATATATATATATATACGTAGGTCAAGGAAGTAAGATGGGGTAGATCCCCCCCAAGGTGAAACACCCAAATCTACATGCGGTTAGACATGATCACCGATGGTGAAAGTCCGTAAAAATGTCGGAAGACGTATGACGATCCTGCGGTGAGACCTTGAAAAATGACGTAGTCCATAAATAAACACATGAAATTCATGATAATCTCAAAATGAGTAATCGAGGCCTGGCCCAATGAGTCAAGTTCAAGTGGAACACCAATGACCGGTTTTTCACACTGTGCTGCGTGTGAGGGAGTCTGTGATGACTCTAAGAGATGGGACATGGTATCGTGATTTCACTATGGCAGAATTCCATCATAGGTTTGCATAATCTGACTGGAATGTGCTTCTTTTTCAGACATGACCATTGTACGAGCACTTAGCGGAGTAACCTCATAGAGATTATCATTCCCTGCTTTGCTCACCCTGGGTCGTGGATCCCCTTTTCGAGGCAAGGCCAAAGGTCCAAGATAGTATCGACCAAGATATGGGACGAGAGAGCCCTGACATGGCTTGTTTTGTTTTGTTTTTGTCTTGTATTATATTCGAGCAAAACCAAAACATGTACACCTTTTTGGTATCAAAGGGACTGTAAAGAGATTATGATTATAGTCTATCATAGATTTTTGTATATTGTGAATTAAATATGTGTGAAATGTCTCATATATGAGACATGTGAGTGTGATATCGTGGAACCCGATATCCACAGTTTCGAAATGAGACGGTCACAACGAGACTCCCGGATTCGGGGGCATCACAATGATATCGAGCCAGTACACGATAGACTCCGATAAGTATGAGTTTGTAGATCATGCATTCATTGTGCACTTTTGATGAATTGATATGTGTGATGTGTGATTGAATTTGTATGAAATATATACATTAGAAATGGTATATGGAACATCAGGTTAGAAACATAACTCGATGAGCTTAAAGTCATCTATTTTCAGTCCATTTTTCCGACACTTTTATATTAAAAGATCGATTTATATGTGAATTTGGAATAAACTTCACCAAATTTTTGTGCAGCAGGAAATCCAAAAGAAAGCGTAAATCGCAGCAAAGGAGTAGACGTGGCGTAGCGAACTCGATATAATGGGATGAAGTGTGTGGCAAAGAAGAACGACGATGCATGAAAGTGACCGCATGTCGCAAGCCTGACAAAGAATCAAATGCGTATCTGTGTTACATCGCAAACTCCAAATACAAATGAAGCTTAATTGAAAACAAAATGAGCCGGGAGTAAAAGAAACTCAAAGTTAAACAACCAGAATCAAGAAGAAGTAAGACACAATGTCGCGGACTGGATGAAGTCGCGAAGACCGATGAAGTCGCTAAATCAACACCGCAGATCGTGGCGCCGCGGACACCGCTTACAAGGAGAAAGTTGTCGCTACAACAATCTCCATTGCATATTAAGGTTGGCGACACCTGGTTGTCGCGACATCACTCACGGCGATTTTGAGGTCGCGACACGTTGTCGCGAACACCGCATCGAATGGAAGTCGCGACAACACCAGCCGCCAGCGACATCGGCCGCGAAGGATCAAAAAGGTCGCGACGCGCAGTCGTCACACGTGAGTTTCAATGAGAAGAGGTTGGCGCATAAGATTGCCGTAGCGACACCAAATTTCACTTAAGACATGTCGAAATCCAGAGGCCTCGCGACAAGGATCGACAGAATCAGAGGTCGCGACGAGCCTCGATGTCGACAAGACGCCTTATCAGCGCCCGACCAAGGTCCAAAAGAAATGCATCGAAATTAGGGGCCCAACTTTGTAACCCTATAAATACGGTCGCTACCAAAAGAAACGCAGCTTCGCAACTCGAAAGAGAGATCCGGTTGGTCAAGGCCCTGCATTTTTATTTTTCTATTTTCCTTCGCTTTCTTTCCATTTTATTTTAGATTGTGATTAGTTTGTATTTCATTCTCATTCGATCCGAACGTTAGTTGTAAAGGATTTAGTCAATGCGCATTTATATTTCTTCAAATTACCGTCTCGTCGCTTGAATTCCAGATAAATTTTGGGATTTCGAACAATTCGCTGCCGATTTACGCTGGTTTTCTTGATCACAGTTTTCAATGTATGGTATAATCAGTTGATTTAGAAACCCAGCCTATCAATTGACGTTATCATCGTAAATTATCTTTCCTACAAGATTTTATTCCATTGATGGCCGAACTTCTCGTATATTAAATCGACTTGCTGGTTTTGCTGGTTTTGCTTGTTTCCTAGAATTGATCCCAACGTCAATCTCCTATACCCATAACGAGATTTTTTCCAGCTCTGATTTCCAGGGGCCCTCTGAGTGACACAGAGAAGGCATTCCTGAGAGTAAGGAACAATTTCGGGAAGGTATATGAACTCGATATCAGCCGATTCATAAGTTCTGACACTTAAATTAATACATCCTCTTCTCACTTGTAACCGAGAATGAGCTGAGTGAGTTATTAATTTAAGTATGCAGAGTTCACTGATTCGAATAAGGAATTCGATCCCATGTTAGCAAGGATTTAATCAAGGAAAGAGTGTCGTCGTAAATTTTGAGGATGAGGAACCAAGATAGTGCAAACCTCCTCAATGACTATATTTAAGGAGGTCAGTTTGCGTACCCATGTCAGGTATGAAGTATCGAAAGAAAATACCTGCAACAAGGCTACTAGATGGTAGTCATCTCACCCAATCGTGGTTCGGAGAGAAATGCTTGGTTGAGATGATGAATCTGTGGTTTGGAGAGATCCAAATACACTATCTTATTCCTTGGACTAGTTTTAAAATTTGAAGTTCGTAAAGCAAAAGTTATAAGACAGTCGTAGGAATTGATTCTTCACACAAACTGACATTCAATGTTTTCTTGTAGATAACTGCTTCAATCTAAATTTGTTATTTTAATATTTCAATATTCTAATTCATTTGTTATTCATTCATTTTTCTTACATCATTATCTTCAAGCTAAAGCAAATCCTAATATCATATTATCGTCCAAATAGTATGGAGCTTAAGTAGTCGGGTAGTTGATTGAAAAATTCTCGAGATCTCCAGGGACCGATATCCGACTTAAACTAATTTACTACTTGTTCGATCTGTGCACTTGCAGTATACTAGATCAAAACCACAAAGAAAATGGTTTACTCTTTACAAAATATCTTTTAATCAACACTATAGCTAAAGAAACTCACACTCAAGTTTAATGGTTTATTTATCGAGGATTGCATAAATAGTCTCAATAAGTCATACCAATAGGTGTTTTGATCCATAATAATTCATAGAAGTGGTCAACAAGTTTTATGGTACAAGCCTAAAGATTAGATAATATCCGTAATTGTGTTATGAACTTGTGAACATACTGATCCTGGCCAACAAGTTTATCGGGCGCCATTAAGCGTGATTAGACAATAGTTCTTCGTGATGACGCCATAAATTTGCGGTACATCAAATGGTCCCACCAACAATAACCTTAGGGTTCAAACAATAATGAACATAAAAGTTTTTAAATTGAATTTAAATTGTATTAGTGGTCAAGCACAGCACCACTAAGGAAAAAGTGATGAACGGGTTAGTTCATGATGACTAAGTCTATTTTAAGTGGTCGGGCGGTGCACTTGCTAGATTTGAAATAGAAATTTAATAACTCAAGGTCAGCTTGATATGTGTAGATGGCAAGTCGAGGGCGGGGACATAGAGGTCGCCTACGAGGTGCTAGTTAAGCACCACCCGTTTTTTATCAAAAGAAATTTTTACGGAGGACAATGAGCGCGATTCACTGGGGCTTTTGCAATGTGCCGAGCGTAGCTCGGGGTCAGAGGTCCGAGTAACCCCAAAGGTTTAAGAGGCATCATCTCGACATTCATAGTGGGAGGGAAGATCTGATGGTGGTAGACCATTGGTTCCGGAAAATCGAGAAGATATTGAAGGCCATGGAGATCACCTCTGATGTAACCAAGATCAGACTAGCTGCATTCCAGCCAGAGGGTGAGTCCCAAGTGTGGTGGGATTGGGTTAAGACCTCTAGGGACTTAAAGGCAATGACTTGGGCAAAGTTCCATGAGCTCTTCATGGGCAAGTATTTTATGGCCACTGGTAGACATGCAAAGACCCAGGAGTTCCTAGAGCTGAAGCAGGGAACAATGACGGTGATGGAGTATGTGGCTAAGTTCACAAATTTAGCCCATTTTGCTGATGACTATGTGGCCACAGATATGACCAAGGTGAGGAAATTTGAGAATGGACTGAAGTTGTCCATCCGGGGCAAGATTGTGGGACTCCTCCTACAGGATATAGACTCTATGGTCAGGACAGCTATGGCCATAGAGAGGGAGATAGAGGACTCACGGAGCATCCAAGATGCAGCGCCAGGCAAAAGCCAGAGAGCCGGGCCTTCTTCTAGTTCGGGAAAGAAGCCAAAGGCTTCTTGTTCATGAGGGTTTCAAAGCCACCCATTAGGGCCAAGGTCAGGCCAGGGCTCCCAGTCAGGTGGGACAGACGATTTGTTATTTCTACCATCAGCCTGGACATATGAAGGATTACCCCTGCAGGCAAAGGGATCCTGTGAGCCAGTGGATCAGGTAAATCCCAACATCGTTGAGACAGTGCATTAATAATTCTAATCCACCCCAAGATGGGTAAGAGGAACAAGATCGCCCCAAATGGTGCTAAGACAAGCACCTTTTGTCCGCATAGACAGCCGTGAGATGACTGGCATGACAGGCCCATAGGCCAGACATCAGTGGATTCAGGCTTGCTCTAATACGCCATCACACCATTGATCAAGCCAGAAGATCAGTCAGCTATACAGGGTATGTTTATGTTATCTCGCCTATGGACAAGGGTATTATTTGATTCGGCTGCATTGCATTCATTCATCGTTGCATTATGTGTGCGAGAGTTAGGCTTAAAGGTTGAGACCTTGGAGAAGCCCCTCAGATGCGGAGTTCTCCCCTCAGTGATTTGTGTGGTGAGTCTGGATTTGATATGCCGGGGTTACGAGTTAGAGATCTTTGGGATTCTACTCACTATGGACCTGAGGGTCATGGACATGTCGGAGTTCGATGTCATCCTTGGGATGGACTGGTTGACGTACAATGAGTCGCTACCGACAGAGCATGTGAGGTTACCGCCACACACCGGACGGCATCAGGTTACGTCTAAGGACAACACGATAGTTTTACCCTCGCACCAGGTATGACTCTAGATGGCAAAGACAACGATGGGCTACAGCGTTTCACTGGAGGACGAAGTGACTCCGACTTGATCCGCTGGGTAGTGTGCGAGTACGAGGATTTCTTTCCGGATGAACTACCGGGATTACCTCTACAGAGGGATATAGGCTTCGGTATTGAGTTACAACCTGGCACGTCGTCCATCTCTATGACCCCGCATAGGATGACACCAGTTGAGTTGTAAGAACTCAAGGTTCAGATGCAGTAGTTGCTGGACAAGGGATTCCTTAAACCGAGCACTTCACCGTGGGCGCCCGGCTCGCTTAAGGAAGAAAGACAAGACCCTCTCGACTATGCATCGACATCGACATTTGAATAGGTTGGTGATCAAGAATCGGTATCCCTTACCGAGGATTGATGACTTGTTTAATTAGCTGAGAGAGGCGCGAGTCTACTCCAAGATAGATCTTCACCTGACACCATCTGAAGCAGGAGATCGGAGCATCCTTAAGATAATAAGTAGGACGCTGCAGATGATACTGAGTTCACTATGATGCCCTTCTCGATTTAATAAATGTGCCAGCGGCATTCATGGATCTCATGCATAGGGTATTCCAACCCTATTTAGATCAGTTCATCGTGGTATTTGTAGACGACATTTTGATCTACTCCCAATCTAAGGAGGAACATGAAGATCATTTGAGGGTCGTTCTGCAGCTTATGAGAGACCATCAGTTGTATGCCAAGTTCAGTAAGTGCGAGTTTTGGTTTACTAAGGTGAGATTCTTGAGGCACGTGGTGTCGGTTTCAGGCGTGTCAATGGACCATGAAAAGGTCGAGGTCGTGGATGAGTTTGAGAGGCCGAGCATCGCCGAGATACGTAGCTCGATCGGGCAGGCATACGAGGTTCATCGAGGATTTCTCCCGACTCAGCGTAACTTATGACGAGATCACCCTAAGGAGGCCGTTCGAGTGGAATGACCGGGTGCGAAGACATTCAATGAATTTGAAGAGGAGGCTTACTTCACTTCCTATTCCGGTATCCCAGAGAGGGGTGAGGTACATTAAGTATCATGACGCCTCAAGGCCTAATTAGGATGTGTTCCCGATGCGCCTAGAAGGTAATAGCTTATGGTTCCCGTTAGTTGAAATAGGGACCTTGTTTAACTACCCCACACACAACATGGAGTTAGTGGCCATAGTCGTTGCCTTGAAGATTTGGCGCTACTATCTAAACGACAAACAATTTGAGGTGTATTCAAACCACAAAAAGTTTGACATACATCTCACGCACGGACCTCTCACTATGAGGCAACGAGGTGGACGGAGTTCTTAGAGGATCAGCTTTGCATTACCACCTTGGTAAGGAAATGTGGTGGCTGATGCATTCAGTCATAAGTCACGGAGCATTGGCTAGTATAGCTTCCCTGAGTGGCAAGATGCTCGAGACTCGGGACATTTTTGACTATAGTGCAAGCCTAGCATGTGATGCTCCCCAACCCGCACCCTGTCTACGAGGGTGTTAATTTTTTTTTTTTTAACTTATAAACTTTAAGTTTGTTCATTCATGACATACTCCTGAATTTTACTAGCAGCGGTGTTGGCTACCCCATTAGAACCCCAACCAGCATTTCAAACGACTAGAGAACTTTCTATGAAGCGGTTTTTCTGGCTACGAAACCCAGAAATCTTTTTTTTTCTTTTCTAAACTTGCGGATTTTATAAAATTTCTGAAGATATCACCGTAGATACAGATATATCCTAAAAAAACCTCGTATATACAAGCCATACTTTTAAACATGGCAACCAACAACACTTCTACAAAGAGCCTCGTGATCATCACATTTTCATAAAACTGCAAAACTCGTATTACATACATATACTCAACTGTACAAATTCAAAGTATTTCTTACAGCAGTTACCACAACACTTATACTTAAAGTCAGAGTCCTAATGTGTCCTAACGTCCTGGGTGTCTCAGACTGAAAATAGTTTTAAAACAGGAAAATAATGAGCTAAACGAGTTTAGTGAGTGTATGCTTTGAAAATACTTGTTTTTTCTATAAAATGTCTCAAAACTGTAAAACTATCCTTTACAAAACATTTTAATCCTCGCTGTTTCGCTATAAAAGTTTCTAAAACTTTCATCATATATGTCATTGTTTCGCTTTAAAAGTTTCATAAAACTTTTCATCATATGCTTGCTTGATTTGCTATAAAAGTTTCATAAAAACTTTTCATAATATGCTTACTTTCTTTGCTATAAAAGTTTCATAAAACTTTTCATCATATGCTTGCTTGCTTTGCTATAAAAGTTTCATAAAAACTTTTCATAATATGCTTGCTTGCTTACTAGTGGTTGATTTTTAAAACTATATGAAAAATGCTTATAAATCAAGATCAACAATTGGAGACCTTTCTTACTTGTTGTACCCTAGTAAACACGGGAGCCTGGGCTTCAACCGTGCCGATGGAAGGACCTGGGTCCACATCACCTAGGAAGGGCTCGGGCCCATATCATCTTTTCCAGAATATGGTGGAAAGACTCGTCTACGCCACCATATAATAGCTAGCGTGCTAACCCTATATACTCCAGTATGTGCCACGGTCTCCTTTAATACATGATGCATTTAACTAAGTTTGCCGACTGTGCAAATCTAAAATACATGAAATGATGTCCTAACTTCACCGTGTGCGTACGGAATACCTCTGACCGGTATGCTTGCTTAGTACTAGGGATTTCTTAAGGCCTGTTTTACAAAATAAACTTGCTTCTGCTTGCTTAAAACATGGTTTTACAAATCGAAACCTCATTGTCATTAAATATGGTTTAATACTTTAAACCAAGGTTGCTTGAAATATGGTTTAATAATTTAAAATCATAACATACCAGTGTAAAACAATTTATAAATAATAAACTAGTATTGAAAAATAGGTTTAGAACAGTCACCTTTCCAATTACAAACTTGAACACGACTTCACTAATTTTCCGCCTTTGCTTTTACCCTATACACTCAAGAGAATATGGCGAAAACATTAGTCGCCTGCGTAATCGTGTAGAACTTAACGTAGGCTTACAAAGCGAATTATATTGAAACCATCTCGATTTTAACGAAACTTCACACGCAAGTCACATTAGGGTCACACAACATTTATATAAAGCCAAATGAACAAATTATCCTTGAGCACAAAAAGCCCTAAAAAAAACCACTCATTTTGGCAATTTTTTTTTCCAACAGTACTCTCTAGACTTTATTACCCAAAAATTATTCAAACGGTCTTCAAAAATTATGAAGCTCTCCAGATCTGTCCTTTATATATCCAATGACATCTCTTTAAATTTTCAATTTAAAATTCCTTCTTTAAGGCCCTCAACCACATAACACAAGTTACAACATTTTTGATGCCAAATTGGTTAGCTCACTGAATCACCTACTGTTATCCTTGATTTCAGGTCTTAACTCCATAAATTTGGAAATTGTTTCTTCACTCATTTGAATCTATGGTTCTAAGGTTTCTTCTCCAATTTGAATCACCCAATTTGGGATCACCAAAACTCAAGTTATTGTATTTTACATCTAGATTAATTAAATCGCGTAACATAATTCGCACATTAGCTCCACTTTGATGTATTTCGGGCACTGGGTTTACAATATGCATACACTTACTTCACTCAATTATTCCCCTAGAATTCCATTTTACCCAGAATTTTGAATCACTCAATTTGGATGAGTCAAACTCAACTTATAGACAAAAACACTATAACAATACACAAAAACAAATAGCATTAACCAATGAGTTACATGAGCTTCACTTTAAAGTTCAGATTTTGGGAGCCTTAGAGATACAATTTGCTCTGGGTCCCTTCTATAAATTTGTAGAAAGATTCTTATGGTTATTTACACTGAATCAATTCATTTGGATGATTATAACTTAATCTATAGCCAAAACAAGAACATGGTTTTTTTTTACAAAATTTTGATAGCATTTCCCTTGAAAACCTAACATTCTCTTTTTTTTTACAATCATTCCTCAAATCAAGACAATATAAAACAACCTCAAAGACCAACATGGAATTTACCCAAAACCACCCCACAACACTTGTATTGGTGGTTTGGAACTTCATATAACCAACCCTAGGTAAAAATCCCAAGAATTCATACTAAGGTCCACCAGTCCATATAAAACCATAGAAATATGATGGACTCCATGTTTATCTTATACCAACTAGAGTTTTACCCACACAAATTCAAAAAATCTAGGGTTAGGATGATCTCCCAATAAAACCCTAGGTTTGGAACAAGCCAATACCCATGGAAATCCATACCAAAAACACTAGACATAAAAAATACACATGATTCCATACAAAAACCCAAAGATCCATACCTTTTTGCTCTTCTCCCTCTTTCTTCTCGCTTTTCTTGCTCTCTCTTCCTCTCTCTTCCTTTCTCCTTCTCCTCTCCTTCACGATGAGCTCTTCCCCCAAATGCCCAAAATATGAGAGACCACCTGTCTCCTTTTATATTAAATTTTCCTTATTTGCAATTAAGTCCTCAAGTTTCTTTCTTTCGCAAATCGTTATGCTATATTCTATAATGGTACAATTCTCTTATTTTATTATGACCTTCGTATCCCTTTTTGACCAATTACAACTTTACCCTTATTCTAGTACAAAATTCCAAAAATACTACAATGACACTTAAATAATTAGGAAAGTCTTTTGGGGCACATATGCGCCCTACTACACGTACCGTACAATCTCCTGACGGGCGTTTAATTCATAATGTTAAACATTTAACTTGTACTATTCTATAGCAGGATTACAAAATATATACAAGCTCCATATATGGAAGTGTTCAACATTTACAATATTTACATTGTTTACAAAAACAAACAATACAAAAAAATACCAAAAGGTCTTTAATGTGGGCACCTAGCAGTGTGTCGCCTTGGTCAGCCATGTGGAGGTCCCATTTCTGCTTATGCTTCCTCAGACCTACACGGATGAAACACCCGTGCTAAGCTTATAGCTTAGTGGGAATTAATACATATGAATGACCTCTTATAAGGGTCATCACACTTCTAAACACATGCATACACATATAACATATCATATCATTTAAATATGCTTACACATATTTTATATTTACTTATCATGTCATTTCTTATCATTTTACACTTTTTCTTTATGTTCTTGTCACAATATGTTTTGTCATCGTGATAGCGGTGCTATGCTTCTCTTATCATATTATATCATTTCATATGTCATATTCAAGTCATTTATTTTATGTTTCATGCCTGCATAAAGCTTAGAAGTGGATAAAGCCAACTATAAGGGCTCGAAGGCGCCTGTATTTCACCGTACGAAATAAGGGGTCTATATGGGCCCGGGCTGCGCCGTTATCATCAGGCGAGACAATGACCATCTACAAGGGCCCGGGCAATGTTATCATTGTACGACAATGACCATCTATAAGGGCTCGGCGCTTATAATGACCCAAACAGTGGCCAATTGATCAAGAGGTTGCGCACTTGTTTTTCCTAATAGGTATGCCCATCTATCCCTCTACTGTGTTCTAAGCGCACAATCATGTGTATTTTATGTTCAAAGATATTCATATACTGAATAATTATTGTCATCCTAAGAATCATATATGCGATATTGACAATCATTTATTCGTATTCGTGATTTTCATATTCTCATTATATGCATGAATAACTATACTATATGTATGCTTATGAGCTATTTAATATCATTCCAATTTCACTAAACTATATATGGATGGATCTAGACTCAAAGGGATTTGCTAGAGTCCAAGAACATCCGAAATGGAGTTCGGACGAAGAAGTTATGGTCAGTCCGTAGAGTTGAAGGCCCACTAGCCGAAATGACCTTAGCCGAGTCAATTTAACCGAATGACCGGGCCGATCCGACTCAAGCCAACTGGCCGAGCCGACTTAGCCGAAATGACTCCAGCCTGGGCCGACTTCTGCCGAGCCGACTCGCCGAAATGGGATTTAGCCTAGTCGACCTACTGGCTGGGACCTGGTCGAGTCACTCGCCGATTAGGATCGTTCACGACATAAAAGGGCCATAAATCAGTACAAAGGTCTGAATGGAGAAATTAAAAATCCTAACATCAATTTACTGATGCGGCTACAATTTACCTAAAGGACCTACAACCAATTTCCCTTTATTTCTCACCCAAAAACCAGTTATAAGGTCTGGTTAATGCTTATGATAAAAAAATAGGGTAATTTCCCTTGGTTCAAATTGCAACCAGACATTTCCTTTGGGGAAATATACAACCAATACCGTTATTCATTTTAGCCATAACACCTATTAATGGCACACAAGGACACTTAATACTTAGTCCGAAACTTCGGGCCCCCGGACTCCGGTCCAAAACAGCCTTGAAGTTCTAGGCACACGTCCCAAAGTCTCGGGGATCTGCCTTCACACCCGCTACTCACGACCTCACACAACCTATGCATTTGAATGACCCTAGACAAGGATAAAACCAAGTAGAAGAAAAACCCTACCCTCTTGGAGTTTGTCAAACCTCAACTCCGCCTCTCAGGAAGCCCTATCTCGAGGATGAACTTTCCTTGCTCCACTTGAAACCGTAGGTCCACCGCTCTGAAAACTTAGAGCAGTAAGGTGGAGTCTCTCTCTACAACTCTCTTTCCTTCCTTTTCTTTCTTTCTCCCTTTTCCTTTTCTTATGGATCACCCTTAATCGTATTTTCAAAGGAGGAAACTTCCCTTCACAGACCACATGCCTTTTCCTTAATTTTTCTTCCTTTTCCTTTATTTCATCTCTCTACTTTTTATTCTAAAAGATAAGACCCAACTCGTCTTATCCCCATTTTATTTTAATTTTCCTCTAATTACCATTAGGTCCTAAATTACATTCTATTTCGTAACTGCATTCTATGGTATTTCTATAATAGCATATCCTCTTCTTATATTATGACTTTTGTGTCCTATTTTGACAAATTACAAATTTACCTTTGCTTATTTTCGGGTTCTCAGTTTTATTTCCCGAAAATTATGATTTAACTCATATTACACCCTAAACATTTTATAAAACTATTAGGGCATATTTTGGGGTATTATAACTCTCCCCCACTTAAAGAAATTTCGTCCTCGAAATTTTTCCTGTAATTAAGAGTTGCGGATATTGCGCTTTCATAGTTTTTTCTGACTGTCAAGTAGCTTCTTCCCTGCCATGATGTTGCAAGAGCACTTTCACTAACGGTACTTGATTATTCTGCAATTGTTTCACTTCTTGAGCTAGAATAGCTTTCTACTTCATCATATGAAAATCCTCCCGTATTCTGTATCTCTCAGACTGCACATGCGGCTACTCATCAGAGCGGTATCTCCGAAGCATCGACACAAGAAACACATTATGAAATTTGGCCAACTCCGGAGGGAGCCAAACAATTTTCCACAGGGCCAATTCGTTCTAGAATCTCATATGGCCCTATGAACCTTGGACTCAACTTGCCTTTCTGACCAAACCGTAGAATTTTCCTCCACGTCGATGCTTTTAAAAAAACTTTGTCTCCGACTTCATACTCTATATCCTTTCTCTTCAAATTAACATAAGAAATTTGTTTATCACTAACAGCTTTTAACCTCTGCTGAATAATCTGAACTTTTTCTTCCGTGTCCTTTACTAAATCAGGACCAATAATCTTATGCTCGTCTAACTCTGTCCAACACATAGGAGTTCTACATCTTCTTCCATACAGAGCTTCATACGGGGCCATCCCAATACTGGACTGATAACTGTTGTTATAGGAAAATTCCATGAGTGGAATATACCTATACCAACTTCTCGGAAAATCTAATATACGCCCCGGCTATCTTCCAACACCTGAATCACTATCGCATCAGCCCATCATTCAGGATGGAAAGCAAGCACATCTCGCCTCATTCCAAAAGCTGACTGTAATTCCTTCTAGAACCTTGACGTAAACCGTGGATTGCGGTCGAACACTATCGATAAGGGAATCCCATGACAATTTCACTCACATAAAGTTCCGCTAAGCGATCCATGGAGTAGTCAAGTCGGACCGGTAAGAAGTGAGTAGACTTGGTCAATCTGTCCACAATTACCCAAACTGCATCATGTTTCCTTTGGGTGAGTGGAAAACCGGATACGAAATCCAGAGTAATGTTATCCTACTTCCATTGGGGAATTGGAAGGGGATTCAATAAACTAGATGATACTTGGTGTTCAACCTTTACTTGCTGACACGTCAGACACTTAGACACGTACTCATAAATGTCCTTTTTCATCCCTAGCCACCAATAGCAATTTCATACTCCCTATACATCTTATTACCTCTAGGGTGTATGGTGAAAACAATATTGTGGCTTTCATATAATATCTTATTTTTCAAATTCATAACATTCAGTACACATAGTATGCTCTTGTACAACAAACCTCCACTTTCATCTATGACATAATTAGTCTGTCTACAAAGATCGATTAATCGAATAACTATCTCTCAGAACCCTAGCATCACTTTCCGAGCATCTACTATCATTCGCTTTTAAATCGTATACTCTCAATCGAGCCAACAAGGCTCCATCGAGTGCAAGTCTCCAACTCACAATTTTCAAAGACAAAGGTAAATCATTTTCCTACTCAAGGCATCCGCCACTACATTTGCTTCTTTTCCTGGTGGTAACTAATTATAATCATGTTTCTTTAAACAATTCCAACCACCGACGTTGCCTTAAGTTCAAGTCCTTATGAGTTAGCAAATATTTCAGACTCTTATGATCAGTAAAAAAATTCTACATTTTTCTCTATATAAATAGTGTCGCCAAATCTTCAAAGTAAACACTACAGCTGCTAACTCCAAATCATGAGTGGGATAGAGATCCTAAATTTACGTCACACTTTTGGAAGAGCTTCCAGAAGGCCATGGGGACACGGTTGACTATGAGCACTGCATTTCATTAGCAAATAGATGGTCAGTTAGAGAGAACCATACAGATTTTAGAGGACATGCTGTGATATGCCTGATCATATAGGGTAGTCGGGAGAAGCATTTGCCTTTATGGAATTCACTACAACAAAATAAAGTATCAAAGTAGCATACGATGGCACCCTATGAGGCCTTGTACGGGAGGCCAAGTGCCGATCATCGATTTGTTGGACGGAAGGTGGGGAGAGCTCCGTCGGCAGTGCGGATGCGATTAGAACCTCGGAGAAGGTGGGTTTGATACGACAACGTCTTCTCACTGCTCAGAGTCGGTAGAAGAGCTACGTTGACAGGCGACATCAAACTCTAGAGTTCGAGGTGGGTGATCACGTCTTCTTGAAGGTGATTCTGAGGAGTGGTTGGGTCGAAACGAGAGTTAGCTCAGAATATATCGGGCCCTTCGAGATACTCGAGAGGGTGGGCACAGTTGTGTATCGATTAGCGCTACCACCTAGTTTATCAGGTGTCCATGAGGTGTTCCACGTCTCCATGCTCCGGAAGTATACCCCAGATCCAGCTTATATAGTGGATTGGGGAGAGATTACTGTTGATACAAATGGGACCTTCGAGGAGGGACCAGTGCGTATCAAGGATAGTCTGGATCAGGTTTTGCGACGCAAGACCGTGAGGTTAGTGAAAGTGCTTTGGCAACACGGTGAAGTGGAGGAGCGGCGTGGAGCGCGAGAGGACATGATGTGAGCCACTATCACTTCTTGTTTAGGAGACGAAGGTGCCACCGGTTTAGTTGTTTACTAATTAAATGACTAGTTTACATGCATGAGATTGTGTACGTGCATATGCATGTGGTTGATGTGGATATTGTGGAATTTCGGAATGAAAATTCTTTTACTGAGGAAGAATGGCAAAGAGAAAATTTAATTTTACGAAGGTAGCGACAATTTCAATCATCTAAAAATTTTAGATACCGGATGATGAAACGAACTCATACAGTGAGATAATATAAGTGAAATCCTAGATATTCGTTGAATTCCGAGACAATAAGAATTTCACATTTTAGAGGCACGTGTTGAAGGTGGCTCACATTGAGTACGTGTCAAATGGAGGCAAAGTCAAGCAAGGGAACTAAGTGGGGCCCTTATGTGACATGTGTCACCCACTTGGTAGGAAGGAAATCAAGTTATGGATAAGGTGATAAAGGAAATCCAAGAGTCAATGGGAGAGTGACACGTGGTAAAGATGAGGACATCCAGCCCCGACTGGACTAAAAAAAATTAGGTGGGAGGGAAAAAAGGAGGAAAAGAAAGAGAAGAAGAAAGAGGTGAAAGCTCAACTTCTCTCTACGATCGAGGAGAGATTGATGGAGTCGATTTTTCGTCGAGACGAGAAGCCAAGATCATGCTGCGAGCAAGGCTGCGCTGGTGCGAAAACTGAATTACGGCGAGTTGAGTGAAAGAGTTCGGAAATCGAGGGTTTTGGGTTTAGGAGTGTCCACGGAAGCTACAAACCTTCTCACAGCTTCAAGTAGGTTTTTCACCTACTTTTAGTTATTTTATCATAAGGGCTGTGTGGTTGTGTCTTTCCCTAAGGGGATGTTGGTTGCATTTAGTATGGAGAAGTTACTGGTTGGTCCTACGCATTAGCCAAACTTTGGGGCCCGGTTTTGGTGGGAAATAAAAATTTGGCCATGTGTCCTTGAGGGTAAATATAGCCACATAAGAAAGTGAACTTAGATGTTAGGCATTTGAATTACCCAAATCGGACCTTTATAGCCTAAGTTATGGTGCATTTACCTAAAGCAGTCTAAGTCTGAGTTTGTCTGGATGGGTTAGTAAATTTGAGTGCAATCCAGTGGTGTTTGGCTAGGTGAAGTCATCCAACTGGTCCGACTATTCATGTGAGGCCTCGACCGGATGGCCATAACTTCTTGATCAGAACTCTGTTTGAGTTTTCTTGGACTCTGTGAGCCACGTTGAGTTAAATTTTCATCCATTATTACTTTGTGGAGGATAGTGGGTGATCATGAATTACTACGAAATCTATGTTTTTCACCTGAGTGTGTAGGTTGCTTGGTTGTGTCGATGTGAATAATAGGGTTTTGACATGACCATTTGCATGGCGTAATGGTAAATTTATTATATTGGGTTGGAATTTACATGAGTTAGCCTAAGGTTGTATGACATTAATTGTTTAGTCATGGATTGATGGAACTTATATGCTTGCGATATATGTTTGCATGGTAATTGACATGAAGTACAATTGATGAGAATTGTTCATATAGTGTGCATCATACATGTAACATGAGAAATTGCAGTGACATTAGTATTGCATATGCATGGTAACATCGCTTCGAATCGGGTGTGGGTGCATAGAAACTGTTAATTCACCATACTTGGTGAATGTGTGGTGAGCTCAAAACGAAAAGCGTCCAATTAAGACTCACGGTGGTATAAAATGTATATATATATATATATATATATATATGTGTGTGTGTGTGTGTGTGTGTGTGTGTGTGTGTTGGGTGTAGCAAGATGGGGTAGATCCCTCACGAGGGTGAAAGACCCCGAGTACATGCAGTTAGACATGATTACCAGCGGTGAAAGTCCGTAAAAATGTCGGAAGGCGTACGACGATCCTGCGGTGAGACCCCGAAAAATGACGTAGCCCATAAATAAACATACGAAATTTGATGATAATTCAAATGAGTAATTGGAGGTCGGTTCAATGAGTCAAGTCTTTGGGTGAAACACCCGATGATGAGTTTCACACTTGGCATTGTAGGTGATTAGTACCCAAAGTGCTATTTTGAATCCTATTTAAGATGGGTTTGAGTTCTTTGCGCCTTAATCATATGAATTAAACTTGATTGACATGTGCGAGTCCATAGTACCAACGATTAGTTCGAGTTGTTTTTGGTAATTTTGCAGGTTTTGTGACCTCGACCAATAATTTCGAGTTTGATGTCGAGTTGGTGCTAAATCTTTGAGAATTCACGGTGATTTCATCAGCGAAAATGAAGAAATGTTAAGTGGAGTTGATGAAAGGAGATGGGAGGCAAGCGGGAGCGTGAGAGGCAAAAGCGATTTTCGCTATGCATTGTGAGAAAATTTCGCAAGAGATTGCGAAAATTTATGGCTCCATAAGAAAATTTAATCTAAGCGAATTTTAGCTATGCACAAATTTTAAACTAAAAATTTGTGGGTATCTATCAGCAAATTTTCATATCTGTAATTTCGCTATCATAGCGAAAGGATATTGATATGTGAAAATTTGAATTCAGTATGCCTTGCATTTTCTCTATGATAGCGAAATTTCGCTATGATGGCCAAATTTTAAACTATGATAGCGAAATTCAGCACTCTTGAAAATCATCTTACTTGTGTTTTTATGTTTTTGATTCCAAACGACCTCGTTTTGATTATTACCATTTGTCCCTAATGTGATACATATTTTAGGCATTTTGGTATTTCACACAAATGGGTTGGTATATCGCCACCTTATGACTTTTGTAACCTAGCTTTTAACTTTTATTCAAGCTTTCCGCGAGGCTTTGGTTTTTAGGTTACATTTTGCTCCTCTTCTCTCTTCTTTCTCTCGTTTTCTTGGTTGCAGGCCACACCCCCTTGGGGATAATGACTCAGCAGGATGTAGCCTAAGCCTGGCCTGAAGAGGAGGGTTACTAGCTTGGTTGGTGGTGGTATTGGCAGTGTCCTCATGTCTTTAATGATACACCCATTTATGGTTCCAAACTCTTCCTTAAACTTAGGTTTAATGCTATTTAATGTCTTTCCTTTGGGTCAATACTTGTCATGTTTTTAGTGGTTCAATGCATTTTGTAATGGTAGATGCAATCGACATTCTTTAGATGTCATTTGACGAGCCATTGAAAATGAGGTTAAATGCTGGGGTTTTCAACTAATTGGAACATTGAATGCCCAGTATTTGATTGACTCCAAATAGGAGTGTTTTTAGGTTAGGTTTAATAGCCAAACAAAGATCTGCTTGGCCTCGACTATATGTCATTTTCCTAATGCGAGGAAATAACCCGAGGACACCTTAATAACCCAGCATTTATCAAGCTAGTGACCCAAGCCTTCAAGGTTACCATTTCACACTTCATTTTGGCCATTTCGCCATCAGCGAACAACCAAACTCCCTTGCTTAACAATCCAAAAATCCAAATAAAAGTCTCAACATTTCAAACATGATGCTTAATCATTCATGGATGGAAACCTATCCCTGTGTTCGACCTTAGGATCAAGATACCGCAGAGCTTGGTTCACGCAAAGAGGAGGAATATAGGAAACAAATTTTGTTGATTCCTGATCACCCCTCCTGTGGCACTAATCAAGAGGTGAGGAGTCAGAGACTCCAGATGTATATGGTGGTCTTATTTACCTATGCATGTAGAATTCCATCACAGTTTGCTAATCTTTGATTGAATGTGTTTCTTTTATTCGTGACATGATCATTGCATGAATACTTAGGGGTGGGGAGAATCTTTGCAGATTATCACTACTAGGCTTTACTATCCCATCGTGATCCCCTTTCAAGCACTGTGTCCAAGATAAAGCACTCGAATCTTATATGAATCACATACGTGGGATGAAAGTTTTATTACCTAATTTGTTTTGTTTTGTTTTTGTCTTGTATTATATTCGGTTAACCAAAATAGTGTACACCCTTTTTTGGTATCAGCGACCTGAAAAGATTCTGATTTATAGTCTTTCATAAATTTTTTTGTATATTGTGAATTAAAATGTAGAAATGGGTCTCGATATGAGACATGAGTGTGATATTGCACACCCGACATTCACAAAAGCCACAGACGACAAGTTATCAACTTAATCTCGTGACTAAAGCGCAAGACATATCCTCATTGATTTTTCCAAGAGAAACCCGAAAGAAAAACACGCATCTTTTTTTTTTTTTTATGACAACTGGTGTTTAAATAAAATGATGATAATAAATAATGTATTAATTTTCCGGTCCATGAAAACTCAAACCAGTTTTCATATTAATTATAGTTGCTGGATAAATAACAAAAAAATTCAAAAGAAATCAAAACTGACAACCGAATAAGCCATTCCAGTCTAAGCCACCTTAAATGGAAAAAAATCTTTGACTTCTTATTTTATTATTATTATTATTTCAAACCAAATATGCCAAAGGTAATGTCCCAAAACAATTAAATACAAACAAAAGCAGTAGGATTTCTATGGAAATCATAAATTCTTATGATTAATTAACATGATATCATGTTGTTTATATGTATGTAAATATATCTCATAATGATATCATGAAAATACGAGAAGGAATGCAGAAAATAATACTTCAAAACGTAGAAAAACGAGTAAATCTCATAAATATAGAAAAACTAGCAATTGATGGCTTCAATGCCAATGAAAGATTCTTCGAGACTAATTGTTAAATTATTTTGTAAATCAAAATATTTATTACATTTAAAAACAATTTATTAATAATAAAAAAAATCAATAAATACATTATAAAATAATAACTTTTATTGAAATAAAAGATATCAATCTATAGTCCAGAGAAACAGGTCCTGTGATCCAAATCACGCTCTCACACACTCATTAGTCTCTAAAATCAGAAGGATGAAATAAAAAAATGATAGGGTTGAAGATAGTTTTTTCCTTCTCCCAAAATGTGTTTTACCAAATCCTTGTCAAATTCTAAGGCTCTATGTACTTATATATATAGAGCACAAGAGAACAATTAAACTTTAGTCCAATGGGCTTACCAAAAGCAGGGAGGAGATAGAACCATAAGCTCATAGCTCAGTTAATATTAAATCATCCCATAAATGACTCATACCAATATGCACAATACATAATTAAAATTGTAATATAGATTATGCTAGCCCTATAATTAATAAATTAATCTAACAATGAAAATTATTTATTATCATGTCAATATACTTACTTTCTTTAAAACAATCCTATTAATATTAATTAGCATTTTATGAAATATTTAAACCTACACTATTTATTACTAATTGATCTTTTAATAAATTTGTATACTTAAAATTATTATTGTTTTCCTTATTAATAAGTAATCTAAATGGCTATAATAAACGATTTCTTTTGTTAATTCATAATTTATATAGATCTTATATTTATAAATTTAATTTAATTTAAAATTTGGATATATATTGATTTTGTATATACCTAATCTCAATTCCTTATAAAATAATTTATTTGTGTCTATTATTTATTATTATTTGGTGTTGTTTTATGTTTTAAGTTTGTATACATATTTTTGTAAAATCAAAATTTGTGACCGTATTAATTTGAATGACTTAAAAAGGTAAATTATTGTGGTTTTTTTTTGTTTTCCATATTAGGTAGATAAGAACTCCAAAGGGTTATAATAAAAAATCAATTTTTTTCTTTGTTAATTTAAGAGGTCTTATATTTATAAATTGGATTTAATTTGAAAATTTTTATTTCCAGCAGTTTCTGTATAATCTAATTGACTTTATAAATAATTTCTATTTGTATCACTATTATTTTTTGATTATTGTATATTTGTATCTACTATTTATTGTTACTTATTATTTAATCAATTTTTTTGTAAATTAGAATTTGTTACCGTATTAATTTGAATGATTTAAAGCAAATCATTATGGTTTCTTTGTTTTCCATTTGCTTTTTAGGTGTATTGGATTAGGATTTAAATACACACAGAATTTTTTTTGGGGATAGATGACTTTCATATAATGATATTTTTTAAAGACTTATATAGATTTTTGTAGAGTTTGTAAATGTATTGATGACTTATAGACTTTATTTTAAACACTTTTATATACTTTACGTAATTTTTTGTAAGATACAGACAAGCTTTATAGAGCTAAATGATATATGACTTTCTATAGACTTTTATTAAAGACTTTTGATAGAATTTTTGTAGATATTAATAGATCTTTTATGATAACTTTTAAATAATTGTAATAATCATATTTTTAATGAAAACAATAAAGAAGTAAATATTTATAATTATATACTTCTTTCAATAAAAATACCAACTTATTTGTTTGTTTGTTTGTTTTTTTTCTTTTTTAAATAGAAACTGAAATTTCATTGATTCAAAATGGTAAGATCTTTTATATCTCTAAATTAACACTTTAAATCAAACTCCATTAAGAACATTGTATATTTATTATAGCATCCAAGTTAATAGCAATCAGAAACGACTCAAGGCCTATATGTAACACCCTAAATTATACCATGACAGTTTTATAACATGATTTTGGTATAATAAAAGTAAATGTATATTTTTTTGGAATAAAATAATGCTCAAAATAAAATAAATAAATATCCAAAATTTATACAAGAGTCATGATAAATTAGCACTGTAAATTATGACTCAAGGTAATATTTAAAGATTATATGTTAATATAGAAATATGGATAAACTGAAGTGTAAATAGTTAGGAGATTAAAGATCAAATAACAAAAATGGGAATAAAGAAAAATGGGGCCAGCCAAACAAGGCCTTAACTTGTACAGGATAAGACCAAAAATCTCATTTTCGCTTGGTGAAGGTTAGGGCAAACTGTTCGGGGAAGAGAGAAGAGAAGAAGAGAAGGAGAAAGAAATAAGAAGGAAGAAGAAGTTAAGAGAAGTGGTGAGCCAAGGTAGAACTCATATGGAAATTGTATGGAATCTACCTATGTTTGGATTATGTATGGATTAGTAGGGAAAAGTGTATGGAATGGTATGGAATTGATGTTTAGGGAGGTGTTGGTTAGCTGTCAGTTAGATTTGTAGTTTTGAGCCTAAAGGTGTATTTGCAAAGAATTCAGGTGAAAATGGCAAAAACCAGCATTTCTGCTCAATAATAAACGGATCTAGGCGTAGGAGTCCATGCCTAGGCTTAAATCCTCCGCCTTAGGCGAACTCCTCCTCCGCCAGCGTAGCATTGCTCGCCAGCGCACTGCAAGCCTCGCTTTTAGTTCATCTCTTCCGTTAATTCTAAAAATTATCCATTGGATTAATGAGGACCCTAATAAGTGAATGAAAGTGTCCGTACAAGTATAAAAATTATATGAAAATGTTTCTCAGACTCGCCGGGCAAACATTATTTTCAGCTCTCTTGCAATGGATTAAGAATGATAAAACGAGTTATGAAATACATATAATTGTATGCCTACTTAAGATAGAATAGTGAATGAATAGGCATATCTGATTAGTGCTTTGGCACTCCTGCTAGTGCTACGACACTTTTGTTACGTGGGCAGGCACGTCTTTGATAAGTTCTTCGACACTCCTGCTAGTGCTACAACACTTCTGTTACGTGGGCAGACACGTCTCTGATAAGTGCTTCGACACTCCTACTAGTGTTACGACACTCGGGTTAAACTGCAGGCACGCTCATTAGTGCTTCAAGACTACTACTATGCTATGACACTTTGTTACGTGGAAGGCACGCCTTGATCGCTGCTTCGACATCTCCATAGTGCTACGACACTCAAGCATGCAAGTGCTAACGCCTGCTCCAAGATCGTATCATACCTTCGGCAATACTTATCAGATCGTGTCCTTCGCATTCAATATTAGAGGTTTATGCTGTAGGAAACTTAATCAAGCAATCCAATCAGATTATATGCATAAACAAAATGCCAGAATATACATACCTCCAACCATTGTAAGAAACAGAGAAACTAAAACACTGGAAAACTTGAAACCAAATTGTTGAAACTAAGAAACCAAAATCAAATCACCCTTTGGTTCTTCTAAACCCTTTCTCAAAAACAAACTTGATGGTGAATTGTTTTGTATTTCTAAGTAGGCTTAGGGACCTAAAATGTGCAGTGTCTCTTCTTTATATGACATCTGTGCCATCACAGTCTTCAAGAGTCAGTAGCGGCCTGTGGAAAGGTGTTATGGGAGATTCAATTTGAATTTAAAATTCAAATTGATATAGACCATTCTAACATATGCAAGCAAATACTTATATGTTGTATACCCGAATAATAAGATACATGAAATTAAATGATAAGAATTTGAATGATGAATAAGAAGTAAGCATAAGAAATTAGTCCGTTTCGCTCAGATTACACTTCTGGGTACTTCAGATATGATATCTATTCTGAACTCCTACGGGAGATAAGAAAGTTTCGTTATAAGAATTATGTACATGAAAACTCTGTTATAGAATTATGTATACATAAATTCTGACATATGCTTTATGATATATGTATTCTGTAAATGTGGACCACTACAAGTGGTCATATCTGCTTCCCACTAAGCTATAAGCTTAGCACGGGTGTTTCATCAGTGTAGGTACCGAAGAGGACATCTCGTGGTGTTCTGCATCAGTCAAGGCCAACACAACAATAGAAGTCCACTTGATGTAGGTTTTTGTTTTTGTTTTGTAATGTATATGTAAAAGTTTTTTGTAATAGTGGATTTGTTTATGTACAAGTAAATGAAACTCAGGAATATGTATAAGTCAGTTAAACACCACCATAGTGGTGGTATTAAAATTTTTATTTCCTTATGGATTTATATAAGAAATGGGTCCACTAAAGTCCAAAAGGTGTTAAAGAGTTCGCCTCCCGTGCCACGCCCCTTACTTCACCCAAAGCAGGGAGCAGGGCAATGACACTATACAAGAGATAATCTTAATATGCTTAGAATACCTAAGATTTTAGGTCTGATGAACCATATTGATGAGTAGGGATTTGATGTGACTTTTCTGTCTGATCGAAGTAGCACTACCGTCTAAATTGTCCAAACAAAAACCAATGAACAACCATACGTCGTAACAATTCGACGACAAATACATAAGAAAACAAAAAAAAAATCAAATGAAAACTCATATCTAGTGGAAGAAACCACTTTATTGAGGGAAAAAACCTAGATTTGAGTAGACGAGAGGGGTGATTTTAGGCCAAGAAAGGCCAAAAAATCACTCATCTTTTTCTAAGGAGGAAAGAAACAAAGAATTAAATAAATTAGGGTTTTCAAAGTACCAATGCTATTTAAAATATGTTTGAATAAATAATTTTTCATTAACTTTTGTTTCATATTTTCATCTAGACATTTAAAATAAATTTTATTTATTTTTATATTTATTTCATCTCAAATTTTCTAATTCCACTCATCACTTCTAAGAGTTATTTATTTATTTATTTTAATTTCCAAGAATTGCACATTCCTTATTTTTTTTGCTTAACTAAATAATCAAAATTCCTAATTTATCAAATTTCAAAATTTCCTAATTTCCAAAATTTATCAATTCATGAAATACAAGAAATATGTATTTGATGTGATTTAACATTAACATTATCGATGTAAAAAAAAATTTATTCACATACTTATATGAAACAATTCAAACAAAAAAAACAATACACATGTGATTTTAGGAATAATCAAGAACTGTTATTCGAATAAAAAAAACCATATTTTATTTCACAAACTGCAATAGGCATACATGATTTTAAAAATTAGAGCAAAATTTAAAAATCAGATTAATCAAATTACTACAATACGAATTGATATCGGGTTAAACCCTTACCTCAAAAAAAAAAATTATATACAAATAACTTTGCCTGATAATGAATAGATCTTGGGTTATACAAATAGATTTTTGCTGATAATGAATCAAGAAGAAGAAAACAATAAAAAAAAAACCATGATAATAAATCAAGAAGAAGAAATTTTATTATTGATAAGATGGATGATAAAACTATGGCACTCTTGCCTTTCTTCCTCAACCGTCCTTCTTTCATGGATGGTGAATGAAAATCGTGAGGAACCATATATTTATATATATTTGGGCATGAGTCCGTCATTATAATTTTGATTTGATTTCTATTTGAATGAGACAAGAGTGTGTTCAATAAATATGATTATGAAAAAATGTAAAACTTGGAGAAAATTAGTAATTTTTAGGAAAATGACAAAATAATAATAATAATAATAATACACACACAATAATAATAATAATAATAATAATAATAATAATAATACAATAATAATAATAATAATAATAATAATAATAAAAATAATTGTCATAATGGTCTGTGGAAGCCTATAAAATTTTCTAGATCTCTGACGATGAAACGACCGCACCATTAAATTCATCTCATGAAATCTAGTGACCCGTAAAAGTTTCGGCCAATTTTGAGATAATGAATATTTCTACGACATTTTTTGGGTGATAAATAGCCAATGATTCTAGTGGACTAGATTTTTTCAAAAATCTTGCCATGAATGGTCAAAGTTAAGCCTATTTAAAATAAATTGGAACTGAAAAGAAATAAATTGTTTTTAAGGTAAATGATCCAATAAGAGATGGACATTATGCCATGTATAAAAAAAAAAAGTCAAAAAGGAGAAAGGAGGAGACGGGAGGAGAGGGGCGTGAGAAGAATAGAGAGAGAGAAAAAAAAAAGAATTTTTTTTTCTTCGCTTCTAAGATCTACTAATTGGATTGTAGGCTTTATCGTGTTAAAAGGAAAAGTCGGTCCACAGATCTAGAGCTACACTTGTACTCAAAATCTTGGAGTTTACCACTCCACGAGGTAGGAATTTTCCTTCACTTAGGTTATTTCTAGCCTAAAGGCCATTTTAATGGCTCGAGGTTTTCTGGCAGGCCATGAGAGAGGTCAGAATGGGGCCCAAATTCGGGACCGAGTGTAGGAATTTATGAATTTTTGGGACTAGCTTTTCGTAGTCCTCGACTCGTGTTCTGCTTGGCTTTAACTCGGGATTGATGTCTTGGTTTTGTGGTGTGTTTTTGGTATCACAAGATCAAAGGATTTGAACCGTGAAGGACCAAGAGGTGCCCCGTTATATAAGGGCCTAGATTCGAGTAATTTTGTGTGTTATTGTTGGAAAAATAAAATAATATGTTGTTGTATAAAATCTATGTTAATATATGCTGGCAAGATGTATTAACATGGAAATGGTGATGAATGAAAATTATATGTAGAAAATATAATTTTTCCAAATTTATAAATGTTTTTATGTAGCTCTTATTGTGCATGTAATATGACATCGCATGAAACGGCATGATTAAGATTTCATATGCACAATACATCGCGTCGAAGCCGGGTGTGTGTGCATTGTATCGTTATTCACCATTTTGGTGAATGTGTAGAGCTCGTAAATGGGACAACGCCCAAAATCGGAGGACTCGCTGGGTAAAAACATAATAATAATAAATCACGCACGCTGGGGGTGAAGCAAGATGGGGCAGATCCTCCCAGTAAGTGAAAGACCTAAAATTTATTCTTGGTCATACATAAGGATTCAACATGAGTTCGCAAGTGTCTGGTTGTTACTGCTATGGTTTAAGGCAAGGAGACCCCAAATTGCAACCCAAATAAACACATGGGATTTGATAAATTAAAATCGAGGGTCAGTCCAACGGCTCGAGTCATCAGCGAAACACCAATGATTGGTTTTTCACACTTATGCTGCAGTGAGGAGCCTGGCCAAAGACTCAAGCTAGTGCCCGAGGAGTCTCTTATCTCATGCATGACATTTAAAATTCCATATAGATTGCATTATTTATATGGAATATGATCGATGTTTTATGTGTATGTCATTGAATGTGCATTAGCGGAGCACTCTCTTGTAGGAAAAATTTTCTACTGGGCATTGCTCACCTGCCAGGGACCCTTCGTGTGTACTTGGGGTGTACAGGAGACGACGCCCGACGAGGCCGCGGATTTTCAGAAGAAGGCCGACATGTGGCTCTGACAATACTTACAAAAAGTATTTTATGAAAAGGAATTGTAATTACCTCGACTATTGTATAAATATTCCGGGTATGTAATATGGTAAGAGGGTCGATCGACTATTATGGTTTGTAATTAAAACATTATTTTCTCATATTTAGATTTAAATGTAGAATGAATGGGTTCATAAGGGATATATCGAGATATAATATATGGACAAATAATACTACTTTTAGTTGAGACCTTGGACGGGTTATGATTATATTGTTATACAGGTTGTATAAGTTGGTCAGAGCCCCCAACCAAGGAGACTCGTCGATTTTTTTAAATATGGATCCCGAGCAAATGGGACATAAATAAAGGTGGTATCAGTCACCAAATCCACAGATCTTTAATCGACGTTGTCAACCCGGATCCCCATTCGTGCCGCGCCTCGCCGCATCGTGAGCTTAGGTAAACGATTACCTAGGGAGGATCGAATGTGGGTATCCACAGTTTGGTCTTGATACTAGCTCGCCTCTGTGCTAGGGTATCAAGAGTCTAGGTACACGAGTACTGAGGGCTGATGAGCATGGGGTCTAGATCATGCACAGCAGTGTTACGTGTTCAGACTCTGCACATGCTATGTGATCAGAATAATATACATGGTAGATTGTATATGGAACACTAGGGTTAGAAAAACATAACCTTAGGGGTTCGTAAAACAAATGAACATGACAGTCGAACCTGATGTGTATTAGTATTCGCATTATGCACCACTAAGGAAAAAAGGGCGATGAATGATGTAGTCTGCGATGTTAAAGTCTATTTATATCGGGTAATGCAAATTACTAGTTAGCCTGAGATAGAAATTTGAGAACTCTATTGCTATTTGACACGTGTAGATGGCTAACAGAGGAAAAGGACGCTAGGATGGTGGGTGGAGTAATAACCCATGACCATCGCTTGGGACTAGCACTTCCATGTGAGGTCGTTATTGCTGCGACTCGCTACCCTTATGTGTGTGTGGTTGCTGCCACTATCGCATAAGCTGGTGCAATTGGGAACCAAGGGGGATCAAGTAACCTCAAGAGGTTCGAGGCATATGATCCTCCGGCCCTCAAGGGAGGAGGAGACCTGAAGGTGGCGAGTCATTGTTTCCGACTAGTCGAAGGATACGCGGGCACACATAAGATGTAGAGAATCAATCTTCTTCTAGCTCTGTGTGGAAGAAGCAAGACTTCGCTTTTGTACGACTCAGACCCGGCCATCAAGTATCGTGGCCAAGGTCGGTGCTGAGGCTTCTATCGACGCAAGGTATGACATGCTATCATTGCCTTCAGCCTGAGCACATGAGACGAGATTGTCCATGTATGTGGATCCTGGGACTACGGGATAGTATGTCCCAAATGCCATCAAGGGGGAGTGCTGGACCTAATTTGTTCTTCAATTTAGTGCGGCCCGAGGACCAAGATTTACTTTGTAGGTCAGATAGGCACCTTCGGCTACATAGATAGGCCAGAGAGGCCAGGGTATGGGTCGAGGTCAAGGTTGTAAAACCCAAAAAAATTCTAATTTTCTGAAAAATGGGAAAATAGTCATTTCAGTAAAAATTCAAAAAATTTCTAGATCTCGAATGACAAAACGGACTTCACCGTTGGAATTGTCTCATGAAATCTAGATACCACGTCAAATTTCGTCGAATTCCGAGACAACCGAAATTTCACGTTTTTTGAGGCACCGGGTGGCGGGTGCCATAAAAAGGCTTGTAAGAGACATGTGATGTAACAAAAGTCACCTAATACATGTACCCATGTGACACGTGTTGCATGATTAGTGAGATGATGAGATGAATGACTTAGATTAAGTCATGTGTCAAAAATCCAAAACTTAGGGACGTTGATGGAATTAATGAGAAGTTAAATGAGTATAAGACAAAATAGGTGAATAGTTTTCTTCTCCATTTGGAACATGGCTGGATTTCCAGATTTTAGAGAGAAGGAGTGACCTGCTTTAGATTTCACATTAGGACCGTCGGTTCGCCGGATCCAAGTAAAGTTGTTCTACTCGCGAGGGCTCTGGCGTGGACATCGATTTGGTGGAGTTCCGAAAACTCTAAAAGGTAGGGATCTTTTCCTACTTGTGTTATTCTTTGGCTAATAGCCATGTAAATGGTTAGGGATATTCTGAGGTTTGATTTAGCCGTAATTTCGGTCTCAAAACATTTGAATCGAGTGGAGAAAATCTCTAATTGTGTGGCCGTGAACAGTGCCAACCCGAGGGTTTCACTGTTCACGTGATTTTTGGTGTGAATTTTTATGTTGTTGAGTGATTCAAAATGAATTGCTTGATTGAAAATTAATTGCTTAATTGGTTAATTAGCCCATGTGAGCTAATTTTGGTATTATTGATTGAGAATCGAATAATATGAATTATAGGAATTAATTGTGTTAATACATGCATAAATATATTAGCGCCGAATAGCTTGGAATTGTGTGAGATATGTTAATGCATGTAATTAAACATCTTAACATGATGTGGAATTATATAAAAATATGGTGTGTGTAAGCCATTGGAAATGAATTGCGTAATTGCTTCGAGTGAGCTAATTTTGATATTATTGATGTAAACTAAATAACATGTGGCATGTATGTAAATTTTGTTAATATATGTGTAAAATGATATATTGGCATGTGGTTTGAATGGCATAATGCATTTTCATATGCACTTAGGGGCAACCTAGAAAATTAGGTGTGAGTGCACGACATGAAAGAAAATAAAAATGATGTTTTTCTCGCGTTGGCTTAGGCATGCGTGAGGGAGTCGGTGAGGACTTGAGACACGGGATTGGGTATGTAGACATTCAAGTAGGATCATGTATTTGCTTGAGTGTGTTTATGTTGAATCATTGCATGTGCACTTAGGTGAAGATGCTTGATGGCCAGGACCGAAGGAGCATGTACAAATTTATAACCTTGTGCAGACTATTGTCTAATCCGACAGCGAGCGCCATAAAACTTGTTGAGCGTATGTCTTAACTATTTGATTAGTTCAAAAGATTGTTTCAATGGGAGTAAATTGTTTACTGAGTGGTTTGATCCATTATCGCTTGCAAGTGGTCGAACAAGTAGTAAATTGGATTTAAGTCCGGATGTCGATCCATAGAGACAGAACCACCGATCAACTACCCCGACTACTCAAAATCTACACTATTTGAATGTGATAGACAATTGGAATTAGCTTTGACAACTTAAAATAATAAAACCTAAGAAAAATCAATTAATAATAAATGAATTGGTGTGAAAGCTCTAAAAAATAACAAATTAAGGCGAACGAGTTCTCTGCCGAAAGGCATTGAAAAGAGATGCTCTTTGTGAAACATCAATTCCGTGAATGCGCGATCTTTTGCTTATTGAACCACATATTTAAAACTAGTCCAAGAATATAATAGTGTAGTTGGATCTCTCAGAGCCCCACAATTCATTATCTAAACCTCAGCTGTTTCTCTCGAAGGCTGTGAGTGTTAAATATAAGCTACTTTAATATGGGTTGCCCTTGTGCAGGTATTTTTCTTTTTCAATACTTCATACCCTGACATGAATTTGTAAATACGAGCTCCTAAGATATAGTCATTGCACGGATCCTACACTATCTTGGTTCCTCTTCCTCAAATTAGAACAGCTCATCCTTTCCTTGATTAGATCTGCTAACGAGTTAGTTTACTAGTCGAATCGAGTGTTTCTCTGTGTGCCCTAAATTGATAAATTGCTCCACTCGTTCTCGTCTCCAAGTGAAGAGATTTATCGATTTAATTACCTGAGCACATTAGATCACCATTGTTAGGTTCTCATACCTTTCAGAAATTGTTCATTATTCTCAGGAATTCCTTCTCTGTGTCACTCAGAGGGCCTCCTGGAAATCAGAGCTTGAGACAATCCTATTTACGGGTATGAGACACTAACATTGGGATCAGTAACAGAAAATACACAAGACCGACAAGTGGCTTTGCAAGCGAAGTTCATGATGCTTTGAATAAAATTTATGCGGGAAAGATAATTTGTGATAAGTAGTCGATTGATAAGAGCTGGGAATCTAAATCACTAGATTACACCATACATTGGCTTGCTGATCAAGAAAGTCATTGTAAATCGGCAATTGGGAACCAATTCGGAAATTTATGCGGAATTCAAACAACGAACGATAATTTGAAGAAATATGAATTTACATTCGGCAAACTTTAGCGTGAGCGTTCAGATCAATTTGAATGAAATACAAACTAATCTAAAAAAGCGAAAAGAAAGAAAGAAATTAAATACCGGGGCCTTGGCCGCCAGATCTCTCTTTCGGTAGCGAAGCTGCGTTCATTGATGGCAACCCATTATTTATAGGGTTCTGAAGTTGGGCCCTAATTTCGATGCACTTCTTTTTAGACTGTAGTTTAAAATGGCCAAGTTGGTTGTTGATGTTGCGACATCAATTCTTGTCGCGACCTTTGTTGTCTTCAGTCATGTCGCAGAGTCTTTCTTTGGTGTGACGTGTCTTTGGTGTAGGCGATGTCGCGGCGATAGAACATCAGCGACCTTAATTGTGTGCATTTGATGTCGCGACAACTAAATGTTGTCGCGACCTCCTTCTCTCTGTAGTGGCTGTCGCGACCTCTGGATGTTGTCGCGACCCTTTGGTCTTTGCAGCGGATGTCGCGACATCTTATTGATGTCGTGACCTTAAGTCTTTACAATTGATGTCGCGACAACCAGGTGTTGTCGCGACCTTCTTTTCCCACAACTGTTGTCGCAATCGCTGAATGATGTCGCGACTTCCTTTCTGTGTAGTTGATGTCGTGACCATCTCTCTTTAGCTGTTGTTGTCGCGACCTTAGTTTCCTTGCAAGCTGATGTCGCGACTGCTTCTGATTCAGTGCTGATGTCGCGACCACATCCAGATGTCGCGACATACTTGTTCAGTCCATTGTTTATCTTCTGTCGCGACCTCTTGTTGGTGTCGCGACCTCATTATCCACTGTACTGGGTTTAATTCTGTCGCGACCTCTGAAGGATGTAGCGACATCATGTCTTCTTCTTCATCAATTTCTGGTTGCTTGCCTTTGAGTTTCTTTCACGCCCAGCTCGTTTTGTCTTCAATTACGCTTCATTTGCGACTGGAGCTTTGTAGTTGCAACCTGAATATGCATTTTGATTTAATAAAGCCGTGACATCAAATTCTTTAATCCTTTAACTACTCCTGCTTTCTGACTTCCTTGACCAATTATATCAGTCTTTGTAGTACGTTACGCTCCTTTGCGCAAGTGCGCTCTTTGAATTCCACTGCTTTGCCTGAAGTTTGGTGAAGTTTATTCCATATTCTTGCATATAAATAAGTTTTTATATAAAAATCATCGAGAAAAATGGTGAAAATAGATGACTTTTAAGCTCATCAAACTCCCCAAACCGTACAGCGTCACTAAGCAAAGAAAAGAAAGATTTGTTTGTCCTTAAACAAAAGGACATTTTTATTTTACGTTCTGTTTTTTTTTTTTTTGATTTGTGTGGTAGTGCCGAAGGCTAAAATTGCATTCGTTTACGTATTATTCGGCTTCAAGTCCCGAGATAAATGTTAATTTTCTACTCAATTAGGTGTACATACTTGAAATTGTTGAATTTGTTTTACAAACGGTATAGTTAATTGGTCTATTTGCGAGAATGTAAGTTGGTTTTCTTTCTCATTTTCTTATGAGTGATTAACCCTTAGAAAAGGATATTCCACGATTTTTATCTTTCGATTTTCCAAATTCCATAGGCTTATTTGTTCATATTGATCTCCACTAATGTAGGTGATTACAACCTTCAGAATAATCAGGTCTTTTGGAGAAAAACTGTAATGTTAGGCTTGGGTAAGGGTAGGATGGATGGAATTTTTAGGTTAAGATGCAATACTCCTTTTTCCTTTCTTACTCATCTGCTCCCTTTTCTTCCTTGTAATTTCCTTAATAAACTCCCCCAGGCCGTGTTTGGGATACCTATGATTTTCTTCTATTCATGTATGCTCCCATTTCTCATTCATAATTCAAGCGGGGATTTTCTTTTACCGTCACCATTCGGGGAATGAGTGCAATGTTTTGTCTTCTTAGGCTTTCTAACACTATTAGCGAACTTTGGGTTAGTAACTCCCATACCAGATGGCATTAGGGTACTAGGTGTTGAAACACCCCTAAGAACTTAATTGTTCAAGAGTCGAGCCCACCGAACCAAAACCTATTCCCTTGAGCTTTCTTTTCAGCTGTATTTTCTGATGTAGATCTTTTTCTCTTCATTCCCTTTTTCTGTATTTTCTCCTTGAGTTCCTCAAAAAATGTACACTCCCCCAAACTTCATTTCTTCCTCTCTCTTTGAATTCTTTGGTAATCACAGGTTCTTTGGAGGATTGATTCTTTAGGATGGGTTAGGGTCTCCATTGGTTTATTTTGAAAATAGGGCTTGTTTTGGCTCAATTTCTGGAACTGAAGTGTATGCATTAGCATATGAATAGGGATGGCTAGAATGGCTCAAACTCTCCAAGGATGGCCTGCATCATTTCTTGTTGATTGTATCACTTAGGATTTCGCCTTGATCACTAATCTAACAAGTTAGAATTGGGTTGATTAAGCGTGACTAACCACGAGGATTTTCTTGACTCCTTATCAGTGGATGAGGAATTTAGATGATATTTATTTCTAACCAGGTTCCTTGACTCCTTTGTTCATACACCCTGAGCTTCAGAAAATTGTTTTGTTCCTTGATCGTACTTCTTATCTGGACTTATCGGCAAAATTGAGCTAATCATGATTTATGTTTCAATTAAATTGCCTGTGTCATTTGGCTCTTATTCTACAATTAGTTCATTCATGCTATATTCTAATCAACTAACTAATGCTATGTCATCATTTTCATTCTTGATCTATTTCTTTGTTATTCTTCTAACAATTCGCGAATCGCTTTGATTTACGACTTTAAACAATAACATCAAACAAATTTATGATTTATTCATTAAGATTGTATAAAAGTGAGAATCAGCAGTGGAATGAGTGTTGTCATTAAATTTAGAGGCGAAATTAAAAGCGCGGTTGTGATTCTCTCTTTGTTGCGACATATTATTGTTTATTCGCGACCTGAGTGCTTCGTGGGAGGACAAGTCCTCCTAAGGTTCTGTTTATCGAGCATCTCGGGACATTGTTAAGTTATCGCGACCACTCTTCTCTTTTAGGAAGGATTACTCTTGTCGCGACCCGAGAATTTACATCAGCGACCTCAGTTTCTTTCCGCAACAAAACTTTTTAGTCGCGACTTATTTATGATGTATTCAGCGTGACTAAGTCACGACATCAACTTTTTGTTGTGACTTCAGTTCGCAATCACGACATAAGTTTTTTGTCATAGCGTGATGCAATTTTGCCTCGGAATTTAATGAGCAACTGACTTTTCACTCTTGATCAGTTAACATATTCTCCATCGTAGACAAACCAATTTCACCGGCTGATTCAAGAATCATATTCTATTCAATTTGTAAATTTACCTGGAGAAAAGGGAATGCTCCCCTATTTTTTGTCGTTCTCTTACGCAGGATTCTTTGGAGTTGTGCCGAGTTTATTCCTTCTTGCACAGGCCATTTACGCATAAGTACTGCAACATTTACAGGAAGGATTCAATTAAACAAAAATTAACTTCTTAAGTACTAACTAATCATTATAATAACTAGAGAAAACAAAATCAAGGTTAATTCTAAAAAAAAATATTCAAAGTCTAAAAGCAGAAATTAAAGTCTACATGGGTTTGCACTCCCCATCAGTGCTCGATTTTGAGTCCCTTAATTTGGACTTCTTTATTTTGATTTCTTTCTCTCTCAATGAACCAGCTGTAGCTCTTCTTTTCTTTCCTCCCTGCTTTGATAATGCTTAAGTCTTTGTCCATTGACTTTAAATTCCTCCCCAGCATCAGTCTTGAGTGTTACTGCTCCAAAAGTAGTGCTTGACACCACGGTATATGGTCCACTCCACCTTGATTTTCAATTTTCACAGGGAACAATCTTAATGCAGGTTAAATAACGAACTTGATCCCTTCTCTGAATTCTCTAGAATCCTTTGATCATGCCATTTCTTTGTCTTGTCTTTGTAGATCTTAGCATTATCATAGGCTTGTTCTCTCAATTCTTCCAGTTCATTCGATTGAAGCAATCTCTCTTTCCTTTGCCATTTTGAAATTGAAATTCAGCTTCTTGATAGCCCACATAGCCTTTGTATTTCCAAATTGAGGAGGTGACATGGCTTGCCAAATACCAATCTGTATGGGGACATCGATGGGAGTTTGAATGCGATCCTGTAAGCCAAATGCATCATCAAGTTTGGAAGACCAATCCTTCTGCTTGAACTTACGGAGTCTTTTCTGGGATCCTTTTTAACCTCACAGTTTGGAAATTTACCTTGCCGTTAGTACGTGGATGATAAGCTAGGCTCATTATATGTTTGATCCCATACCTGCTCATTAGCTTTGCGAAGATTTTGTTTGCAAAGTGGCTTCCCCCATCACTGATGATAGTCCTGGGTGTTACAAATCTACTCAATATGTTCTTTTGTAGGAAACTCACAACTGTATTAACATCATTCCTTGGGCAAGCTATTGCTTCCACCCATTTAGAAACATAATCCACTGCTAGCAGTATATACTAGTTTCCAAATGATTGTGGAAAGGGTCGTAAAATCTATCTACGTAATTGCGCCACCAATATGCCTCGTAGGGGCATTTCATTCCTAGCTGTTATTTCCAATCTTTTGGCATCTATCACATAATTTGACCCATTGATGCAGTCCACAGCAGTTGGCCAATAAAATCGTTGGGTATCTTATGAGCTGTTCTTTCTCCAGAAAAATGCCCCCCATATGGTGATGCATGGCATTCATTCATAATTCTGCCTTGTTCACCCTATGGCACACATCTGCTTATAATCATATCAGTTCCCCTTTTAAATAATAGTGGGTCATCCCAGATATAACACTGTCGATCCTGAGCTTTCTTTTACGGTGGTAAAATTTGAATTCAGAAGGAACTACTCCCTTGAAGCTAAGTAATTCTGTCTCGACGTATGCCGCTGGCATTGGAATGACAATTGAAATAGTTGCTCATCTAGGAAGCTCTCTCTTAATCTTATCTCCTCCTCTTTTGCTTGATTTCTTTCTATTCTGGACAAGTGATCAGCTATCACATTGTCACATCCCTTTTTATCTCTAATTTCCAGATCAAACTCTTGCAGTAGTAGCACCCACCTTATCAGTCTTGGCTTAGCTTCCTTTTTGACATACAAGATATTTGATGTTGCATGAGTGCAGTGTGAACTATAACATGGGATCCCGAGAATGTATGGTCTGAATTTTACAAGCAAACACTATTGCTAGCATCTCCTTTTCAGTTGTGGAATGGTTTCTTGTGCTTCATTGAAGGTTACGCTGGCATAGTATATGGCTGCAGATATTTCTCTTTTCTTTGCCCCCAAGCTTGGCCCCCATTCGCGAAATCTTGGCATCACACATTACTTGAATTCGATCCCATTCTGGTGCGGTTATGACCAGTGCTTGAACGATATGATCTTAATTTCTTCAAAAGGCAGCCTTGGGAATCCTTCAAAGAACTAAAAATTTTGTGTCTTTCTCAGTGTCTGCGTAGTGATCACGGCTATTTTTGAGAAGTCTTTGATGAATCTCTGTAAAATCCGGCATGCCCCGAAAACTCCTTATCCCTTTTACTGTGGTTGGGTTGCAAGGGTTTTTGATAATAGAAATCTTGGATTGGTCAGCCAGCCACGTAGTAGAAATTTTATGACCCCGAAGCAATGCCTTCTATTACCATGAAATGTCATTTTTCCCAATTTAGTGCTAGCTGCTTGTCCTTGCATCTTTGGAACTGCTATTTCCAGGTTGTTCAAACATTGTTCAAAACTGGACCCATACACTGTGAAGTCATCCATAAAAATTTCCATAACTTCTTCTACCAAGTCTAAGAACATTGACATCATACGTCTACGGAAAGTAAGCGAAGCTGTGCCTGGCCCAAATGGCATCCTTCTGAAGGCAAAGGTGCCATAGGGGCATGTGAATGTGGTCTTCTCTTGGTCCTCAGGTGCAATTGCAATCTGGTTGTAGCCTGAATACCCGTCCAAGAAACAAAAATGAGGATGTCACGATGTCTGTCAACACGCCGATCCAATGAAGGGCAAAGTGATCTTTCACAGTTCTTTGTGTTCGACTTCACGTAATCAATGCATACTCTCCATCCACATCACCGTTCTTGTTGGAATTAATTCATTCTTTCATTTGCGGATTCTGATAAATCCACCCTTCTTTGGAACCGTAATTTGGGTTCTTGAAATTGCTTGAAATGCATAGATAAAACCAGCATTTAACCATTTGAGTACCTCCTTCCTAACTACTTCTTTCATTACTGGATTAAGTCTCCTTTGATGTTCAACAGTTGGCCTTGCATTTTATTCTAGAAGTATTTTGTGCCTGCATATTGATGGACTGATACCCTTTAACTCTTCAATAGACCAAGCTATAGACTCCTTATGATTTCTCAAAATTTCCGGCCTACGTTCCTCGGCATCATGAGTCCCCCAATGTATTCTTAGTTTACTCTTTAGCGAAACCGGGTAAGCATACTTTAAATGACTTAGCTTACCTTTAAAACTAGCCCTTCTTCATTGGTTTCTTGATGAAATTCCTTTTCTTCAATTTGGTCTCTTTTTTTCACCTCGGTTTGTTGAGACTCATCCTTTCCGGTAGAATGTAAGGCGTGTGCAGAAAATCTGAATCAAAATCTTCAAGATACTGGGAATTCATCTCTTTTTCATTGATTGAAAATTGGGCATTACAATCATAGTAAAATTCAGAGTTGTTGACATATACATCTTCTATTGACCGCCCCATCTTCCCTCTCTATGTGCAAGCTCCTCGGAGCTTACGATTAAATTGAGTGTTGTCTCTTTTCCAACTGGTAGAATTCCCATACGCATATCGATTAGAGCTGCTCCATTGTGAGGAATGGCCTTCCCAGTAGCAGAGGGACTTGTGAATCTTCCTCCATATCCAGTACGATGAAGTCTACTGGAAAAATAAAGTTCCCGCTTTACCGTACATCTTATGATTGTCGGGTTTGCCCGAGGTTCTATACGCCATTTGGAGTAGCAGTGAGTGGGAGTAAGCTCCCCCCCAAACCTTCTTGCCTTGAGAATAGGGCATTAAATTGATCTTGGCTTTGAGTCACGAGAGCTTTGCAGGCACAAACTCTCCAATGGTGCGGGGATGGTGAAGCTCCTTGGATCCTTCATCTTTTACGGTAAGCCCCTCTTGATCACGGCATTGCGAGTTCTTGATCGGGTTCATAATTCCTTCTTGGTAATCTTCTCTTTTTTCTCGGTATGTCTTTCCAAAAATTTTGCATAAAGTGGCATACGGTATATCTGTGAAGGCATGCGATCTCTAGCCCAAGAAAGGTTTTGAGAACCTTCTGGCTTTGTTCCTCTATCTTTGATTTAGACCTGCGCAGAAATGGGACTATGACGGTGTTAGGTTTCTTCTTACTTCTTTCTTCTCGGGACAGGCTGTTCCTTCTTTCTTTCTTTCTCAGTGTTTTACGCATTATGCGGGCCCTTCATCTCCCTTGTTGCTTTCATCTTTTTAAGTCTTCTTCTCCGAGTCTTTCCCAGCATTGCACCATCATACAATCTTTTAGTTCTTCTTTGTGTCAGCAGGAAGAACTCTTTCATCCCGATTTTTGGGTTTAAGACGGTTGCCCTATCTGTGTCTCAGGTTCTTGAGAGAAGCATTAGTGGTCTTACGAAAATTTGAGAATTGGCATTGAGGCATCGGTGCGAGCTTTGTTCATGGAGGTTTAACAACTTCTTGTTGTCCCCCATGAATTGCGGCATTTGATCTTCAAATGGTGGAACTCTCCTCTAACCCTGATATTCATTTCTGCTTCAACTTCCTCCTTCTTCTTCTTTGTTGGAACCTTGGTGAGTGGCGATATCCTTGGCGAGGATCTTTGTTCATGCCTTTGGCCTTGTGGGGCCCCTCAGCACGTATAAATTTTCATGGTTCCCTCAGTCTTTGGATGATAGTGTTTTGGCAGGTTAGGATTTGGTTTGAATTGATAACTTCTTGGCTCTCCCAAGTACTTAACCTCCTCAGCATCATAAAACAGTTCTTCAGTGGGTACCTCAGCACTTCCTCTCAATAGTTCCCTCTCAACTGCTCCTATTTCATGAACAGTGTGCATCTTCCTCTCTTGCTTGTCCATTCTATGCCATGATGGCATCTAACTTTGCCTCTATGGTGTCATCTTGCTTTCGGCTCCGCTGACTCCTCTTCACGCCAATTACTCTTGAGAACTCGATGGAGCTTTCATATTGCATTTAGCGGGTCCTGATCGAGATCTCTTGCCTCTTCAGGCCTCTTACGTTTGAATGCTCCACAGCATGAAGCATCAATAATGCCCTTAGATGTATCATTCAAGGCATGATACACTATGTCCATTTGGGTCTTCAAGTCTATCCCATGCATCGGACATCTTTTCAAGCAACCTTTTAAATCTCTCCCATGCTACATAAAGGCTCTCATCTTCCTGTGGAACCACGATTATCTCCCTCGGTCTCTGCGGGGTGGTGATGGGGAGAGAATCTACCCCAGTAAGCTTCCTGAAGCTCCTCCCAGTATCAGCGAGAACCATATGGTAGAGATTCATACCATGTGGCTGCTGTATCTCTTAGAAAATGGAAATAAATGCAATTTAATGACCCTGCAGTCTCACCCATTCAACTTTCTTGTGTTTGCCATTACGAGAAACCTTCCCTTATGCTCATTTAGGTCTTACATTAGGATGACCGAGTAAGCCCCATTCTTGAACCATTATGTCGGTCTTGGCTTTAGTTCAAAATTATTTGCATGTTTGCGGGCTGTATACGATTGCGAGTATTCATCCTGAATAATAGGTCTCCAAAAGTCCTCCATTGTATCAGTGATTGGAGGCCTTCTTGTTGTTGTTCGTTGTCCTTCGATGCAGTGCGGCCTTTCATTTGCCATGGCGGGTTTTACGATCTTTCGCCTTTCTCAAGCTTCTGAGTGTTCTTTCTAGTTCAGTATCTGCTGGAATCATATCAGTGTTCTGTTTCCTATGCATTAAAGTCTTTCCTGAAATCAAAACACACCCACATTAATAGGATTAGTCGGGCCCGACAAATATTTTCAATATGGCTTGTTAAAAAGTTAGTGGCTAAAAATAACCCACTTTGCCATGAAAAACTATTTTTGTTCTTTCTTTTAAATGTCCAAATTAGCATTTCCTTCTTTTTCGTCAGAATATTAATCTACTAAACTGTTTCGATCCTCGGCGGCGCCATAAAACTTGTTGACCGGACCAAAAGACATGTACAAATTTATAACACTATTGCCAAAAGACTATTGTCTAATCCCCGGCAACGGCGCCATAAAACTTGTTGAGCGTATATGTCTTAACTATTTGATTAGTTCAAAGATTGTTTCAATGGGAGTAAATTGTTTACTGAGTGGTTTTGATCCGTTATGCTGCAAGTGCACAGGTCGAACAAGTAGTAAATTGGATTTAAGTCAGATATCTCGATCCATAGAGATCTTAGAATTCTCAATCAACTACCCGACTACTCCAAAATCTACACTATTTGGACTACGATAGACAATTGGAATTAAGCTTTGACAACTTAAAATAATAAAACTCAGAAAAATAATTAATAATAAATGAATTGAATATTGAAATACAAAATAACAAATTAAGAGTGAGCAGTTCTGCAAAGGCATTGAAAAGAGAATGCTCTTGTGAAACATCAATTCGTGAGATATGTGATCTTTTGCTTATTGAACCCTGGTTTCAAAACTAGTCAAAGGAATATAATAGTGTAGTTGGATCTCGAACCCCCGATTCATTATCTAAACCTCCTTTGTTTCTCTCGAGAAGACGAGTGTTAAATAACTACTTTTAATATGGGTTGCCTTGTGCAGGTATTTTCTTTTTCAATACTTCATACCCACAACATGAATTTGTAAATACGAGCTCCTAAGATATAGTCATTGCACATATTTACCTTATCTTCAAGTTCCTCTTCCTCCAAATTAGAACAACTCATCCTTTCCTTGATTAGATCTCTGCTAACACGGGATTGGATTTACTAATCGAATCGAGGTGAACTCTCTATGTGCCTAAATTGATAAATTGCTCCACTCGTTCTCGTCTCAGTGAGAAGAGATTTATCGTTAATTACAGGCACATTAGATGCGCCATTGTTAGGTTCTCATACCTTTCAAAGAAATTGTTCATTACTCTCAGGAATTCCTTCTCTGTGTCACTCAGAGGGCCTCCTGGAAATCAGAGCTTGAGACAATCCTATTTACGGGTATGAGACTAACATTAGGATCGATAGCAATACACAAGACCTGACAAAGTAGCTTTGGCCCCGGAGTTCATGACACTAAATAAAATTTATGCAGGAAAGATAATTTATGACGATAGCGTCAATTCAATGGAAGCTGGGAATCTAAATAACTAGATTACACCATACATTGGCTTCTTGTCAGAAAGCATTGTAAATCGGCAAGTTGGGAACCGAATTCGAGTATGCAGTTCAAACAATAACGGCCGATTTGAAGAAATATGAATCTGCATTCGGCTTAAACTTTGCAGTGAGCGTTCGGATCAAATTTGAATGAAATACAAACTAATCTAAAAAGCGAAGAAAAGAAAAAACATTAAAATCTGGGCCTTCAGCGACCGGATCTCTTTTCGGCGCGAGTTCGTTCATTTGGTAGCGGCCGTATTTATAGGATTCGAAGTTGGGCCTAGATTTTCGATGCACTTCTTTTTGGAATTTGCGGTTTAAAATGGCGATTGGTTGTTGATGTCGCGACATCAATTCTTGTCAGCGACCTCACGTGTCTTGGAGTCATGTCGCGGAGTCTTTGTTTGGTCGCGACGTGTCTTTGGTGTAGCTGATGTGGCGACAGCTTAAGGACGTCGTGACCTTAATTGTGTGCATTTGATGTCGCGACAACTAAATGTTCTTCGCGACCTCCTTCTCTGTAGTGGGCGTGACCTGCGGATGTTGTGGCGACAACACAGTGCTGCGGCGGATGTCGCGACATCTTATTGATGTCGTGACCTTAGAATCTTGAATTGATGTCGCGACAACCGGTGTTGTCGCGACTCTTCTTTCCCTCAGTTCATTTATCATGTCGGCCCGAATGATGTCGCGACTTCGCTTTATTAATAGTTGATGTATTGACCATCTCTCTCTTTAGGCTGGCATTTGTGCGACCTTAGTTTTCCTTACGGTGATGTCGCGGCCTTCGATTGATGCGATGTCACCGACCACATCCGGATGTTGCGACATACTTGTTCATTCCATTGTTTATCTTCTGTCGCGACTTCTTGTTGGTGTAGCGACCTCGTATCTTGTACTAGGTTTAGTGCAATGCGACCTGCGAAGGATGTAGCGACATCATGTCTCCTTCTTCATCAATTTACGGTTGCTTGCCTTTGGGTTTCTTTCACGCCCGGCTCGTTTTGTCTTCAATTCGCTTCATTTACTTATTTGGGCTTTGTGGTTGCAACTGAATATGCATTTTGATTTAACAAAAGCTTCTTGACATTAAATTCTTTAATCCTTTTGCGCTTCTCTCTTTGCAACTTCCTTGACCAGTGCTCCAGTCTTGCTTTCGGCCACATTCTGCTTCTTTTCTTGCGGAATTCTACTTTCTTTTGAATTCCCCTGCTTTGCCTGAAGTTTGAGTGAAGTTTATTCCATATTCTTGCATATAAATCGGTCCTTTTATATAAAAATCAATCAGAAAAATGGACTGAAAATAGATGACTTTTAAGCTCATCGATGCCCATGTAGAAATTATCCTTCTTGGGCATTGCTCCTGCAATGGGGGATCATTTCGGAATTACGGGGAGTGTACGGGGAGGGCGCTCCTTCAGAGGCTGCGTTTAGAAGAAAGCCGGATTGTGGCTTTGGTATTTTCATTTTGTATAACATGTATTAAAATTGTAAATCTTAATATATGTTTGAAATAAGTGATGTACCATCTTGAACTATTGAGTACTCCTCTGGTTAACAGATAATTTTGTGAGTATTGATCGTGGGCGAAGTGGCCATTTTTACTCATTTTAAATTGTTTATGGACCCGGTGTGGTCGTTATGAAAGTTTGGGATAGGTTGTACCTTGGGTAGAGCTCCACAGAACAAAGAGACTGTTGATTTTCATGAGTGGTGTCGGGTTGCAGACATCCCTGTGTGAGAATATTCGCCGAGGTTGTGGCGGGTTGTCAACGGACCCACAGGATATGGGCGTCACAAGGTGAGACTTCCCGGTAGATGCTTCGGGGGACCTAGAGGCTTGTTTACGTTGTGGTACCACAGACTGAGCTTGTAGATTAGTATGATATATAGGGTATGTTTCCGCTCGCACAAGAGTGTTGTTTAAATTTGGATGCATCATATTCATGCTTATAGTTGCATCTTGTGTGAATGTTTTGGGCTTAAAGGTTAAATCCTTGGGAAAGCCGTTACATGTGAGTTCTCTACTAGGGATTAGGGTGAGGATTGATCAGATATGTCGACATTGTAAGTTAGAGATCTTAGGGATTTTGCTCACAATGGACCTTCGGGTGATGGACATATTGAATTTTTTTTGTCATTCTTAGCATGGATTGGTTAATGGCACACTAAGTCGTCATTGACTGTGATAGTACGAGGATTACCGCCTACACACAGGACGGTATCCGTGTGACTTTTCAAGGGGCGAAGCATGATGCTTTACCCTAGATCGTGTATGACTCCAGATGGCATGGGCAGTTGATGGGTTGGCTAGCAAGCCTTACCATAGAGGACGAGGCAAGACAGGATTTGAATCTACCTCGGGTAGTTTGCAAGTATGCGAATGTTTTTCCGGATGAGCTATCGGGATTACCTTCGCACAGGGATGTAGACTTTATCATTGGGTTACACCTTGGCACGTCGTCCATTTCTATGACTCATAGGATGGCACCGGTTAAGTTGCAAGAACTCAAGGTCCAACTGCAAGAATTGTTGGATAAGGGTTTTATTAGACCGAGCACTTCACCTTGGAGAGCTCCGGTTCTGTTTATTAGGAAAGAGGTTAAAGTTCGAGTGGAATGACCTGTGTGAGAAGGCATTCCAAGAATTGAAAATGAGGCTTACTTCAGCTCTTATTCTAATAGTCCGGAAGGAGACAGTCTGTTGTGTATTATGATGCCTCGGGACCCGGACTAGGATACGTGCGATCGGTCACGGGAGGGTTGTAGCTTATGGTTCTAGATAGCTAAAGAAACATGAGCAGAATTACCCTACACATGACCTGGAGTTGGCTGCTATTGTTTTTTCCTTAAAGATATGCTCCACTACTTGTATGGTGAGTAGTTTGAAGTATTTTCATACCATAAGAGTCTGAAGTATATTTTCACACATCGGGACCTCAACATGAGGCAACGCAGATGGATGGAGTATTTGGAGGACTATGACTTCACTTTGCATTACCATCTTGGTAGTGTCAAATCGCCAGTGGTTGATGCACTCGGTCGGAAGTCACAGGGGGGTAATGGCTAGTGTAGTTTCCCGAGAGTGGAAAATGCTCGAGACCGTGGGATAGTTTAGACTGCATTATAGTGATAAGGCTCAGGGAGCATTAGGGAGTTCGATTGGCTGCGCGTCCTGCGAAGCGAGTGATTGAGTCTAGGGCGGGGCCTTAGATGAGTGTCCATCAGGGACCGGGTACAGGTAGGTACGGGTGACAAAGGCTGGGCCATCCACATAGATGGTAGTCTTCGGTATAGGGGACAAGTTGTGGTTCCCCAGCTGACCAATTTGAGAGAGGAGATCCTTAGGGAGTTCCATTGCTCTCGATTTGTTGTGCATCCATTTAGCCTGGTGTACCATGGTCGCCCGTTGCCCGTGTGCGGAGGCGGAATGAGCGACACGTTGGGGATTTTGTTCGGCCCGATTGTCTCACGTGTCGACAAGTAAAAGGCGAGCACGGAAGCCGGCCAAGGCTACCCCAGCCTTTGAGGTAGCAAAGTGGAAGTGGAAATATCCGCGATGGATTTGTGACCCCGCACTTACGAACACAGTGGAGGTATGATGTCGTATGGGTTATAGTGGACCGACTCACTAAGTCGACACACTTTCGGTGCGGATGACCTTCACACTGGAGGAATTCTGCCGGTTGTATATTTGTGAGATTGTCTGGTTACATGAAGTGCTAGTCTCTATTGTATCGGACAGGGGTCCCAGATTACGGTACACTTTTGGAAGAGTTTCTAGAAGGCTATGGGGACGTAGTGGATGATCGTTTTTTTATCCACAGGCCGATGGTCAGTCGGAGAGGACCATACAAGTTTTAGAGGACATGCTGCGAGCATGTGTCCTGAATCTTAAGGGTAGCTGGGAGAAGCACTTATCCTTGAGTGGAGCCATGCTTGACAACGGTGTCGGTAGTATGCGGTGGCACCTATGAGGGCTTTATATGGGAGGCCATGTCGATCCCCAATTTGTTGGACAGAGTTGGGAAAGTCCATTACTGGTCCGAATCTGATTAGAGACACCTCGAAGAAGGTGGGTTTGATACAGAAGCGTCTTCTTATGGCTCTAAGCTGGCAGAAGAGCTACGTCGACATACGACGTTGACCTCTAAAGTTTGAGGTGGGTGATCACTTCTTCTTGAAGGTGATGCCTAAGAGATGAGTGGTCAGATTAGGCAAGCAAGGGAAGCTAGCGCCGAGGTATATTGGGCCTTTCGAGGTACTTGAGAGGGTGGGCATAGTTGCATATCGGTTGGTGCTACCACCGAATTTATCAGGTCTCCATGAGATGTTTCACGTCTCCATGCTTCGGAAGTATACTCGGATCCGGCTCATGTAATTGGATTGGGGATTATTGTTGTCTGAGATGGAACCTTCGAGGAGGACAGTATCTTGGATAGCGGATTGGGTTTTGCGGCCTTAGGAGCCGTGAGGCTAGTGAAAGTGTTGTGGCAACACCTAGGAGTGGAGGAGGCAACTTGGGAACGCGAGGACACGATGCGGTCTACCCTATCCTTCCTCTTTGAGGATGAAAGTGCGTTGGTCTAATATTGGAACTAAAATAAATTATTGCATATGCATGTGTTTGTGTGTGCAAGTGTGTATGAATTTTGGGAACGAAATTATGTTAAGGGGGGAAGAATGTAAAACCCGGGAAAATTAGTAATTTTTAGGAAAAATGGTAAAATAATAATAATAATAATAATAATAATAATAATAATTGCCATAATGGTTGGGAAGCTAAAAATTCTCTAGATCTCCCCGGATGACAAAGCCAGGGTATTGCCGTTAAATTCGTCTCGCGAAATCTAGTGACCCAGAAAAGTTTTGTTGAATTTTGAGATAGTCGGAATATTTTTACGATTTTAAGGTGATCATCGCCAATGAAGCTACAAGAGGACGAGATTTTTTCAAAAATCTCGGAAATCAGGAAATGACTTGAGCTAAACTCATTTAAAATAAATTGAGTTGAAAAGAAATAAATTGTTTCGGGCAAAAAATTATTGAATAAGAGATGGACATTGTGCCATGTATTAAAAAAAAAAAAAGTAAAAAAGGAGAAAGAAGGAGACGGGAGGAGAGGGGCGTGAGAAGAATAGAGAGAGAGAGAAAAAAAAAGATTTTTTTTTTCTCTTCGCTTCTCTCTAAGATCTACGGAAAATCGAACCGTAGGTTTTTATTGGAGCAAAAGGCAAAGTCGATCCACGCATCGAGAGCTACGCTTGGGAATCAAAATCTTGGAGTTTCGTCAAACTCCACGAGGTAGAGAATTTTCCTACTTGTGTTATTTCTAGCCTAAAGGTCATTTAATGGCTTGAAATTTTATTAGATGTCATGAGAGGCCGTAAATTTAAGTCCCAAATTTTTGGGATTGAGTGTAGGAATTTTAAGGAATTTTTGGGACTATTTTCGGGCAGTCCTGGACTGTGTTCGGGTTTGGTTTTAATCCCGGGACTGATGTTTTAGGGTTTTGTGGTGTGTTTTGGTATCACAGTAATTCGGTGACGAGCCGTAAAGGGACCAAGAGGTGCCCTGTTGTATATGGGTCCGAGATTTGGGCATAATATGTCGTTGTATGTAAAATTCATGTTAATATGTGCTTGCGGGATGTATTAACATGGAAATGATGATGAATGAAAATTATATGTAGAAAATATAATTATCCGGAATTGATAAATGTTTCATGTAGTTCTTATTGTGTATGTAGTATGACATCGCATGAAATGACATGATTGCATTTCATATGCACGGTCACATCGCGTCGAGTCGACTGTTATTCACCATTCTTGGTGGATGTGTGGTGAGAAATGGGACAACGTCCAAAATTGAGACTCACGGTTGGGTAAAAATATGATAATAATAAATCACGTATGTTTAGGTGAAACAAGATGGGGCAGATCCCCTCCTAGGGTGAATGACCCAAATTTTATTCTTTATCAGACATATGGATCCAACGATGAAAGTTCGCGAAAGTGTCGAAAGATGTTGCGAAGCCTGCAGTGAGACCTTGAAAATTCGCAACCCAAATAAACACACGGGATTTGATAAATTAAAATTGGAGGGTTGTCCAATGGTTTGAGTAATTGGTTGAAACACTAATGATTGGTTTTTCACACTTGGCGTTGCAAGTGTGAGGGAGTCGGTCGGGACTCGGGTTGTGGGCATGAGGCGTCTCATCTCATGCATGACAAGGAACATTCCATATAGGATTGCATTATTTATATGGAATATGGTTTGATGTTTATGTCACGTCATTTCCTTGTGCATTTAGGCGGGAGTAGCCCTTGTAGGAGAATTTTTCTTGGACATTGCTCTCACCTCTTGGTAGGACCCCCTTTCGGTGCGGGGGGGTGTACGGGGAGAGCGGCAACCGACGAGGCCGTGATTGTGAGATAAAGTAGACATGGCCCTTGACAATACTTTTATAAAAGTATCTTATGTAAAAAAAGAATTGTAATTAAATTCTTTTGGACTATTGTATAAATAGTCGGGTATGTAATTATGGTAAGAGGGCCGTGATCGGACTCTTATGAACTGTAATTAAGCGTTTTATTTTCATATTTTAAATTTAAATGTGAATGAATGGATCTTGGTAAAGGGATGTATATTGGGGATATGGACAGATGGACCATGTGGGGTCAATACTACTTTCTGTTGAGACCCTGGATGGGTTATGATTATATTGTTATACAGGTTGTTTGCTAGGTATAGCTCCCTGAACAAAGGAGACTATGCAGGTACAAAATATGGATCCTAGATAAATGGGACACAACAGTGTGGTATCGGGTCACGTCGTCGGAATTCTAGCGGGTTGTGGGTGATCAACGGGACTCGGATTTGCGGTGTCCACGGCTTAAATTCGTGAGAGGCCGTAAATTTAAGTCCCAAATTTTTGGGATTAATTGTAGAAAATTTTAGGAATTTTATGGAATTTTCGGGACTATTTTCGGGCAGTCCTAGACTGTGTTTGGGTTTGGTTTTAATCCGGGATTGATGTCTTCAGGTTTTGTGGTGTGTTTTGGTATCATAGTAATTTGGTGACAACGAACCTTGAGGGGACTAAGAGGTGCCCTGTTGTATATAGGTATGAGATTTGGGCCATTTTGTATGTTATTATTGGAAAAATAAATAATATGTACTTGTATGTAAAATTCATGTTAATATGTGCTTGTAGGATGTATTAACATAGAAATTGTGATGAATGGAAATCATATGTAGAAACTATGACATCGCATGAAATGACATGATTGCAGTTCATATGCACGGTCACATTACGTCAAGTTGGGTGTGTGTGCATGGTACTGTTATTCACCATTCTTGGTGAATGTGTGGTGAACTCATAAATGGGACAACGTCCAAATTGAGACTCACGATTGATTAAAAATATAATAATAATAAATCACGTATGTTTGGGTGAAGCAAGATGAGGCAGATCCCCTCCTAGGGTGAAAGATCCAAATTTTATTTTTGGTTAGACATATGGATCCAGTGATGAAAGTTCATGAAAGTGTCGGAAGGCGTTGCGAAGCCTGCGGTGAAACTATCGTCGCAACCTAAATAAACCTGCAGGTTTTATAAATTAAAATTGGAGGTTGTCCGATGATTTGAGTCATTAGGTGAAACATAATGGTGGTTTTCACACTTGGCGTTGCAGGTGTGAGGAATCGGTCGGGACTCGGGTTGTGGGCATGAGGAGTCTCATCTCATGCATGACACGGAAAATTCCATATAAGATTGCATTATTTATATGGAATATGATTGATGTTTTATATATGCCATTGAATGTGTATTTAGAGCGGGAGTAACTGTAGGAAGATTTTCTCTTGGGCATTGCTCGCCGTTATTGGACCCTTTTCGAATTTACATAAGGGTGTATGCGGGGAGATGGCGCTCCGTGAGGCCGTGATTGTAGAAGAAGGCCGACATGGCCTTGACAATACTATAAAAGTATTTTATGTAGAAAGAATTGTAATTAAATTCTTTTGGACTATTGTATAAATAGTCGGGTATGTAAATATGGTAAGAGGGGCGTGATCGGACTCTTATGGACTGTAATTAAGCGATTTATTTTCATGTTTTAGATTTAAATGTGAATGAATGGGTCCCGGTGAAGGGACGTATATTGGAGATATGGACAGATGGACCCTGTGGGGTCAATACTACTTCTATTGAGACCCTGGATGGATTATGATTATATTGTTATACATGTTGTATATTGGGTAGTGCTCCCCGAACAAAGGAGACTTTGCCAAAATTTTTTTTTTAAATATGGATCCCGACAAATGGATCCCGAAATCCATAGGAATTTCATGAGTTGACGGGTTGTCAACGGGATCCCCGGATTTAGGGTGTCATAAAAAATATCAGTTTTTTAGTTCTTAAAATATCATATTTGTATCTGATTCTAATTCTGATATAATTTTTTTTGAAAACGTTTATAATATTTTTATTTTTTAAAATATCTGATTTGTATGCATAAAACAATTAAAAATAATAATTGTTTGTGATTTTAGGAATAATCATATTTTTACTTTTAGTTCAAAATCATGAAGAACTAAAAAAATTATCTAATTTTAGAAATCATGTGAGTTTTTAGGAATAATTTATTCTTTTATTACAGGATCGACTCATAGGGTTAAACCCTTACCTCTAAAAAATTTGATTGGCTTCACTCACTCGATGAAAAAGTCGTTTCAAATCTTTCAGAAAAGCGTAGGAGAATTTTAAAGGGTGAGTATTTATACTCCTACTAGAAAAGTCGTTAAAAGTAATTAAAAATCTAATGTCTATAAAAGTCAATGACTTTTTCAATATCGATATACTTTTAGAGAGTCTATAAAAGTTATAATTGAATAAATACACCATGACTTTTATAGATTTTTTTAAAGTCTTAAAAAATCTTAATTGAATACACCATGATTTTTATAGACTTTTTTAAGTACCCAAGTCTTATCGTATACATCGTATTTTATAGAATCTTTAAAAGTGAAATCATTATACCATTATGACTTTTATGAAACTTTTAAAAGTGTAAAGTCTTAATCGTATACGCTATGACTTTTATAGAATCTCTAAAGTCGTAATTCAATACACCATGATTTTTATAGACTTTGTAATTCCATAAAAGTCATTAAAAGTCCTAATCCAATATAACCCCATAGGATAAACTAAGGCCATGTTTGATAAAATGAAAAAATTAAGTGCTGAAAAATAAGTGTTGAAAAATTAAGTGCTGAATTTCATAAGTATTGAATCGATACTGTAAAAGCTGTTTTGATAAATTCTTGACAATTGAATGCGAAAATAAATATATTGTTTGTCTATTGTAAATACGAATATTAGAAAATTATGTAATTTTTATATTTACCCTTATTATCATTAAATTACATATTATCCAAAATAAATAAAGTTTCTAATAATATTTTATTTTTAACTACAATTATTAATTATTGTAAATAACATGTTTAAAAAATATGTAAAAAATATTTATTCTAATAATATTATAAAAAAAGACATAAATATGTTTAAAAAATAACCAATATAATCTAAACTTTTTAAAACTATCCAAACTAACCAAGAGATATTTGTAAAATATTATATTATTTATAAGAGTTTTTTGGTCTAATTTATTTTCATTTAAATTTTTTTTTGTTGACCGTATTCTATATTTCACGTTAAGTAGGTCTTTATCTACTTATAATTTTCAATAGTTTTTCATTTAAAATTTTCAATTAAGAGCTTCCTAAAATTTTATTATCAAACATATTGAAAAATTAAAACCATTGAAAATTTTCATTTTCAATGGTTTGAATATTTTCAATAGTTTATCAAATAGGGCCTAAAAAATCAAATAAAAATTCCTACAATGGTTAATTAAATGTTGCTGTCAATAAATTCTTATAATGATATAAATCTAAAAAATGATTAAAAATAAAATACTATTTCAATTATTTTTTTATCTTACTTAAAAAGAAAAAATGTAAATATAAAAATGATTATTATTTTTTGTTTATTTTTTAAATTTATGCATTTAATGATATAAGAAACAAATACTGAATGTTTTAAATTAAAATTTCAACTTTGCTTCGGTAGAGTCATTTTTGTTGATAAAAAAACTCCAAAATGCTTTCTTTTATTGTTTTGTTATCTCATATTCCATAAATATGCAAAATAAGCCATTTTATCATTTCCATAAATATTCAAATATCATTTTTTACTTCCTCTTATATATTTATGTTACAATCCCATCACCCTAATTTATTATAATTTAATTACTCTTACATATTCATGTTCTTTGAAAGGCCAAGGGTTTTGAAACAAAACCAAAAGTTTGTTTAATTTTTAGTTATTATTTTTGACAACCATGAAAAGAAAAGATGATTTTTGTATTTTAATTTAGAAGAAACTATCATTTAAAACGGAAAAACATAATAAGGCAAAAAAATTGAGTAATAAATATAATTTAATGTTGTTTTATATATATGAAATTATACCTTAAGCATGTTATAACAAGAACTATCGTATTTGAATCCAAAATCCTAACAATGCTGTTTAGCCAAGTATTTTGATTCACAACTTATGAAATTTGTGGTGTGAATGATGAGGATTTACCTAGAGGTGGTAATTTAAGTCGGCCCGTTGGGCTAGCTCGGTTCACTCAAAATTATGGCCAAATTGGGTTGTTAATTTATTGACCTTAAAAAACAGAGCCAAATTTGGTCAGACCTGCCAATTTTTTTGCTTAATAAGGCAATTTGGCTCGGTCCGCTGGATATTAGGACCGGTTCAAGCTGCTATTTTATTGGCCCGACTCGATTTCGGCTTAGTCTGTCCACTTGAATTGCTCCCTCTACCTCTACCATATACAATAATGTCATTAGTAAAAATTTAGAAACAAATGGGATAGTTTAATTTTTTATCTTAAATAAAGCTTATGAAGATATTTGATAGACAATGTTTGACAATCTATTTATATCTTATTCATATAATTTTAATGAAATCTTTAACATAATTTTTAACATGATTAATTTTATATTTCAAACTTAGAACAATTATTATTGCAAAACAAAATCTCATTCACAATCTCACAATAAATCACAATTATTTATACACAGGACCAAAAAATTATTTTTCTTTTTGTAATTTTGCATTCAGTAATAGATTGTTTATATTATAATACCAAAAAATGTCATTCTAATAAAAATTATATAATTTGATATTTTTATTTTTATTCTAAATGATTGGTAACAAGAAAATTAGAAGATAACATGAATCAACATATTATTTTATTTTAGTTTGAGTGCTTTAAAATTGTAAAACATTTTGCTTATATTGTCTTCTCAATTAGGTTTTAATTTCATAACTAAATTCATATTCTAAAAATTATCTTAAATTATGATGGGGTAGAGAAAGACATATACATAGGCTTAGAGAGCAAACCCAGGGGCACAAGCCCCGAGCCTAAAACATAAAGAGAGTTGGGACACCCACGATAAGAAGCTACGCGCGGTGAGACCTACCATGCCATAACACTTGGGCCAAGGCTTAGAGTTGAAATCACCCTGCAGGGGAATCAAGTGATATAGGCGGCCTGAAAAACTCATGTAAAAGGAAAAGTGCTTAATGTCCATGATCCGCATCCGCAGTTAGGAAGAAAGATCGTGCATGATCCACGACTCCTCCATTATCCCTTAAAAATTAGGTCCATGATGAGGAGAAAGGAAACTCCTCACCTTATGAAGAATCTTAGTATCACCATCCAGCAAAGAAAGTAACCACTATTTCCACATATAAATACCAACTCATTCCGCCCCTGAAAGTCACCTTGTGATTACGCCATAGAAAACAATTGAATTTTTTTTCATAAGGAAGAAACTGACTTAGCCATCGGAGCGGCGGCCGACACACCCCCGTCGGATCACCCTTTTTGTGCAGGTTGCAAGTTGCCTGACGATTCGATCCATTAGAAGCGGCCCAATGGCCTAAAGGCTCCAACCTGACATCAAATTGAAAAAGCTTCATCGAGTTTGGCGTAAATGCGTAGAACGACGGTTCCTTCTGAATGGCGAATTCTCGGTGGTGATGGTATCGACGAAACATGAAGCGAGGAGTCGCCAGCCCATGGGGCGCAAAGACCGACAAGGCAACCTAGATGGCGGAATTACACTAGGGGCGCTCTCGAAACTATAGACGTGCGTGAGGTGGAGGTGCTCAGTCTCCTTGCGACTAAGCGTTTACTAAGAGACTTGGAGGAACTCACCCGACAAATGTAGCGGCAGTAGGAAGGATGACAACACCACGACACTCCTCGGGACGTTGACGGAGAAGGAGAAACTAGCCAAGCCAAGGGCTAGATGCTTCTAAGCCCCGAGAAAGATGTCCTTGATGAGAATTCCGGTAGGAGTGACATAGAAGATGGACCACCCTTTATCAGCCGAAGATGGGAGACGGTGTTAGGAGAAGGCGGCATTAGGGACATCTAGCAAGAACTCAGCCGCGTGAGGGAAACAGTGAAAGAACGAGCTCCAGTCTCCATGGATGAGTTGGTGCAGCAAACGGAGTCCCAGTTCACAGCCAAGGTACTACACTTCCCTCTCGGCGAAGTCACAGAGATGCCTCGAATGAAAGTTCAAGGGAACAAGATCTGTGCACCACCTCAGCTACCTACAAAGTCAAATTGTCACACTACTAGCGGAGCGGTGTGCGGCCACTACAAGAGACCCCAAATTTATTTACTTCCAAGACTAGAATCCTGTGAAGCGAAGCCGTGTTGCTTGCTAAAAACACGTAAAAAATTTTTTTCTTTTCTAAACTTGTGATTTTACAAGATTTCAGCAGCATAACAGCTACATATAAGACATGTTCCAAATCTTGTAAACACAATTTACACTTTTCAAAATATGGAAACCAACACACTCTTTCAAAGAACCTTAGGTTCATCACATTTTCACAAAACAAAACTATGTACATACATATGCTCAACTGTACCAATTCAAAGTATTTCCTTACAAAAGTTAGCTAATACAACACTATACTAGAAGTCAGGAGAATACTAAAATGCTCCAGTAATAAGTAGTACTGTACCTAGAAAACAAAGCTTTTAAAGCAGGGAAAATAATGAGCTAAACGAGCTCAGTGAGTGTATGCTTTATAAAATGCTTGCTTTTTTCTGAAAATATCTCAAAACTAGAAAACTATATTTTACAAGACATTTTCCAGAAACCTTGCTTGCTTGGCTATAAAAGTTTATAAAACTTTTCATAACTTCTTGCTTACTTTGCTTTAAAAGTTTCTAAAACTTTTCATAAAATTACTTGCTTACTTGCTTTGCTTTGCTTTAAAAGTTTCAAAAACTTTTCATAATATGCTTGCTTGCCTGCTATAAAGTTTCTAAAACTTTTCATAAATTGCTGCTTGCTTTGCTTTGCTTTAAAAGTTTCTAAAACTTTTCAGAAACTATTTGCTTGCTTTTGTTGTAAAAGTTTCTAAAAACTTTTGATAAAACGCTTGCTTTCTTACCAGTAGTTGATTTTTAAACTGTATGAAAAATGCTTATAAATCAAGATTAACCACTTGGAGGTCTTTCTTGCTTACTGTACCTTAGTAAACACGGGGCACAGGATTCAATAGTCTTAGGTGGAAGGACACGGGTCCACATCACCTAGGTGGAAGGACCTTGGCCCACATCACCTTTTCGATAAATATGGTGGAAAAGACCTTGATACACGTCACCCATATAATAGCCTAATAGCGCGCCCTATCTCTAAGTACGTGCCACGGTCCCCTTTAATATGCCGCGATGCATGAACTAAGTTTGCCCGACCCGGCCCGAATCTAAAATGCATGAAATGATGTCCTAACTTCACCGTGCACATATGAAATACCTCTGACCGGTATGCTTGCTTAAGACTAGGGATTTATTAAGGCCTGTTTTATAAAACACACTTATGGTTTTACAAATCAAAACCATTGCTTGCTTGAAATATGATTTAATATTATAAAATCATTACATACCAGTTTAAAACGATTTATAATTAATACACTAGTAATTAAAAAAAAAAAATTTAGAACACTCACCTTTTTGTTTACCAAAACTTGAGCGCCACTTCACAACTTTCCCTTTGCTTTAGCCTACACACTCAAGAATCACGTGAAAACATTAATCGACGATTAATATAGCGTAAAACTTAACATACTTTACACGCAAGTCACTTTAGGGTCACACAACATTCATATAAATCCAAATGAACAAATTACCCTTGAGCACTAAAAAGCCCTTAATAAAAAAACCACTCATTTTGGCAAACCTTTTTCCAACAATATTCTATGGACTTTATTACCCAAAAATTATTCAAACGGTTTTCAAAAATTATGAAACTCTCTAGATCAGTCCTTTATATATCCAATGACATCTCTTTAAATTTTCAATTTAAAATTTCTTCTCTAAGGCCCACCAGCCACATAACACAAGTTACAACATTTTTGATGCCAAATTGGTTAGCTCACTGGATCACCTGCGTATCCTTGATTTCACAGGGTCTTAACTCCATAAATTGGAAATGGTTTCTTCACTCATTTGAAGCTATGGTTTTAAGGTTTCTTCTCCAATTGGAATCACCCAATGTGGATCACCAAAACTCAAGTTATTGTATTTTACATCTAGATTACTCAAATTGGCATAACAAAATCTGCACATAGCTCCACTTTGACAAATTTCTAGGAACTTTGGGGTTACAATTTACATGCACTTCCTTTAAGTAAATTATTCCCCTAGAAGTCTATTTTACCCAGAATTTTTAATCAATCAATTTGGATGAGTGAAACTCAACTTATGGCCAAAATACTATAACAATACCCAAAATAGAGCATAACCCGTGAGCTACAAGCTCACCTTTAAGTCCGTATTTGGGAGCCTTAGAGCTACAATTTGCTCTTGGTCCCTTCTATACATTTGTATCCCTATCTCTTATGGTTCTTTAACAATTAGAATCACTTCATTTGGATGATTATAACTTAATCTATAATAAGAAACAAGAACAAGGGTTTCTGGTACGACAGCATTTCCTTTGAAAACCCAACATTCTCCTTTTTTTTACAACCATTCCAACCAATCAAGACAATACAAAACAACCTCAAAGACCAACATGGAATTTACCCAAAACCACACCACAACACTTGTATTGGTGGTTTGGAACTTCATATAACCAACCCTAGGTAAAAATCCCGGAATTCATACTAAGGTTCTGGAGTCCATATAAAACCATAGAAATAGGATGGACTCCATGTTTATCTTATACCAACTAAGGTTTTACCCACACAACTTCAATAATTCTAGGGTTAGGATAATCCCCTAACAAAACCCCTAGGAAGAACTAATCCTCCATAGAAAATCCATGCAACCCTCACTCTGAAAAACCTTCGTTTAGAGGCAGGATGGTCGGTCTCTAATCCGTCTAAGCAATTCCCAGCCAGTTAGAGGCGGAAATTTACCGATCTTAAAAACGCTGGTATGTGATTTCGACCGTCTCTAATCCGTCTCTTATTAGAGACGGAAAGTTCCGTCTCTGTCGAGCGGATTGAAGCAGTTTTTCGCGTCTCTAAAATTAATAATTCCCGAGGCGGTCAGGTCTCGATTGGGAGGCGGAATTTTCGATCTCAAATTTCGTCTCTATTCGAGAGGCAGATTGGTCCGTCTCTATTCGAGAGAGCCCAGTTGATTCCGTCTCTAATCGAGAGGCCCGAGATTTTGGTCTCAAATGCCGTCTGCAGACGGATGGAGAGATGGAATTTCGGTCTCAAATTCCGTCTCTAAACAAAGACGGATGGATTCCGTCTCTGATTAGAGACGAAATCAAATCCGTCTCTGATCAAAGATGGAATTTTCGGTCCCAAATTCCGTCTATGATCGAGGCGGTTATTCCATCTACGTCGAGACATTTCATTGATCTCTAATCAAAGACGGAATTTTGGTCTCAAATTTCATCTCTCTTCAAAGACAAAATGACTTCGTCTCTGATCAGAGACAGAATTTTCGGTCTCAAATTCCGTCTCTGATCAAAGACCGCAACATTCCGTCTCTAATCAGAGACGGAAAATTTTATTTCTATTCTGTCTATATATACTAATACTTTTTGTTGACATGTCTTGACTTTTCATACCGATCTTATTGTCATTCAAAGCCAATTATATGAAATCATTAAGATGTAGCCTAATAGTTAAATTAATAGATATCATTAAATAAGTTGAAGCCACAATACTTTTAATTAATTATAAAATCAATAGTATTCTTAAATAACAAAATGGTAATATTAGTGTCAAATATAGCTACTGATCATTGTCACCACGAAAAAAAAAGCGGCCAACTGTGATTTCATCTTCTCTTGCATCTGTCTTTGCATCTCCTGCATTTGTTTACACATCTCCTCCTGCATTTGTTTACGCATATCCTTTTGCATTTTTTCATTTTGCTCTTGTATTTTTTGGTGTTGGTCTTGCAAATCCTTAAATTGATCAATGTGACTTATTTTCTTCATACACAGTACTTGATTTATCCTCCTAACTCATAGCTTATGACTCGTCGCGAGTGAAGTGCCACTAAAAGAGGCAATGCTACAGTATGTTGATATTTCAGAGCCAATACCATATAGTCTTGATTTCTTCACTCCCCGAAACATTTTAACAAAAATTTCATTGTCATCAAGCTGAATGAGGTTGGACTGACCCTCCTGGTTGGGACATCTCCCTCCGTAGTCATATGAAATCATCCTGCCTCCAACAACACATCACATTAGAATTTATAAATTTAGTAATGAAAGAATTAACTATTAATATAATAAAACATTAAATTTTAATTAAGATCTTTAACATTGAAGCTTTGGCTTTCTCATTGTGAATGAGCAATCACTCCTTTTAGTATGATTGAATAAACAGCTTTCATAGTATGTAGGCTTCTTTCCCAAACTTTGTTCTGTGAGTTCAAAACAAAAAATGTATATAAATGTGATCACTAATTAAAATATTATTGTAATAAAATTTTCTTATCGTAAAAACATAACCATGCGTTTAGCATGTGAAATATGTGATGGGTGTAAGACCCGAGAAATTGATTTAAAATAAAGGTAAATCGTATTTCGATTACAAAATTGTAATTTCGGTTAAAAATCCGAATTTATTCTCTAGATCTACGATGTGAAGCGGATTGCACCGTTGGAATCGTCTCGTGAAATCTAGTCGGCCGCGTAAAATTTATTAATTTTCGGGGCGGTTGGAGTCGGCATGTTTTTCGAGGCATCGTGTTTGGTCTTAGAAAATGTTTTCGATGCAGCGAAGGCACATATAGCATGTACTCATGTGTACCATAGAAGTGGTATGAGTGAAATGATGAAAATGGACTGGCCGGTAGTCACCAGGAATATCAAATACAGTAAAGAGGGACATAATGGTCATTATTGGAATTTGATTTTAAGTCACTAGATGACAAAATTGTCAATAGTGTCGTCTCCCTCCTTAAGACACAAGCCAAAAACGTGAAATTGATTTTTGATGCAGTAGCTTCCATTTTGAGAGCTTTTAGAGAGAGAGAGTGCTTCTCTCTAGAATATCGGGAGATCCGATCGTCGGTGGTCTTCGGGACGAGAAGGAAACGTTCTCACAGCGGAGGCGAGCTGCAGCGTGGACTCGATTTGTGAGTTTTGACAAACTCAAGAGGTAGGATTTTCTCCTACTTGGGTTTTATTCCATTTATAGTACTTTTCGAATGTTTCCCAGGTCGATTGAGGCCGTTAGGGGCCGTTTAGTCGATCCCGAACCTTGGGACCAATTAATATAAAATTTTGAAACCAAATGGAGCAGCCGTGGCCTCCACGGCTGATAATGGTGTGAAATTTGTGTATTTTGGTGATGTCGTGTATTGATTGGAATTGGGGCGGAAGTGGCCGTGAAATGCGGGTTCATAACGTGAACCATGATTTATTTGAGTGTTGGAACAATAAACCCTAGGGTTTTACTGTTCCTAGGAATAGTGACCCGAAAATGTATTTTCGTGAAATTATGTGTTTGGTTAAGTAATTCGAATCGAATTGCTTGTGTTTGAACATTAGCTCAAGTGAGCTAATTTTGATGTTGAAATGATAATTCGCAACATGTTGTGTGATTTAATTTTTATGCAGTATATTCATGTTTATATATTTGCATGTGATTAAATTTGTATTGGAATTGGCATACATGCATTTCCATATGTGAAACCTAGGACTATATCAGGAGTTGGTACATGAGATGAGTCTAGAGAAAATGGTTCGGAGGGTAGTCTAAAACATTAAATATCGGAGGGTAGTCCAAACAAATAATATCAATTGTCGGAGCGGCCCAATTTATATTCATCGGAGGGTAGTCCACAAACAAGTAATATATCAATCGTCGGGTAGTGATTGATATATATACATCGAGGAGGTTGTCCACTAATAAAACAATGATTCTCATACAAGGCTTAGGCGAGTGTAGAGAGAGTCGATGAGGACTCGGGATGCGAGTTGGTCGTAGACATTCAAGTAGGATCATGCATTTGCTTGAATGTGTTTACTTTGGAACATTGCGCACTTAGGTGGTGAGTGGCCACTTAGGCGATTCTCCCTCTTGAGCTTTAGCTCACCCCGTCGTGGGACCCCCTTTTATTTTAATTACGGGAGCGTGCGGGGACGGCTCGTCTAAATTTGAGATTAGAGGCGGATTGTGGCTTTGAAGCTGTGATATCTACATGTATTAGAATTTCTCTAATTTTAATATGTTGTATGAGAAGTAAAACATTTGAACTCTTGTAACTATTGGGTAAATAGTTGTATTCATAGCTGGTATGTATATTTAGTGGCGTTTATGGGCTGAGTAGGCGTGTGGATATAAATTGCATATATTGAATTTGTTTGGGACGGGATATGCGGGTTTATATTTGGGTAGAGCTCCGTACAAAGGGAGACTCTGCCCGATTTTACTAAGTAGGCGTCGGGTAACCCGACCTCCACTTGTATTCAGCGGAGTTGACGGGTAGTCAACGGACACCGAGGTTTTGAGCGTCACGGCTTGGTATCGAGCTTAGGTATCACGAATACCTAAGGGCTGGGTTTGGAATCCATCACCACTAGGTGGTATGATGTAGAATATGAGTATATGGAAACCTATGGATTAGAAAAGGAATTTGGGGCTTAAGGCCATGGTTGAGGAAGAGCATCCTGCTTGGGGTGTGGTTCGATGTTTGGTTTTGGTATGAGATTACCTAGGAAATCACGGGACAAAACTAGGACACGACATGCATGTGTTTGATGTGTTTTGTGTGATTGGATGAATTAGTTATGTGAAAAATATTCATAACTTGAATGATGTGTGATCATGTATTGTGTATGGTTTGAGTGCTTAGTGGTTAGCACCTAGGACAACCATGATGTGTTGGGAAGTTTCTAAGAGGTTTTTACAGTGGGTAAAAAAAAAAAAAACTGGAACAAGGAGAATAAGTGAAAATAAATTTTTTTAAACTTATTTGGTTTAGAGGTGAAGGAATTTAATTTTTAAGGTTTTACTGTGTAAAACTTAAGAAGATTAAATAAAATAAATTTTACTAAATTTATTTGGATTGTTGGAAAATGAGAAGAAATTTTAAAGCCAAGAAAAATAAATTTTTCTAAATTTATTTGATGAGAGTGAAAATAATTTTCTAAGATTTTACAAGTGGTAAAAAATTGAAGAAAATGGAAAGAAAATAAATTTTATAAATTTATTTGAGTGGAAAAAATTTTAGGTGGAAAGGCTTGGAAAAGGAAAATAAATTTTATAAATTTATTTGGTTATGAGGTGAAAAAATAATTTTTTCTTAGGTTTATATGGTGTAAATTTAAGAAAAAGGGAGTAAAATAAATTTTATGAATTTATTTGAGTGTCCAATATATCTATTAATTTGGGTGTCAAAAATATACTATGTATATATATATATATGATTTTGGTGATTTTCATCTTCTTCGGAAAAAAAAAAATAAATTTTGGGCGGGAATCGTTTTTGGGCTCTTGCCCAATTATATTGTAATTTTTTTTTTTGTAATCCCTAACGATACAATTTTTGTATTGCAGAGAAGGAAGCTTGGAGGGCTGAAATTGTATTGCAAGAGGTCGAGTGTATTCTGATAGAGCGACTGAGCTGGCAGCTGTATTGCAATACGGTTTGGTGGGCGCAGGTTTGTATTGCATCTATTGTGTGTGAGCAGGGAAGGCACCGGGTCGCGTGCGGCATGGGCGGGAGTCTTTGGGCGCGCCTTGGTAGGCGCGAGCCCAGGCGTTGCGGCACGACCGGCGCGTGCTGGCCTTCGAGCCCGGGGCGTGGCGGCGAGAGCGCGCGAGCCAGGCGCGAGAGGGGCGCGCTTAGCGAGCACTGCGCGGTAGCCCGGGAGGCCCAGTAGCGTTCGGGAGCGGGAGGAATGCGGCGGGCGTCGCGCCTTGGCGTGGACCTTAGGTAAACTGTGACCTTGGCCTTGTGGCCTTCAACGGCCCGCGTGGCGTATGCGAACTCACAGTGAGCTCATGACGAGCGACGGCGAAGCCTTGAGGGTCGCGTGAGCGCGGCACAAGCCTGAAATTTGGCTGAAATTTCTGCACTCGGTGCACTTTCGACTGTCTCGATCCGTTTTGACTCGGTATTGTTCCTAAGTCGATTTTTGGACATTGTTCATGAACTCGGTTCATGAACAACATTCATCACAAAAATTTTCCAAAAAAAATATTTATTAAATTAAATAAAAAATAAAATAAATCAAATAAAATTTGATAAAAATATTTTTCGAAAAATAAAATTTTCGAAAATAAAATTTTGTTGAAAACAATATTTTAAATGCGAAATTGATTTCGTATACACTGAGTTAGGTGTATGATTAGTGTCTCGGGGCTGTGTTTATGCCTTAGAATCTTGTATTAGTTTAACTACCATTTGGAAATCGTGATTGCGATAGTTAACGTAGAAAATTATAGAAAATTATATGCATGGTGTAATGTATTATAGGAAAAAGGGTGAATGCTAAGGTTAGGAACTATGACCTTAGGGATTTGGATCTTGAAATGAACAAGGGAACTTGAACCTGTGAAATAAAATAAATTGAGTGATTGGAATTTAGCACCACTTAGGAAATGAGCAGGTCGAGTTCATGGTTGTCAAGTCTAGTAGTAATTGGCATACGCATTCTTGAGTTCTGGTATCAGTCGTGACTCTTGTTGCCATGTTAATTGTGTAAATGGCTAGTAGAGGACGAGGACGTCCACGGGGCACTGGTCAGGCACCACCGACAATTGACTAGTCGCCGGCATTTGATCAGCGGGCCTTTGTAGAGGCCGTAGGTGTTGCAGAGGCTGCTATTGCACAAGCTCGCATAGCAGGTAGTCAGGGAGATCCTAGTAACCCCCAGAGGTTTAGGACGCATCATCCTCCGACATTCACAGGGGGAGGAGATCCGATGGTGGCCGACCATTGGTTCATGCAGATCGAGAAGGTGTTAGAGGCCATGGAGATTACCTCTGACACGACCAGGATTAGGCTAGCTGCGTTCTAGCTAGAGAATGAGGCCCAAATAGGGTGGAAATGGGCAAGGACCTCTAGAGACCTTAGAGGAGCCGTTGTACGTGAGTCTCCTAGGGATTAGGGCGAGAATAAGAATGATAGGTCGAGGTTGCGAGTTAGGGTCTCGGGGGACTCTACTTATAGTGGGCCGAGTTATGAACATGTCGAGTTCGATGTCATCCTTGGGATGGGTGGGCGATAGCTTACGAGATCGTTATCGGTGTGGCGTAGGAGGATACGCTATCTGGGTGGTACTGTTGTGTTCGGGAGGGCAAGCCACGATATTTTGCCCCAGGCAGTATACGAGTCTAAGTGTCAGGGACAGTTGGCGGGTTGGCTAGCGAGCCTTACCTGAGAGCGGGTGAGACCAGGACTTAAGATCTACCTCCCAGTGGTTTGCGAGATATGTGGATGTTTTCGGATAGGCTACGGACTACCTCCACAGAGGGTAGTAGACTTTGGTATCGAGTTACACCCTGGTACTACACCCATCTCTATGACTCCGCATAGGATGGCACCGGTTGAGTTGCAGGAACTCAGAGTCCAGTAAAAGGAGCTATTGGACAAGGGGTTCATTAGACCGAGCACTTCACCATGGGGCGCTCCGGTTCTATTTGCGAAAGAAGAAGAGACGAAGACCGCCCGACGTGCATTATTGATTAGAGCCAGTTGAGCAGGGGTTGCGATCAAGAATCGGTACCCATTACCGAGGATTATTGATTTGTTTGATCAGTTGAGAGAGTGCGGAGTCTACTCCCGAGATAGACCTTCGCACTAGTTACCATGTCGGCTGAGGTTAGGGATCTGGATATCCCTAAGACAGGCGTTTAGGGCGTTATGGGCACTATGAGTTCACGGTGATGCCCCTTCGGATTAGCCGAATGCACCGGCGGCATTCATGGACCTCATGCCAGGATATTCCAACCCCTATTTAGATGGTTATCGTAGTCTTTGTAGATGACATCTTGATCTACTCCCGATCGAGTGGGAGCATGGTATCGCGAGGATCGTTTACAGGTTGTTCGAGGCGCCATCGGTTGTACTTGAAATTAATTAAGTCACGAGTTCACGGCCTGCGGGTGAGATTTACGGGACCGCGTGGTGTCGACCATCGAGTGTCGGTCTGACCCGGAGAAGGTCGGCGGTGATGAGTTGGGAGAGGCCCGAAGTCAGTCTTCGAGATCACGTAGTTTCTTGGGATTAGTGGGTATTACGGATTCTGTTGAGGATTTCTCCAGGATAGCAGCACCTATGACTAGGTTGACCCGGAAGGAGGTCAAGTTTGATTGGGATGACCAATGCGAGGAGGCATTCCAGGAGTTGAAGAGGAGACTTACTTCAGCTCCCATCTTGATAGTTCCGGATAGGGGACAGGGGTACACAGTGTATTGTGATGCCTCGAGGGCCGGATTGGGATGTGTTTTGATGTAGTCAGGTGGTAACCCATGGTTCTCGTCAGTTGAAGAATCACGAGCAGAATTACCCCACACACGACATAGAGTTGGCGTAGTAGTCTTCGCCTTGAAGATCTGGCGCCACTACTTATATGGTGAGGAGTTCGAGGTGTACTGGACCATAAAAGTACGAAGTATATTTTCATGCGTGAGACCTCAACATGAGACCTTGCGAGATGGATGGAGTTCCTGGGGATTATGACTTCTTTGCATTTACCACCTGGTAAGGCAAATGTGAGTGGTGATGCACTCGTCGGAAGTCACGAGGAGCTTTGATTTAGTATAGCTTCTCGGGGTGGCGGATGCTCGAGATTATTAGATTCGGTTTGAGGCTGGTCTGTGGCGGACTCGGGGTACCTTAGGGAGTTTAGTGGCTATACCGTCTGCGGTGAGCGAGTGATTGAGTCCCGGTGGCGGAAGCGGAGATGGGTGTCCATTAGGGTGATCTGGGTCAGTACGGGTGACGAAATTTGGGCTGATCACCTTGAATGGTAGTCTTCGATATAAGGGGCGGGTAGTGGTTCCCGGTTATTCCGATTTGAGATAGGAGATTCTCAGGGAGTTTCACTGCTCTCGATTTGCCGTGTATCCAGGTGGCACGAAGATGTACCAGGATCTTCGTCGCCAGTGTTATTGGAGTGGGATGAAGAGACATGTAGGGGACTTTGTTCGATGATGTCTCATCGGCCCGGGTTAAAGTGAGCACGAAGCGGCAGGACTGCCCGGCCATTGGAGGTGGTGGAGTGGAAGTGGGGGCGTATCACGATGGACTTTGGCCCGCTGCCCGCGGACCCATGACAAGCTTCAGCCCGGTATGGTGATAGTGGACCGACTCCACGAAGTTGGCACATTTCCTAAGCCGTCTGCGGATGACCTTCGCCTTGGAGAGATTCTGCAGGTTGTACATTCGTGAGATAGTCCGACTACATGGAGTACCGGTATCCATAGTGTCGGATAGGGACCGAGTTTACGGCGCACTTTGGAAGAGTTTCAAAAATTTATAAACTTCTATTTGTGATCGTCTGGCGTTTCACCCTCGAATCAGATGGTGTGATCCCGAGGGGACTATCTGGTATTAGAGGACGTACTCACGACCATGCGTCTGGATCATAAAGATGTGGGAACATTTTCCCATAGTGGAATTAAGCCTACAACTTGATTTACGAGGCGAGCATACAGTGGCACCGTATGAGGCATTGCTGGGAGGCCCTTGTAGATCACCGTTATGTTGGACCCGAGGTTGGAGAGGCTCATGCTGGATCACGATTTGATTAGAGACACCTCGAGAAGGTGAGCTTGTCGACATCGTCTTCTCACGGCTCGAGCCGACGGAAGAGCTATGCGGATGTCTGAAGTCGACCCTTAAAGGTTACGAGGTTTGGGGTCTTGTCTTCTTGAGGTTATGCACAGAGAGGGAGTGGTCGAGGTTCGTGACGCGGGAAGCTATCGCCGCGAGTTCATTAGACCTTCCGAGATACTTGAGGGTAGGCACGGTTGCGTCACGAGGTTAAGCGTTACCGCCCCGGCATGTCAGTGTCCACAAGGTGTTCCGCGTCTCCACATGTCGAGCACATCGGATCCGACTCGTGACGCAGTTGGGGGCGGATGGAGGTTAACGGATGGGACCTTCGAGGAGGGACCGCGGTCGCGTGTTGATAAGCGTGATCGGGTTTTGCGACGCAAAACCGTGAGGCTAGTGTTGGTATTATGGAGGCACTATGGAGTGGAGGAATCCACGTGGGAGCGCGAGGACACGATGCGGGCCACCTATCCTTTCTTGTTTAGGGATGAAGGTACGTGGTTTAGTCGTTTAAAATTTAAATGACTGATTACATGCATGGTAGAGTGCGCGTTGCATATGCATTTGCGTGATTGTGATTGTCTGAATTCGGAATGAAATTTAGCTTTAAGAAGGGGAGAATGAAAGACCCGAAATTCGATTTACGATAAGGGTAAAATCGTAATTTCGATTACCATTGTAATTCGGTTAAATCCGAATTTGTCTCTAGATCTCGGATGAAGGAAATGGATTGCACCGTTGGAATCGTCTCGGAAATCTAGTCGGCACGTAAAATTTAGTAATTTTCCTGAAACGATTTAGATTCGGCCGTTTTCGAGGAGCATCGCGTTTCGGGTCTTAGAAAGCGTTTCGATGCTAGCGAAAGGCACATATAGCGTGCTCGTATGCAATAAGTGGTATGAGTGAAATGATGAAAATGGACGGCCCGGTAGTCACTAGAATATCAAATCTGGTAAAGAGGACATAATGGTCTTATTCTTAGATTTGATTTTAAGTCACTAGATGACAAAATTGTCGATAGTGTCGATCCTCCCTCCTTAAGGCACAAGCCAAAAGCGTGAAATTGATTTTTTGATGCAGTAGCTTCCATTTTGAGAGCTTTTAGAGAGAGAGAGTGCTTCTCTCTAGAATATCGGGAGATCCGACCGTCGGTGGTCTTCGGGACGAGAAGGAAAAACGTTCTACGCGGAGCAGGCTACGCGTGGACTCCGATTTTGTGAGTTTTTGACAAACTCCAAGAGGTAGGATTTTCTCCCACTACTTAGGTTTATTCCCATTTAGTACTTTCGAATGTTTGAGTCGATTGAGGCCGTTAGGGGCCGTTTGATCGATCCCAGGCAACAGGACGAATTAATATAAAATTTTGAAACCAAATGGAGCAGCCCGTGGCGCTCCACGGCCTGATAATGATTAATGAAATTTGTGTATTTTGGTGACAATCATGTATTGATTGGAGTTGAGGCGGAAGTAGCCGTGAAATGCGGAGTTCACTCGTGAACCATGATTTGTTGAGTGTTGTAGCGATAAACCCTAGGGTTTTCTTGTTCCTAGGAATAATTGACGAAAATGTATTTCGTGAAATTATGTGTGTGGTTAAGTAATTGAATCGAATTGCTTGTGTTTGAACGACAGCCCCAGTGAGCTAATTTTGATGTTTTAAATGATAATTACATAACATGTTGTGTGAATTAATTTTTATCTGCGAGTATATTCGTATTTATATATTTGCATGTGATTGAAATTTGTATTGGAATTGGCATACGTACATTCCATATGCCTTTGAAACATCCTAGGACTATAGGAGTTAGTGCATGAGATGAGTCCAGAGAAAATGGTTCGGAGTGTAGTCTAAAACATTAAATATCGGAGGGTAGTCCAAACAAATAATATTAATTGTCGGAGCGGCCCAATTGATATTCATCGGAGGTAGTCCTGAAACAAGTAATATATCAATCGTCGGGCAGCCCCTGATTGATATATACATCGGTTGTTAAGCTAATAAAACAATGATTTCTCATACAAGGCTTAGGCGAGTGTGAGAGAGAGAGAGAGTCGAGTGAGGACTCGGGATGCGAGTTGGTCATGTAGACATTAGTAGGATCATGTATTTGCTTGAATGTGTGTTTACTTTGGAACATTGCCGCTGCAGGTGGTGGTAGCCCGCCCAGGATGATTCTCCTGCGGGCTTTAGCTCACCCGTCGTGGGACCCCACATTTCTGAATCTGGGGCGTGCGAGGGGACAGCTCTTCCTAGAGGTGAGATTAGAAGAAAAGTTGGATTGTGGCTTTGGCTTTGACGATATCTACATGTATTAGAATTTCTCTAATTTTAATATATGTTGTATGAGAGTAAAACATTTGAACTCTTGTAACTATTGTTATATAGTTGTATTCATAGTTGGTATGTATATTTAGTCTTGTTTATGGGCCCAGAAGTGGCCGTGTGGATATAAATTGCATATATTAGACTGTTTGGGACATGATATGCAGGTTTTATATTTGGGTAAAGCTCCCCGTACAAAGGAGACTCTGCCCGATTTTCTAAAGTGGCGTCGAGTAACCCGATCTCCACTTGTATTCCGCGGGTTGACGGGTAGTCAACGGACCCCCGGGTTTTGGGGCGTCACATAGATCCTCACGGTATGAGTGAGCGGGGTTCACGACTAACGATTTAGCTTGTTTTGTCGCGCTCTTACTATGTACTCAGGCTTATTGAATTCATCATTCCATGCCTTCCAAATATCATCAGAAACATAGGCCGACTTCTGTTTGGCATTCTTAATGGTCCAAATGAAACTCTTGTATCTAATAATTGCTGTTTTAAAGTCTGACTATACCACTTATTTTTGAATCCAAAAATATTTCTATAAATTTGCAAAAAAAAAAACAAATAGTTAGTACTGCAAACTCATTTTATATTTTAAAAATTACAATATATTTGAAAGAAATATTCTTTGAAAATCCTCAAATACAAATCTTTAGTGTTCTAAGGGATGTTATTCAAGTATACCATACTTGTGAAGTCATTTGCTTGAAAGTCTTAGTGATCATCCCAGTGAGCATTTTTCGTGAGGCAACAACCTATGACGAAAATTACTTTTTTGTTAGTTTTAGTATTGAAAAAAGTTAATAATACTAAACAAATAAAGAAATCATTTCCTTGGTAATGCCATTAATCGTGATTAGATTGGATAATTAAATGCAATTGACTTAAAATTCTACTGAAAATGACTTGAACATATATTTTTATCCAAACCTATATACATTGTGGACAAGTGTTTGTGTTTGAACCTTCTTATGCTGGTTAAGTGATTAGAGTAATTAATGGGATAGCTCAAGCTCTAGCGAATTCTAAGAAAAATGATGAGGATAATGGGCTTGACTAGCTGATCTAAAACAAAAACCAAAAGAAAAAAAAATTAAGTTGACTCTTTCTGCCACATTTGATTACATAAAACTAAGAGTATTCTAGTGTATTGGTACATGTCAATTAATTAAACGTTATCAATTATGACTATCTTTCATTAAAGCACTTAAGTGGTAACTAAATTTCCTAGATTGGTGGATAGTAATGCTTATGACATATTATCCTGATGCATGCTTCTATTTGCATTATTAGAAGAAAATTAAGTTGATGAAAGCTTACTCATTCTGTGGTGATCACATCTCTAGGGTCAAATCTAGAAGCACCATCAATGTTGGCCTCAGCATTTTATAGATTCAACAACAGATGCTGATGCGAGCCCGATTTCAAATTGTTGTGGTGCTTGTCTTTGGCGGAGGTGATGGATTTATGCGGAAGGAATTTGTGATTGTATCATAGGGCCATGTCTTGGGTCTCTGGTACATGATTTATCTCATCAATAGACTCTGTCCAAGATCTACTATTATTATTACCTCTACCTTCATGGTTTCCTCCTCTTCCTTTACCTCTACCTTCATGGATTCCTCCTCTTCCTTTACCTCTACCCATCTGCACATATGATGGTTAGTAAACCAACGACCCAAGAAGTTCATCAACAAGCATAAAGTGTTAATCTACAAGCATAAAGTCACTATTGTATCTTATCTTGAAATATGATCCACAATAGCATAAAGCATAATGGCACTAAATTGCAAGTACCACTTCTACTATAGTCCTTCCCTGATTGCTTAAAATATGATCATAATAGTTGTAAGAAATAACATCAATAGTATAAAAAATAGCAGAACTCATACTTGTTTTTGTATAAAGGTATCATGCAATTCATACTTAACTTGCCTTTGTCAACTCTAAAGTTCTTTTGAGTTGGATCACTGTACCATAAAATGATATTGATGAGATAAGCTTTAATGTGTTTTCTCACCAGTATCATATGTGTTTTCTAGATTTAGTTAAAAAGGGAGACCAATATTTTAAAATAAAATTCCGATTATAGCTTGATTTTGTTATAGACATCTGCCCATCAGATAAAGGTTTATGCACTTTAACATGTATAAGTTTGTCCCAATCGAAACATCCGACCATCTTGGTTGTATTTTGAGTAAGAGCCTATATGCCTTAATATTAGGCATAATAAGGAATATTGAGTTATGTTTGGTCTCTTGGGCGATCAAAACGAGAAAAACATATACATTATAATCTTGTGGAAAAACACCTCTTAAATAATTTATTATCAGCATCATGTTTTAGTGTATAATAGAATATTCAACATTTTTAAAGGTGACAAGAAGGGTTTACTACAAAGTGTTTAGCTCTTAAAAAACATTGTATTATAAAGCATTATAACCTAAGCATTTGACATTGATTCTAAGATAATGATTTTAATATTCTTTTTTTTTTGATAGCATGATTTTAATATTCTTAGAGACAATAAGAGTCTTCTTTTTTCAAAAGATAATAATCATAAATTAGATATAGGTTTTTTGGGGCATTAGCCTGATGTGTCTAAGGCCTTATGGCTCATGACCCAATTTATAAGCATCCATATGCAATGGGGCCCATGGATCTATGTATTTGTCTGGGCCTGAATATCACTCAATTAAATACCACAAAAAAATTATACAGTACATTTAGCGCTTCAGTTAACACCAAAATCTTGTGCTTCGAACTGGGTTTCGAAAATAATACATTTTTTAGGAATATTTTTAAACTATTTTGAATCAAACAAAACCTCCCACACTATATCTTTAATCATTATCTTATTTAATTTTTTTATAAATTTGTATTTATTTTACACTTATTCACTTTACATATTACATAATACATATTACAAAAGAAAAGGAACGAAGAAAGTTTGATAAATAACATATAATTTTTAACTAGCACTTTCCTCGGTGTTTGAAACACGGATCTGAATAAGCCTAGGACAAAGAACCACCTAGCAAATGGATAATTATAATCTTGTGGACCAGGCCATGGAATCGGAATTGATTATTAAGCTGACAACATTAATAAGAACGAAAAAATAAATTAGAAAAAAAAGAAACAACCGATGTAGAAACAAAAGCGGAAAAAAGATAGGAAATAGCTTCAACAGCCGAAAATCACAATCCATGACCACCACGACACCACCACTATCTTCTCTACCCAAATCGCAATAGCAAAATCCAGATACCAGGAAAACCAATCAATTAAAACTTAAACGAAACGCATATGTAGCCCAAATGGAAAACAAAGTAATGAAAATGAAACCTTAGTAATCCATGCATTGGGCTCTCTAATAGCTAAACCACAAAACCTCTAATGTTCAAGTACTAGCCATAATAGTCAACTACCTAGATATACTTGAAGAAAAATTTAAAAAAATGGTATGGTTTTCTCACATGATCGAACTCAGCACACCCAATAGAATAAATCAAAACATCAATCCGCAAGATAATGGAAAATAAAGATTAATCATTAATCACAAACACTCTCATTTTCCCCAACAAAGACCCAAATCAAACAATTCACAAAAACGAAAGAAAATCGCCGACACTTCTTGGAACCATGAAAAAAACGAAAATAAAATTTAGGGTTGTGTTGATGGGTAGTGGTGATACTTACTTCAATTCGACGATTTCTCTTGCCTGTGGTATGAGTGATGATCTGTGCACAAATATCACCAAACCTCCAGAATCAAACTACGACTGGTGACTGGTTCTTCACTTTGGATGTACACGAGCAATCTGATACCATTTATATTATGTAGTTCTTACACTCATCCTTGGAAAGTACTTGAATTTTCCAATAAATTTCCAAAGCATATTTGTTGTAATCTGAAAAAGAAAAAGTTTCTAAGAACAAGTAGAGATTCAAGAGAGCAAATATACTTATTTATGATTATAGACTTATAGCATCTAAAATAAGACCATTCATCATCACACATGTAATGTGTATTCATAATTCTAACAATAAAGCATACATTATTCATCTTGTCCACACTTTGAATTGGGTCTTTGATGTGTACAAATCAGATATGACACACCCCCACCCCCTACTATCGACAGGTGTGTCGGCCACTCCGCAATAAATCCCAGTAGATTACCTCATGACTAGAAAATCCTATGAAGCGAAGCCGTGTGCTAGCTGATCTTATCTATAAAATTGTTTTATTTCTAAACTTATGATTTTATAAAATTTCGGCCTGCTGACTGCATATAGGACATGTTCCAAATCCTGTATACACAATTTACACTATTTCAAATATGGCAACCAACAACATTATTTCAAAAGAGCCTCAAGCTCCACACATTTTCACAAAACCACCCCTTATGTACATACATATATTCCTTTATACAAATTCAAGTATTTCCTTACACAAAATAGTATTAATACGACACAAATCTGAAGTCGGGGAGGGAATCCTAAAGCGCTCCGGCGTCAGTGTGCCTGTGCACGGAAAATAGTTTTTTAAAACAGGAAAATAATGAGCTAAACGAGCTCAGTGAGTGTATGCTTTATAAAAGGATTTCTTTTCTGAAAATATCTAAAAACGGTAAAACTCTCTTTACAAGATATTTTCCAGAAATCTTGCTTGCTTTGCTTAAAAGTTTCTAAAACTTTTCATACTTGCTTCTTGCTTTACTTTGCTTTTCTTTAAAGTTTCAAAACTTTGATGCTTGCTTGCTTTGAAAGTTTACAAAACTTCAAAATCTCTTAACCACACCATACCACACCTGGTTAGGAAACATTTCATAATTTACGGTTTTGCTTTAAAGTTTTTCAAAACTTTTCTCAAACATGGGACACAGGCTCAGCTTCCTTTGAAATAAAAATGGGAGCACAAGGCTCGACCGTTTAATTTTGAAATAAAAGCGGGAACTGGGCTCAACCGTTACTTAAAACAAACATGGGAGCACAGGCTCAATGGTGCACACAATGGTTGATTTTTTTCAAATCTGTATAAACATGCTGATAAATCATCAACCACTGGAGGCCTTACTTGCTTGTTGTACCCTAGTGAACACGGGAGCCTGGGCATCGACCGTGCCGATGGCTGGACCTGGGTCCGCTCACCTAGGTGGAAGGGCCTGGGCACACTTCCTCCATTTCGGTAAATATGTGGAATTGTTTGGGTCGCCATCACCGTAATTTAGTTAGCGTTAACCTATATACTCTATGCGTGCCCACGGTCTCCTTTAAATGCCATGATGCCCGACCTAAGTTGCCGACCGGGCCAAAACTAAAATGCATGTGATATCCTAACACCACTTGTGCACGTACGGGTCTCGACGGTATGCTTGCTTAGAACTAGGGATTTTAGTTAGGCTATTTTGAAAATGTCGATTTGCTTGCTTGCTTGCTTGAAACATGGTTTAATAATTCAAAACCATTGTTTGCTTTAATATGGTTGATAATTCAAAACCATTTGCCTTACTAAACTCATTGTTTGCTTTTCAATTTATGGTTTAAATCAAAACCATTTGCTTGCTTTTTCAAATATGGTTTACCATCAAAACCATTAAATACGGTGTAAAGCGATTTATAATAATAATACATTAGTATTTGGAAAAATAAGTTTAGAACACTCACCTCTTTGTTTCCCGAAACTTGAGCACAACTCTACTACTTTCCCGCCTTTGCTTTAGCCTACACCTCAACGAATGCGCGCGTGTGTCGCTGCGTATAGCGTAAAACTTAACGTACTTCACACACAAGTCACTTTAGGGTCTGTGGCGTTCATATAAGCCAAATTAACAATTTACCCTTGAGCCTTAAAAGCCCTAACAAAAAAAACCACTCATTTTGGTAAACCTTTTCCAACAATACTCTACGGACTTTATTACCCAAAATTATTCAACGGTCTTCAAAATTATGAAACTCTCCAGATAAGTCCTTTATATATCCAATGACATCTCTTTAAATTTTCAATTTAAAATTCCTTCTCTAAGGCCCTCAACCACATAACACAAGTTACAGCATGTTTTTGATGCCAAATTGGTTAGCTCACTGAATCACCTACTGTTATCCTTGATTTATTGGGTCTTAAATCTATAAATTGGAAATTTTTTCTTCACTCATTTTAAACTATGGTTCTAAGGTTTCTTCTCCAATTGGAATCACCCAATTTGGATCACCAAAACTCAAGTTATTGTATTTTATGTATCTGGATTAACTCAGAATTGGCAAAGGAGCAGAATCTGCATAACTCCATAAAAATTTATATGACACTTTGGGGTCACATTTTGCATACCGCCAGCCTAGCTAAATTATTTCCTCTAAAAGTATAGTTTACCCAGAATTTTGAATCACTCAATTTGGATGAGTTAAACTCCACTTATGGCCAAAACACTACAACAATACCCAAAACAGAGCATAATCAGTGAGCTACACGAGCTCACCTTTCAGTCCGTATTTTGGAGCCTTAGAACACAATTTTCTCTTAGTACTATAAATTTGTAGCCTATATCACCCATGGTTCTTTATCAGTGGAATCAATTGATTTGGATGATTATAACTTAATCTATAGCCAAAAGAAAAACAGGGTTTTTACAAAAATTTTGACAGCAATTCCTTTAAAAACCCAACATTCTCCTTTGTTTTTTACAACCATTCCTCAAACCAATTCAACCAATCAAGACAACACAAAACAACCTCAAACCCTAGCATTGCTGCTTAGATCAAAACCAAGAACCATGAAATCCATATAAAAGGTCAATAATCCATACCAAAACCCTAGAAATCCAAATACACTTGATTTCAAGATGAAAACATACCTTTTTCTCCTTCTCTTTCTTCTTCTTCCTCTTCTTCCTCCTCTTCCTCTTCTTTTCTCCCTTCTCCTCCTCTCCTACGGGTTGCCCTAGCCAAAATGAAATGAGACCAAATGAATTTGTTTGTCTCATATCTCCTTTATAATCCCATTTTTCACTTAATTGCAAAGAGGTCCTTGATCACTTTAATATTGCAAGACAACTCTTGTTATTTCTATTATGGCTCATCTCTACTTATTTTATGATTTTCATATCCCTTATGGCAATTACCATTTTATCCTTGTTCTAGTACCACAATTCCGGTTTCACTAAATTTATCATTTCATATTTTCATCCTTAAAAATACTACAGTGACACTTAGTGCTCATGTGTGCCCCTACGGTTACCCGTACCGTACAACCTCTGGGGACGGGGCGTTACAAGATAACAATTTCAAAATGGAGCAGCAACCAGAAATACTGGCCTACTAATACTTTGTAGAATATACTAAGAAAAATCACGTGGACAAAGCAATTAAATAAAAAGGAAATGAAGAATAAATGAAGAGATTTGGATATAAGCTATTTTCCAAGTGCGGGTTAATCATTAAAAGTTTCTTGTGCCACTAAAAGCAAGGATTATTTACACAATTCTTTCCTAAGAAATACTAGAAACAGAAACCAACACAAAATTCCAAACTCATCCCTTCCCATTACATCAAAAGCCAAGTTAAGGAGTTAGAAAATGGACAACTAGTGATTATAATAACTTGTGAGATAGTTTACTAGGGTGTTTGAGCAAGTTCACAAAAAAAAATACTACAAAAATCAACAAAGTCTTCATCATCATCTTCATCTTACGATTGATTCAAAACATGTTCAATCATCTTCGATTCAAATTCATCTATCTCTACATGAACCTATATCTCCACCATTTGGATCATTAAGAAGACCAAGATCATTGTCCTCCACCACCTCAATTTGATGTAAATTAATTAAATTGTCTTGAAAGGCCAATTCCGGCATTGAAGAAGTTTTCTTTGACAATTCAGGCATCTCTACAACTGCCCTCGCCTTAATCTTGCACACAGCTATCCAATCCATTTGGGCTCGCCTTAATGAAGGATATGGTACATAATATACTTGGCACGCTTGCATTGCAAGTATGAATGGTTCATATCTATTAAACCTTCTACTTTTGTTGACTTCTACGAGGCTGTAATTTGGGTGCCTCCTAGTACCATGCCAAAATTGTTATCGAGCATTTGATCAATGTCAGCATCGCTAATTCTTGGATCTTGTTCACATAGCTTGAGAATGTAAATACTTCAAATAAAAAAATAAAACCATTAAAATACAAAAATCAATAATTTTACTAATATTCAAAAATACTTACTCGATATAAGGTGTAACCTCATCACAATTCAAAAGAATATAGGTTTGAGCGGCCCGAAGTTCCCCGCCTTCAATTGGCCTAAACTGCGGTTCCATAAGATCGTCCGGGATACGTGAATATTGACAAATTACACTCCTAATGGAACAACAACCCGCCATCATCATTATAGGGCACATTCGTACGCCTTGTGTGAACATGTGATTCAAAGTAATGTGAACAAAGTTTGATGCTTCTTCAACTAAATCGCATTACATATTGAACCCTCAACTCTGGCCTTATTCTGAAACATTTTTGAATGGCCGAAGGAACCTATATACATACATATATATATATATATATATATATATATATATATATATATATATATATATATATATATATATATATATGACACATGATTAATTGTTTTCATATGTTATTAACATCGAATATCAGGAATTGAAAATTTAATATGAAGTTAGTACCTCTCAAGCGGGTACATCCAGCCCAGCTATGCTGAGCTGCTATCCTTGCTTCATATGGCGGAGTGAATGACGAATGTTCGTGAGTCAAAAGCGGGAAATATCTCCCAACACATAGAATTTAAGATTTCTAACTCGATCTCTCCTCATATCTTCCTCAGCAAAGGTTTCTGCAGGGTTCAAGTTCTGCCTGGAGGATAAGCTCGGCTGATTAATTAGTTTCCCCGAGCAGTAGTTGGCATCAAATTCCGAATACTATTGGGATTAACCTCTGCATAAAGGCATTGTGGTCATGACTTTTCATTCCAAAAGTTTGTACTTCTTTAAGTCCACACATCGTCCCATATTTAACACACTTAGCCGTGGAAATTTGAGTTTTCGCATTCTACAAACTAAACACGCACCATTCTTATCAAAGTGTAGTTTACGCTTTGGAAATTTACCATTAGCATTCTTCTCCTAACTCTTTTTCGTCGACAAAACATCGCCAAAATCCTCTAGCTTTGATGTTGTCTTTTGTTTTGCCCTCGTATTCATGTGATTATTTAACACATTCTCAAACACATTTTTCTCTATGTGCATGACATCGAGATTGTGACGAATCAGATTGGTACTCCAGTAAGGCAAATCCCAAAATATACTACGTTTTCTCCAACCACAACCACTAGTTTTACAAATGTTGCTATTGATCTCATTCGCATCGGCTTTGGTGCCTTTACAAGTCCCGAGCATCTCGATATGCTCTAAAAATTTATGTTCCGGACCTAGTGGGCGGTGATTGGGAAGAAATTCTTTATTTTGTAGCGGTTCTTGTTTTTCGTCACGAAGGGGTGATTGTGAGGCATAAATATTTGATGATTATCGAACCATGATGTCTTACGACCATTTGGGAGTGAAAATGCATCTGAGTACTCCATATAATGCGAACAAGCTAATTTGTAGGTTGTGCTCCATCCAGACAACATTGAGTATGCCGGAAAATCACTAATAGTCCACAACAAAGATGCTCTCATTTGAAAATTCTGTTTTTGAGACACATCATATGTTTCAACACCCACCTCCCACAAGTGTTTCAATTTAGCTATTAGTGGCTAAGGCATCTATCTTATGCTTAGGGTTGTTCGGCCCGAATGCAAATTCTTGACAAAGAACATATGGCTCTTTCATACGTCCGGTGGCAAATTATATGGTGTTACAATGATTGGCCAACACGAATATTGCTTACCCGATTGACCAAACGGTTGGAATCCATCTGTGCATAATCCCAACCTGACATTTCTACTCTCCGCGGAAAATGAAGGATGCATCTGGTCAAAATGAAACCAAGCCTTCGAGTCAGATGGATGATGCATAACACCGTCTTCCTTGTCATGATCATCATACCAGCATATCCTTAAACGATTCTTTTGAAGCATACAATCTACGCCTTTAGGAATGAGAGGAAAGTAATACATCCTTTATACGAACATCCACCCTTATGTTTTGTTGACTCCTTCTCTACTTTTGTACCTAGGATGCCCACATAACTTGCAACACTTCAAAGCGCTATCTACACCCCAATATATCATGCACCCACGCTCACAACAATCAATTTTCTCCACAGGAAGACCCAATCCTTCAACCATCTTCTTCGTATCGTAAAAATTCTCTGGCAATGTGTTTCTACGAGAGTAGTACCTCTTTCATAAATTCGATAAGGAATCGTAACATCTCCAGATAAATGATATTATGACTTAATATTCAACAATCGACTCTTCTTGAGATAATTGTGAGTGCTTCTCACACCACAGCCACAATGTGATCGACCGCTTGTAACATCTCATACAATTTTTGCTATCGGTTTGGACTCTCCTCCGTAGTGTCGAAGTCGAGTCAGATCCCACGCATCCATAACCATGGTATGGTATGGACCCGGGTGATTGATAACATAAGCGTGTATGACCTTCACCACAATTCATGTTCTAGGTTGTAGTTTCCCCATGAAATCTCCACTCATAATAATCGCTACAAAACCCTTTTGCACTAGGTGTAACTTCACATTCTCGATTTCTAAAAACTTTCGATTCTTACACATACTACGGACACCTTATTCTCGGTCCATGGTCCGACTACGGTTGACTAATTTGCAAATTGAACAAAAAAGCGTGCACTCCATCGCAAATTTTGGGTTTAAATAACCACCACGCATCTATACATCATTCTTATTGAACTCATACTTAATTCACATTAGCCAAAACACCACGAGGATAATCAATATTTTATATATTTTACAAATTCTTTAGTCCTTATATAATAAAGAAGAAGCATATATTATTGTGTTATTTGGGGCTAATTATGACTATGCACATTGTTAATGTTATTTGGGGCTAATTATGACTATACACGGAATGGACACTTGAATTGATCGGTAAACATGAAGCTAAGGACATCTAAAGATAATTTAGAGACATAAAGAATATGCTGAAAAAATTCAATTCATATATATATTCATATTCTATAATATATATAATATAATAACTCTAATTTACTATGAACATAATATAGTATTTGGTTCACCAATTGGAATTTTGAACATGGCCTTCTTGTGGGCTTAGGCAAAATTTTATGGACTGAGACAACTCGAAATACTTTCCTTTGATAACGTGACTTGACCGGGCCTTAAGCAGCCTGGCTTTGGAGAATCCGTTTTCACGTCAGGAAGGTAAACATCCTGCAAAAATAAATTCTGATCACTCCCTAACGCCTTCATATCCCTTTCGGGGTCGAGACACTAACTCCAAACTCGAAAATTTGTTTAAATTCAAACCTTTGGCCCTCGCTAGGCTTCCATAATCTAGTCAGACACATTAGTTAAAAATCATTCCTGAAGAGCACTGTGGAGTGATCGTGCTGGTTGATGGTAGAATAGGAACAATTCGGGCACATTGAGAAAAGGAAAAAGAGATTTTGGGCTCGCTGGCGGAATTCGAGGAAAGCAATGATGCATCAGACTATCTGTTCAAGTTGGAGAGGAAACTTAAAAAGATCTAGAAGTTACCCGAATCGGGAAGAGATGTTTAGTTTCGGAGATCGAGGAGGAATGGATAGCTTGGGGAGACTAGAACATGAAGTATTATCATGCAGCCACAACCATAAGAAACCGCAAAGGAATACTATCAAGGGCTTGCTCAACGACCAAGGGATATGGACTATAGACCGTGTCTTGATTCTTAGAAATGATAAAAGGTATTTCCATGGCTTGTTTAGCGAGAACCCTCAGATATATATCAATTCCATTCCCGATGGCTTCCCGAATTTATGAGAACATCTTCGGATCCTCAAATATTGTTCACCAAAGAGGAAGTTAAAAGGGCTCACATTTGACATGGCACCCTTCAAGTCCCAGGTAATGATGGTCTTCATGTAGGGTTCTTCCAAAGTCTTGGGCCATAGTGGGAGTCTACGTGTGATTATGTTCTCAAATTCTTATACTCTGGAGTACTTTACGAAGGATCAATGGTACTCTTCTTGTCCTCATTCCAAGGTGAACAACCGGAAAGCTTGACCAAAGATCCGACCAATAAATTTGTGTAATGTGGGTTATAAGACTATCACCCGACACCTAACCCAGCCAGTTGAAAAGAGGTGATGCCACATCTCACGGCTCCTAGCGGCGATTTTGTCCCAGAACCGACAAATCATAAACAATATTATTATCTATCGGGAAGTCCTCCATTCCATACTTGTGAAAAGGAGTAATAGAAGGGCTATGGAAGCCCATAAAATATATAATATAATATTCGGGAAGATGGTAGGTATATGCCATTCAAAGTAGACCACTTTCAAGATTTTTGTATCTCATAAATAGCAAATGGTAATGTACAGTAAATGGCGCCAGTATTCGCCAGTCCTCATAATAATCTCTCAATTCATGGGAACTGCATCCAATTTATTTTGGAACAAGGAGCAGAATTTTCTAATTTCTAAATGCCAGCAAAGTCACTAGAAAGTCTAGAATCAAGATTGCGGGAGAAAAATGCAACATGGTTGATAAAATACTAAGCGGATGCCGTGTTTCATTCGGCTCATCGGGCCTCCAAGCGAGAGATGGGCCAAAGAAAGTTCAATGTATATAATTTTAACTAGCACTTTCCTCAATTGTTTGAAAGTAGGATCTAAATAAGCCTAGGACAAAGAACCACCTTGCAAATTTGGATAATTATAATCTTGTGGACCGAGCCATGGAATCAGGTGATTATTAAGCCCAGGTAGCATTAATAGAAAAAAAGAAGAAGAAACAGCCCGATGTGACAAAGCTTGGGGAAAAGGAAAAGATAGGAAATAGCTTCAACAGCAAAATCACAATCACTACCATGCGACACCACCCCTATAACTTCTCTACCCAAATCGCAATAGCAAAATCCAAATACGGGAAAACCCGATCAGGTAAAATTTAAACGAATGCATATGTACACAATCAATTAAAATCAATCAAATACTAGACGGGGATTTTGTTAATGTTATTTGGGAGCTAATTATGACTATGCACGAGAATGAATCATCACACAAAAAGAAAAATGTCATCTTGCAAACTTACAATTAACAATTTCTTTTGCCCGAGCTTTGACATGTCCCACATCTGTGGAGGTAAGATTCAAAACATCACCTGTGCATATAGTTACAATTAACAAAACATCAAATTAGTATGCACCTAAAAACTTCCCTAGCACACTAATTCAACAAAACATCAAAATCCCCTAGAAACAACAAACCCCGCACACGCACAAAGGAAGAACAAAATAAATAATGTGACATTATTCACCGATCTAACATCCAAAAACAATCAACAAATCTGAAAATACAAAAAAAAAGTAAATAAGAGGAACTCACGGGAGGCGCGTGGACAACCTTGCCATGCGCGGAACATCACTGAATTGGTGAGCAGGCGCTCTCAAAATCGGATCAGCGGCGGAAGCTCTACGTGGCGCTAGATCCAGGAAGTCAGTTGACTACCCGTCAACCCGCGGAAACACTCGTGAATGTCTGGTGGCCCGACATTTCTCACGAAAATCGAGTAGAGTCTCCTTTGTACGGGGAGCTCTACCCAAATACATCACCTGTATATAACCTATCCAATCAACATCAATGACCACGCAGGGTCTCTTATACAACTATCTGAGTAAAAAATGACCTCTTGAATTTTGCATTTATACTCTGCTGTATATTCATCTCCATCTCAATCAGTAACATAATTAAAAGAAAGCGGCCATAGGCCCATAACCAATACTCATAAAACATCCCAACTATATATCATACTTACAGAGTTAATGATCTCTCTTATACAACACATATATTAACATACTAGAATTCTAATACATGTGAAACCATCGAGCCACATTTCGACTTTCTTCGCGGCCTCTATGATGAGCGAGTCTCTTAACACTCTCTGTACTGTAAAATGGTATCCCTTGGCGGGGTGAGCTAATGCTCAGTAGTGGAATCACCCTAAGTGGGCTACTCTCCACCTAAGTGCATATCGTGCTCCAGAAATAAACACACATTCAAGCGAAATGCATGATCCTACTTGAATGTCTGCGATCATCTCATATCCCGAGTCCTCCCCGACTCCCTCACACTTGCCTAAGCCACATATGAGAACCCTTAGTTTTATTTGTTTTTAGACAACCCTCCGATGTATATATCAATTGGGCCGACTCCGACGATTGATATTATGTGTGGACTACCCTCCGATGTATATCAATTGGGCCGACTCCGACGATTGATATTTTATTTGGACTACCCTCCGATATTCATCATTTTTAGACAACCCTCCGAACCATTCTCTCAAGAATTACCTCATGCACTCACTCCTATCGTCTAGGGTGTACTGGTGCGTATGGAATGTATGATGCGATTCCATTTTAATTCTATAACATGCAAATATGATCATGCGTATATTCCATAATTTAAATCCACCTGAAACATGTCATGTAATTTCACCATCAATTACATCAAAATTAGCTCCGCATGGGCTAATGATCAAACACGATAAATTCGATTTGAATTACTCAACCAAACACATTATTTCACAAAAATTATTTTGTGAACACTATTCTCGGGAATAGTGAAACCCTCGGTTACTATTCCCGAAAAAATCACCAATCATCAGTTCACTTTGTGAACCCGAATTTCACGGCCATTTCCGGCCTCATACAATACATGATTTAAAGCATAATTTACGCTATTAAAGACCCAAAGCAGGTTCCTCACGATTCTGAGTACGCTCACATTAGGTTCAATAAAATTAAGTAATTCGGTCCCAAGCTTTGGGGCCGTCAGCCTCGTTCGAGGCCTCGAAACCCCGACGAAACATTGTAAAACACTTAAATAAAATGTAAAACCCAAGTAGGAATAAACCCCTACCTCTCGGAGTTTGTCAAAACTCCTCAATTCCGGTACCCACGAGTAGGCCTCTCGGCGTAGAATAAGCTTCCTTCTCGTCCGAGGCTGCGAGACGGTGGTCACAGCCGGAAATTTAGAGAAAGTCTCTAAAAGAAAATCACCATTGGAGCCCTCTGCAAAGTTTTCTTCCTCCCCACGTTTTCTTGGTCTTTTGGCTTAAGTAGGAACAACACTATTCATGTTTGTCTTTTTCTAACTTAAACAATTCCATTAATGCAGATTATGTCCCTCTTTTCAGTTTTGACATTCGACACTATCTCGGCCGTCCATTTTCATCATTTCTCTACTCATGCCATATGGCACATGAGTCTTGTTATATAATGACTTATTCGCATGAAAATCGTTCACGACACACGAACCGCGGCCGCAGAAAATGTATAACTCCGTATCTTAGAATTGTGAGTCGACGTGCTAGCTAGATTCGCGGAGCGATTCAGCGGTGAAATCCGTTTCATCATCTAAGATCTAGAGAATAAATTTTGGATTTTTAACCGAAATTACAATTTTGTAACCGAAATTACGATTTTGCCATTTTTCCAGAAATTGGAATTTCTCGGGTCTTACATTCTCCCCTCCTTAAAAGGAATTTCGTCCTGAAATTCTGGACAATCACAATCACTCACATGTATATGCAGCGTGCACTCTACCATGCATGTAAACAGTCATTTAATTCTTAAACGACTAAACCATGTACCTTCATCCCTAAACAAGAAGGGATATGTGGCCCGCATAGTGTCCTCGCGCTCCCACGTAGACTCCTCCACTCCATAGTGCCGCCATAGCACCCTCACTAGCCTCACGATCTTGCGTCGCGAATATGATCGGTATCCAAAATACATCTTGGTCCCTCTCGAAGGTCCATCAATGTCAGCCGCAATCTGTCCCCGATCCACATGAAATTTGGATGCGGAGTATACTTCGAGCATGGAGGCGTGAAATACCCCGCGTGGACACGACATCTTTGGGCGGTAAGCCAACCCGATGCACTTATGATTACTACCCTCGAATATTCCGAAGGTCAATAAACCTCGCGATGGCTTCAGCGCTTCATAGAACTGACCCTCATCTCTTAGGCGCAACCTTGAAGACATGATCCTGACCTCGAACTCTAAGGGTCGGCGTCGTACATCGACATAGCTCTTGCCGGCTCACGAGCAGTGAAGCGCTGTCGTATTAGCTCACCTTCTCAGAGGTGTCTCTAATCAGATCAAGACCAGTGATGGAGCTCTCTCCCACCTCGGTCCAACATAACGGTGACCTACATGGCCTCCCATACAATGCCTCATATGGCGCCATCTGTATACCCGCCTGATAACTATTCTTGTGGGTGAATTCCACTAAGGGCATTTGCTCCTCTACCCTTAAAACCTAGGACGTATGCTCGCAGCGTGTCCTCTAACACTGTATAATCCACAACGTGTAACCCTACCTAACCCTTACTTTGTGTGTAAATGCTTACCTTCCCAGTCACGACAATCAATGGACCGTCAACCTATTCCATGTCATATGCGACATCCATATACGAGCCCTTGCCATTCGACAACACCAATCGACTTCAAAGGGGTATCCAAATCTCGAGTCACTCAGAGCTCACATCACTAAACTCTAAATCCTACGTGATAACCTGACCGTGTGTTTGCTCATTCGATTAACATAACTCTTGACTTACACTTCAAGCCTCTGCATTCACCACGAAGTTCAGGATATCTCTAAGTTATCTTACACCCCTAACTCCAGGATTCTCACCTTAGGAGTTAACATTGCTTTTTGCTTTATGACACACTTTAATTACTCTTCATTTCTTGGTCCAGACTATGAGTCTTCATTAGACGTAGTCACAAGACAAACTCAACCCACTCACGAGAGTGGTGAATGGCCGATACCGTGCACCCACACCCGACTAGACACGATGTTACCGTGCACCTGGCGCAATAATGCCCTCCTGTGACGCAATCCGGGTCCACCATGGCGAGAATCTCAAGATCTTTCATCATAAGTCCAGGCCTATCAGGTCCACTCTCCACCACATCTAAGGGGAAGAACATCTATTCTTGGCTTCTCTAAAGGCCTTAACCTCTAAGCCCAAATCCAAGGCCGTGTCGGGTGTAATGACCATTTAAGGTCCACCCATTGCGACTGACGATGGTACATCGGCTCATCAATGTCGGCGACATCAACCGGCAATAGTGCCACCACCCCAAAGGTGTGCGCTTAGCTGCGCGGCTACGATTTGTCACGACTTGACCACACTCGGCCCCTGCAGCCTATACGTGCTCTTTGGAAGTGCTTGTATAACACCAGCTGAGCGGTTCCTTTGACACATCTTAGGGTGTGGAGGAATGGCAAATGTCTCTCTGTTACATGGCCTTTGGGGCTGCTTGTCCCCGAAGTCACAGGATCGTTTCTGCAGGCGATCCGTCTCACATGCCAAATCCTGGCCTTAGTCACGAGAAACTCGTGTAGTAGAAGTCTTATGCCTCT